>JAKSZP010011895.1:0-230022 GCA_022478985.1 Massospora cicadina
AAGCTTTCCTGAGATGATCTATGTGCTTGGTAAAAGTTCTTAAAAAAGGTTTATTATCAAGTTAAACTTGCACAAAAAAGTTTAATAAGTCACCTAAAGGTCTGTCCATGTTAAGTTGGAAGGTAGCGGGGGTGTTACATAACCCCTGCGGCGTTTGAGTGGGCTCAAATAGTCCCTCCTTTGAAATTATGGCTCTTTTTTTCACAAACTTCTGGCAACAAATTAATTTAATTGTACCAAATGATGAGATCCATAGCAAAACAATAGTGGGAACCCAACATCAAGCGTAAGGAATCATCTATACAAGGCAGTGAATAGCTATTTTTTGTGTGATAGAATTGAGGTGGCAATTATCCATGACAACATGGTGGCCACCATCCTTCTTCCAAATTAATAGGACTGGGGAAGCCCACGGGCTTTTAGAAGGCACCAGTAACCCAGCCTCAAACAGTTGCTGTAACTCTAAGGCCATTTGCCCTTATTAATTTTAAATTTTCTGTATGGCCATGATTTAAATTGAGAGTAATCCTAAGTCTCAATTTGGTGAATTACCTTGGACATTTTTTGTAATCGCTTGGTCCTGAGGAAAAATATGACAATACTCCTTTAGGAGGTTTTGACGCTCTGGTCTTTGTTAGGAGTGAGATTGTTTCCAACTATACTGTTGACCAGAGCTATGATGAGGGAGGGGACTGAATCATAAATTTTGTAAAGAGCTAAAAGAATGCACGTTGGCGATACTCTCAATGAGATATAATTCCACATAAGCAATAGGGGCATGTTGAGGGTCAAGGATGGTTTAATTCTTTAAATTCCCTAATAAGATAGATAGATTTCCCGTAGGAAGGATCCAAAATTCCCTGGCAGGTCATAGCTTCTTTAATTGAAGTGTTGGGTGTCCACTTAGCTTCAAAACTTAATTAAAAGGGGTGAAAATAATGATCCTGTATCACAATAACTTGTGAGCCAGAGGTATTGTATTAAGATGGATAGCATACAGAGGGATCCCGTCTTTGCGTCCACAGGCTCAGGGGGTAACTTGGTTTTTCAATAAGACTTGAAATTTAACTTTTCAAATGGTGGATGGATATTCAAGGAGCCAGATTCATTTTTAAGGCTCCTTTACTTTTGAGTAGGAGTTCAAGTATTAATGGGATCCAATTTATAATATTGAAAGTTACTTTTTTTATGGTTTATGATGCAGTTGAACTCCCGCATCAATTGGAACAAAAAAGCAACTTGTAATTATTGTTTATAATGCAATAGCAGGGTCAGTATTAGAAGCTTTCTGAATGGGAGAATTAAGGCGGAATACGCCCCAATTGCTGTAAATATCAAATTACTGGCCGTCCCATATTCAGCTTTATAACTCAAGTCTGGAACTTTTATCTTCTGGATATGTCAGGATATTAATTTTTACCAGTGAACTGGTATCAAATATTGCCAAAAGCTATACCTTATGAAAAACTAACTCAACTCAAACTATTAAAGAGCTTAACTGAGAATTAATGGCTAGTAAATTTTTGTATGTGGGATTTGTAGTAAAGCAAGCAAAGGATCGCTGTGGCCAATCTTGAAGATGCTAATGCTTTTAGAGGTTTTATCTGCCTGCGCTTAATTCCATAGAGGAACTGACCTTCAAGATATGTTTTTAAATGATTAACACAAAAATAGGAAAGCTGAAGCTCTTTATTTCCTTGTATAGAAAGGTGTACATCAAGAACTCTCTTTCACTTTGACATAAAAATTGAAGCCAATTTAAATTTTAAAGATACAAAAAAATTGCTGCTTGATTAAGCCAAAAATTACAAATGTCATTGCTTTTAAACGCCTGCTGCCCCAGCTTGGGGTGGTGGTGCGCCGCCATCTGGCATATTTTGGCTGCCGCCAAAGTGCGCCTGGGCTGGCTCTGCTAGCCCCCCTAACACTATCAGGTGTTATGTCCCCCCTGGGGCTTGGCCCACCACCTTGTGAGTTCCCAGGCAGTGTTATGGAGCCCTTTGGTGCTCCCACTGAGCAATTTGCGTTTTGACCTCTGGGTCAAATATAGGAACCTATTCCCATATGCAAGTGCAGCCATCATTGAGATGGCCATAGTGGAGTTTAAACCCATTGGCTTCATAGATTTACGCCCCTTTAAGGGTACTTTAATCTCAGTTTCCATTCTGAGGCTGATGCAATGGCAGCATCTAAGATGCCGTTAATTTTTAAAAATATTCCTCTCCCTACCATTTGCATCTGGCTCCTGGATGAGGCCATATTGGCGGTCCAGTTCACCAGGTTGCCCTCCCTCCTTTCCCCTGAATGCCTCTGCCACAAGCTCATGGAGGGTTTAGCCATTTATGGTGCAGACCTTGTGCTGCAATTCGGGGTTCCAAATGGAGCAGATCATTTGGTAGGGCTGAATGACTTTGTGATGATCCACTCATTCCATCTCAACACCCATCTCTGGATTTTCTCTTTCATGGTGATCAGATCCGCCCCTGATCACCCATTCTGAGCGTGCATTAATAACAGACGCGCCATTTGCCCCTTGTGCTTTGAGCTTTATCACTCAAAGCGCAAGTGCCGTAAATCTTCTTTCTCTGAAGCTTCTGCCGCTCCCCCTCTAGCGTCAGATCAGCTGATTCTGTGCACTAATTTTTTTAGTGGGGCTCAATTCTCCCACCCCAAACCTCAGCAAATTCTGGCGTGGCTTCCAAAGCTGCAGCCAATCAAAAATTCAATGTTTATAAAAATTTGGTCGATTTATGCCAACCTGAGCTAATGGCTGAAACAGTTTCATCTGGGCTGCCATGGTTGACAGTTTGCAGCCAATCAGGTGTGAACAATTTTACAACTTTGGTGGCTGGGCCAGCGTTAGCTGAGTCAAATCCTAATCAGTGTCTCAATTGTATTGATAAAAATGACCAGTCATTAGTGTTAACTGGATTTTGCATTATAGGAGTTTTTTGCCAATCCTCCCAAATTGAGCCCCACCATTTTTATCCTAAAAATGGCTATCCCATTTATAAAAATATAAATAAAATGGCAGTTGAAGCCGCTGCAGCTCCTACCAACACCCTTACTCCGCCAGCAACTCCATGGGGAAATAAAACACTGGTTGAGAATATTCCTATCCCTAATTCCTTCATGATTTTGAGGAAGAGGCGAAATATGAGATTGAGGAACTGGCTTTTGGTGCAAGCTGCACCTGCATCGATGCAGCAAAAATCTCTTTTTTTGATCCTAATTACCCTGAAACCTGCCGGCATATCAAGTCATTTACTTGTGTGCCTTCTCTCATCACTTTTTCTGAGAATCAACTTGCTCAATACGTTGAGGTGATGGACACCGCTGGCCTCATTAACAAAGAAAACCTACAATTATACCTCCTTATACCACATGTCACTGATGCTCCCACCATAATGTGTCCGCCATAGTCTACCAGCTAAAGCGGGCACCAGACAAAAGTTTCCTTAAAGATTCCCCACCTTCTGATATGGCTTCCTAAGCTGTTAGCTGGTGTTTCATATTGGAAATTTTTTTATTTTAATAAACCTTATTTGGCCCATCTGCAATTAAAGATGTGTGGTGGCTCCACCTTTTGGGTTGGGCACCACTAGTGCTAAAAAAAGAAAGGGATAAGTCGACTTCTGCAGGCACTGCTAACGCAAAGCATACTAAGGTGCTGGGCATAGAACTAGAGCTAGTACAAGGGTCTAAGGCACTTTATTATCGTCAGCATAGGGAGCCTACTGCCCTCTATTGACTGATCTTTTGCCAACTTATATTGAAGGATGCGGAAAAAATCTGTAGTGTGGTTGGTTCTAATGCAATGGGTGTAGTATAAACAGGTGTAGGTGACTTGAGGGTGTAATCGCTAACACTTGGGGTTGAGTTTTTATTGTTAATAAAACGAATGGGCCCAGTGAGTTTGAGAAGATTGGCCAGAATTTCCAAAATAGCTTCTTTAATATGGAAAACAGACGTCCAATTTGAGTTCTCACTTTAATATTTAGTAGAATGTTGGGAAAATTTTAAACGTCAAAAACGAAGCAGTAATGGAGTCACCTAAAGTAAGAAGTTTTCCTGCAACCAACTTTTGATCCTCAAGGTAAAAAAGGTGAGCAAACTTGGTGGCAGTTTCTCTCAATTGAGGCTTATACCCATAAAGTTCGCTTTTGGTTGGATAAAGTTAGGGCGCTCCCAAATTCCTGAAGCAAGGCAGTATTGGCGTCACCTCAAGTCCGTCAATGCATAAATGAGGTACAATAATGCCTTGAGCTACGCAACTAAGACAGTTATTTAGGTGTTTGAGATGTTGGGTTTCAGTGGCTTCCTCCATACCATTTTCATAATAAAATAAGAAATAGAAGATGCTCCCTTTTCCTGGGAAGTACTTCTCTTTATATAAAGGTTTATACGTGCCACTGGGGGGTTAACAGCTGAACAATGTGAACTGACACTAGGTGGGACGTTTTCACAAAAAGAGGAGCTAATATCTCTGGAAGCTTCATAAGGGTCAAAGGCGTCACTTTATTTTTTAAGGCGTTAATATTTTTAAATATTGAGTCAGCCAGATCATGGGCAGCACAAGGGCCAGTTTGGTGGCAATGAGAGGGGTTGACTGCCAGATTTTGATTTTGCGCTTAGTAGTCACATCTCAAAGTTTGAGTTGGTGTTGCTCAAGGGCGTAGTTCTTTGCCACATTTGTGCATCCTAGCTAGTAAATTTTCCAAGCGTTTAAGGCGTTCCTGTATTAAAAAGAGATCTGATGCTGAATTGTTATTGTTCATATTTTATTTATTTTATATTTTCACTGAGAATTTGAGGTGTACCTAGCAGGGAGCACCAGTGTTGTCAGGACTGTTGAGTGGTTGAGTGAACTTAAATCGTCAGGTAATTTGATAGGGAAAAAATAAATTATCTGATGCTAATTTACTACGTATCATCAATTATCAATGATTAAGGACCAAAAATATCCTAAAAATAAGTAAACTTGGGATTTGTGGCCTAGAGATTCCACTTAATTATATGACTATGATGGCATGAGCTCAAGGGCTTTGTTGGTTGTGTTGGACTTAATAATTATAGTTGACTTGATGACTGGGCACATGGGTTTTTTGGTTTATGTCAAAATTAGCTTTTAATGTTGATCAAGTTTTTGATTAAATTAATTTTTCAATTACTGGTACAAATCCCTTGGTATGTGCTGTTGATTGCTTGAGAGGAGCATTGATTCAGCTATTTGCAGACGCATCAGAAACACTGTCTTGGAATATTATAAGTTTGACACTGACTCTGGGGCCATGTGAGATGACACCAAGTCAAAGGGATTGTAGGCCCTCAGACAAACTTATTACGATTTTCTCTGGCTAAGTGCCATTGAATATGAGGCGTCATGGGTAAGATGTGGTAACATTGATACCTATAAAATATCTTTAAATTGATGCTAATAAAATAAAATCATTTATTACTAGAGATTAATAGTCTAATATAAAAGCTTTTCGTATTAAATACTTTTCACGTTGTATTAAGCTGAGATTTTACTTGGGATTAGAAGGATCAGGGCAGTGAGCCATTGTCCAAGTAATCGACAAAAGAATACAGCTTTAAAGTGTCATTTTTAAGGAGTTTATATCTGGACTTTTGTCACCGTCTGGTCTATTGTCTTCATACAGTAGGCACTTAAAACTCCAACCTATCTCTAAAGAAGAACCCGCCCATTTGAATTAAGCCTAAAATATAATAAGTAGCGTTTATGGCTGGGAATGCTGATGGTGATTACGCTGAGAAGGGGAGCAACCCCTGGCTGTATCAATTTTTCAAGGATGAATTTACAAAATTTCAAGACTCAGCGGACATAATGAGTCATCAAATTGATAACACAATGAAGAAGTTACTTCTATTAATGATGCAAATAATCTCAACATAAAGAAGTGAATAATTTAAAAAAATTAATCAGACATAAAGATCAAATGATTTCTGCTCTTCAATTTCAAATGACCAATCTGAATTAGAAAATTGCAATATTATAGGATTGGGATAATAATCAAAGCCAGCACGACCAATTCAATTCTACTGACAGTGATGCCTCTGAACATTATGAGATTAATTCTGGGCCACGTCAGCAATTGCCACGTAGAATGGCTACTTTGGCCTTTCCAAGTTTCTCTAACTGTTGCGCAGCGCCTCAGCGCCCTGATACGCCTGGTTCAAGCCAGAATAGAAGTAATTGCAATAATTATGAGCAGGAGAATGATAATTTAAAACTGTCAAACCTGCCTGCTTTCATTAATAATGGCAAACAGCCACTTTTCATCAAACGCTTTGAATGGCCATGTATGGAGTAAGTGACCATAACAAAGCAGCCACTATGATCAACTGCTTAGTTGAATGGAGTATTGAGTTAATTATGCCTCATCTGGATTAAAACCCAACCTACACCAAAGTCAAAGGAGCTGTGCTTCATAAATTTGGAGGTCCAGAACGAATGTCAACTAGAAAATCCAAATTCATGAATATTAGCTTTATGAAAGATGAAATGATATATGAATTTTCGGATTGATTCTATTGTGAAGCTCGAGTTCTCCTAAGCGCAAAGGCTATGACTTATTTTGATGCTAATATTACATTACAATATGCGGTACAACTTTGCTGAAATTCATCAAACACCCTATTGCCTGCTTTTGTGCAAAACCTTGCAACGTCTGAATTGGTTGATTATCTGCGAGGATGCTCACAAAATTATGGCCCTCCCAGAACTGGATACAGATCAGGACCTTCTACCTCTGCTTGAAAACCCTACAATACCAATAATAATACTGACAATGATTAACGCGTGAAAACTATGCAAATCTTAAATACAAGGCCTCATTTTCATTAAATGATGGAACTTGTTATACCTGAAATTGTAAAGGACACTTTGCTTCCTGATGCTGTCAGTGTGATGTTGATGTAGTCTTCCAGTTAACATGCAAATGGAGGGAAAAGAACAAGCACAATAGATGCAGGATGCTCTATTGTGCCAAAAACACCAGTCCCACCTGACTAGCACAAAAACATGGACCATGGGGCTTAGATTACTAGCAAAATGAATTCTATTTTAGCACCAAATGAAGAACTTACTATTGTATATGTCACGATTCTGATATGACTGGACGATAAGCCCTGATTCAATATGGTGGAATGAATGAAATATGCTGGATTGTTATGAGAATGATTAATTAAAGCGCCTCGAAATGAGGCAATATTGAGTTGTTGGGAAATCAACCGAATTGGGTGATCATGAATTAACAAATGAAGAATTGAAGGAACTAATGAGATAAGGCGAAGAGAGTTACTAAGCCATGAAAGTGGTACCATCCAAAGATTCTACAATACAAGCAGAATGAGATGATCAAGGAGGTTAGGTTGTTTATAGTATAGAGTGCGCAGAACAGAGAGGAGCCGCTATAGTGATTATAATAATTAAAGAGTATAGTGGGAGCAGGTGCTTCACACGTATTAATAAATTTATTTCTTTTAATTTAAGGGCAATAATCCTCATGTTGTTGGTCCTATTGCTCAGTGGGTCAAACTCTGTGCAAATCGTTTACAACGTATCTCATTAATAACGCCAATTTTATAACAGTGATGCTCACTACAGGGGGCCCATTGATCAATCACATAGAATGACAAGCGCTCTCAGTCCCTAGTCATGTCATATACGGCTTGCTTTACTAGGGAATCTTTTCAACACACTGCAGCTGTTGAATGTGCAGAACACAAGCTTGCCCTGGACGCTGTGCTTAAATAGAAAAAGGAGTTTCTGAAAGAATGTTGTATTGACATGCTGCCTCCATTTGATCGTGATGGAAACATTCATGGATTCTTTAAACGATTTGAGTTTGCAGTAGAAGGAGATTCAGATCAGCGTAAAGCCAAATTACTAATGTCCACCCTGGATGTTGGAAGTGCCGACCAAGTTAATTGCTATCTTTCCAACAGTTCCGTTACCTATCAAAAAATGAAGGATACTGTGCTGTGGTTGTTTGGAGGAACTTTAAAAATGGCACAATGGAAGGCTGAGTTTTTTACCATTGAGTTATAACATAACGAGACCCTCACTGTGTTTGCTGATCAATCTCTCAGAAGAAGCCCATGTGTTAATTGGGCAGGAGTTTTAACTGAATGTGAAATAAGAATAGCTTTGACCTCTGCTGTGAAACCATATTGTGAGCTTTTTAATGCCTTGGCTCCATATTTAGAGGTTGATGTATCCTTGCTTAAACTGTTCAAATTTTACGCCATCTATCCGCTACCTTCCCTCCACCCAAGATAGAGCGGAAATCTAGCGCCTCTGCTGCTAGTTGTTTTTATCTAAAGGAACTATCCCTCCATGTTCAGCATCTGGTTGGCATCCCCTGGCCTTATCATCAATACAAGCCTCGCTTCCAACCCAATTTCCAACAGCAGTTTGCCTATCTGGAGGTGCCAGGTTACACTGTTCAATTTCAGCCCAACCCTTGGGGTGATTACTTTTAAAACAATCAAGGTCGTAGGTCATATTGGATTAATTGCTTTTTGTGTGGTCGCTCTGGGCACCTGGCTAGAAGTTTTCACAATCTTCGGGTCCTGTACCTAATGCAGGAGCAGTACCACCAGGGAAAAGTCAGAGCGGAGTAGAGATTGGACTCTCTACCTCCGTTATTATGCCCCAAAACGTCCCACCGGAACCTATTCCTGTACCTTCAGTGGAAGTTCCTCAGTATGATGACGCCTTCTTATATCAATGACCAGTTGGAGGGGTGCATGTGCTGACACAAACGCAATTCATGGACATGGTGGAAGCAGGCTCTCAGGAACAACCAAAGAATTATGCTTGTCAAATGTTCGATCACCTTTCTACTGACAAACCAGATCCATTAGCTGATGCGCTTCTCTTGAAAGGGGTAAGCGTGGCCCTCCCTGTGGACGTTATTGTAAAAAGAATACCCTAAAGTGGGGAAGGGTATTATGAGCTTCCAAGGAAAAATCTGTTAAATTTCCATGTCTTAAAACAATAAGATGCATCTTACTCTGAGTGTACTTACTGTGACACTGTTGTAGCAAAAACTTGAGTTTGTGCAATAATCGATACAGGTGCCACAATCAACATAGTATCCATAAAGTTGGTGTCAAACCTGGCATTGAAGCCTGACGTGGAGCATCATATGGTATACGGGACTGCAGGCGCAGAAAGCACAGTCTCTGAAGGAGCATACAGCGCACTACCCTTGAAGTTTAGGTCAATTGTCATTGTAGCCTCAGCCATAGTGTTACTAAACAATGACTATGACCTGTTAATTGGAACCGCTTTTATGCGCCACTTTGGGGCTGTTGTTGATATGATAGCGGAGACACTTGAAATTATGGGGCAGCGGATCCAATCTACTTCACTTCCAGCAGAATGCCAAAGGATCCGGTACACATGAGTCACATTAAACTTGTGTACAGTGATGGAGTGGTTGCAGTTCGCTATCATCAACTAAAGAGCAAGACTTAGGCTCTTCCCCATCAAATCTATGAATATCAAGGGCTACCGCTTATAGATGCTGGAACTATATCTATTCCCTCTAGCCATCAAGCAATCATAAGCACCAAGTTAGAGGTGGAAGTGCCTACTGGGCTATAAGGGGAGGCCATTGGACCCTATCAACAATCACGGTTTGAGCCATATGTGGCCCCAGGCATTATACTCCCGGGGCATGGGGAGATCAAGGTCTTGGTAGTGAATCTTCAGGATAAACCAATGCAAATCCGCCGACACCATTCAGTTGCATTCCTACATTTAATTCCAGTTGAGGAGGTCCTCAGGATTCATGAGTTTGGTTCATTGGATGACTTTGGTCTGCCCGTTGAAACACAGCCTGGCGTAATGGCAGTTGTACAGCATGAAAATTCAATGGAGTTAACCAAATATCAGAAAGATTTATCAGAAGCCTTATTTCAAAAATACAAAGAGATCTTTGCTGTTGATGATCATAATCTAGGGTGCTCCCAAAGAGTGACCCATCAAGTGGTTACTGGGGATCATTCTTCTATCAGATCTCGGCCAATCCACCAATCTAGAGCAGTGTAAGAAGTAGTCACAAAAGAAACCGATAAAATGTTGGAGCAAGGAATGCTTGAATCATTGAAGAGCCCATGGGCTTCCCCTGTCCTAATTGTCAAAAAGAAGGATGGTACTAACTGGGTAGTAATAGACTACTGCAAGCAAACAGCATTACAAAAAGGACTCATACCCTTTTCCATAAATTAATGATGCATTGGACCGGTTGGGGGAGCTCGTTACTTCTCCACAATGGATTTAATATCTGCCTATTGGCATATTAAGTTACCTATGGCGGAACAAGAAAAATGCACCAAAATCACATCCAAAGGCCTTTTCCAACTGACCTGTATGCCCCAAGGGCTGTGTAACGCCCTGGCTGTGTTCCAACGGGCGATGAACACTATCCTTGGCAACTTGAAGCTGTCATGCGCTCTTTTTTATTTAACTGAGGCAAGCTGACCAGGGGATGGGTCTTATCAATATGTGTGTGGAAATGGTGGGGGGGAGAAAAGCAATTACTAGATATGATTGGGCACCCTGGGGTACAAAGGTTACCCCTGTTGCCAGCTGGGACCGCCAGGTGTGGGGGGATTGGTGCTCTATTCCAAGGGGGTTGCCCCACTATAATGCAGGTGTGAAGGAAGGGGTCCGTGTGAAGAACCAGACTGTGAACCATGAGTTTATGAGTCTCTGCTATCTTGATCTCATATGCCCATAGAGCCAGGCTTGGAAATGCTCCAGTAGATGGACGTGGAACCTATTGACAACCTCATGAATGGTAGGGACCGTGCCATTAAACGCACCAAGGCAATAGTGTGGATCGTCCACATTGCAACGGGTATCAATAGGGTGCGCAGGGTGGATGGGATTGTGGGCAAAAGTCGGATCGTGAGGAGGCTCTTTGAGATAGAGAAATCCTGGACGTCTTGGATCTTGAGCAGTCGTGCGACTTCTCGCCATATGGCTTTGGATGGAGGGCAGGTTCCTAGGCGGTGGTGTAGGGAGCCCTCTCCTCTGCATACTGCGCAGGTTGCGTAGAGTGAACGGGAATGGTCCGCCGTTCTGTAGGTTCTTCTTAGGCAGCATTAAGTGTTAGCCCTAACCCTCAGCTGGAGGAGTGGATGGTGCGTCATCCTCCATATTGCCTTTTGTGTGGATAGGTCATAGTGATTATCTAAAGCGTCTAGGTAGTCAACTCTGGCGATGGATAGGGTCAATGTGAGTATATCTCTGTGGTGGTGGTCTTCTGGATTTTGTAACGCAAAGTGGGGTCTTGGTCATCCTCTTCCCTGCACTGTACCGGTGGTAGCAATGGTCCACCCCATGCGGCGGATGGTTTGGAGGAGGCGCTTTTTGATGGGGGGTTCCATGTGGGCCCATTGCATTTGGGCAGTTAGCAAGGTACATTAGTAAGCTGGAAGGATGATGCAGGCTGGGTATTTTGAGTGCCTTTGCGAAGTTGGCCCTTGCTGCCCTGGACCAGTGCTGTTGCAGGGGGTCCAGGGTTAGCTCTTCCTCTATCCAGGTGCCCAGTATGCGGTTGGCGTGGTTCTTGAAATCTGTCAGGCCCATTCCCCGCTGGAGCGTGGGCCATACAGCATCTCAACTCGGACTGGTGGGCGGGATCCAAGCCACAGCCAACCCTGGATGAGCGCATGGATCGACGTTATAAAGGTGGGGGAGAAGGGGATTCCATGTGCGGGGAACCACAGCATTGGGAAGATGAGCGAGTTGGCAACTGCCACTTGCCCCATTAACCTGGGGGATCTACTCTTGAGGGAGGCGATTCTGTTGGATATCCGTTGTAGCAGGTTATTTTCGATCATCTCACTTGCATACCCCCCTGTTTCCAACCATATCCCAAGGTGGCGGACAGGGGTGGTGGGGGTAATGCAAAGGGTAGGGCGAGCGAGTTTTTGCATCTTGGGTTGTGTGTGGTGGGGGAAGTGGTCCAGTTGGTGGTGTACTTGCCAAGGACGATAATTTCAGTTTTCCGTTTACTAAGCAAAGCGATGCTCACCATGGAGTATTCCTCTAAGGTGCGCTCCAGTTGTCAGGCGTCGCTGTTATCAGCTGTACCTCTGACACATCGTGCTGCAAAGGCTAGTATCTTGACAAGGGGCTGGCCTGGCGCAGTTATGCCCCTGAGGCGTGAGTCAGCAATGTGGAGAAGTGGGTCAAAGCTGAAGTTGTACAGTAGCTGGCTGAGGGGGTCCTCTTTCTTGAGCCCTCTGCACGGGGTGATCCTCTCATTCAGGAAACCTGGGCCACATAACGCCATTGATGCGGATTCCGTGAGGAGCTTTTCCTAGTTGATGAACCTGGGTGGGAGGTTTAAAGCATGTAGGCACTCTTTTAGGTATGGCCAGCTAATGCGGTCATACGCCTTCTCCTGGTCAAGGAATACCAGGGCACCCATCACTTTGGATTGGCATACATTGGTGACAGAGTGTATTTTAGACCAGATTGAGCGCCCTGGTGTAAAACCAAATTGGTTGGGTGATATGGCTTTTGAGGTTAATGCTCCAAGTCTGGTGGCTAAAATTTTTGTGAGTAGTTTAGTGTCAGTATTATGGAGTGCTATTGGGCGCCAGTTGGACAGGTCCAGTCTGTCGCTCTTTTTGAATAGGGTAATGACATAGGAGTCTTGGCCTCCTGGGAGGATACGGGTCTCCAGCAAGCACTGGTTCATAGATGCTAGGAGGAGGGGGGCGATCTGTTTAAAGTATGTTTTTAAAATTCGTAGGGTATCCCATCAGGGACTGGGAATTTCCTACGTGGTGCACTGCGGACTGTATTCCAGAGCTCCTCATGTGTTATCAGGTTTAGGAGACTATAGTCCAGTGGTGCCCTCTGTATTCCGGGGGATTGTAATTTTTTTATTTTTTGGGTGTTGGGTTTTGTCACGGTAAAGTTCAGTGTAATAGCAGTGGATTTCCGCCTTGACCTCTGTTGGGACAGTTACCACAGTTCTGTCAGTTTTTCAAACCTGTGTGCACTGAGGCAGGTTGCCTCAGGAGTCATATTGGCTGAAGAAGAATGCTGAACAGTTCTCGCCTTCTCTTATGTGCTTATCTTTCCATGATACTTTGATTCTGTGTTGGTGTTCGTGGATGAGGGCGTTGAGGTGGGTGGAAATTGCCACCCATTTGCGCCCCCAGTTTGGGCTGTATCCAGTTTTTGGGGTGTTTAGTTCAAGGTGGTTGAGTTCCGCCAGGGTGCGTCTGATCATGGCAGTATCTGCAGTGTATTTGCGTGAAGCAATGTGGCAGTTCTTGTTTATTAGTTCGGATTTGAATTTTTCCCAAGATTCAATGGGATCTGATGTGAATGGGGTAGTAAATTTTGGTTTCAAAGCTTCATGTTCAACCCATTTGGAAATTTTGGGGGGTTTTATATTCTCTTGGTATAGCTTCCTCCAGAACGTCATCCGTCCTTGAGTCCAGGTTGGTGTGAACTGCACCAAAACTAAATGATGGTTAGAGAAATTAATTTTTTGTGGCGAAGTTAGTAATGAACAAGTGGCAGGATTTTGGCGTGAGGATGTGGTCAATGTGGCTCATCGAGATGAGCGTACCATCACATATAGTGGGGCGGGTCATGTGGGGGAGGAGTGGAGCTCTGAGGGGAGGGTGTTGTACAGACCAAGGGATGCCTTCATCGTGTGAAACTCAGAGTGTCCCGGTGGGTATCCCCTAGGGTTGGGCCATTGGTCCATAATGAGATCATCAACAGTTGAAATTGCCCAACATAATAGTGTCTGGCGGGAGGTTGATCATCAGGATGGATTTGAGGAATTGTTTCCATTCAGATGCGGTGCATGGTGCGTAGACACAGGCTATCAACAGTGTGACCTCTTGATTTGTGATCCTTGCAATTAGGATGTGGCCATCTAAGTGCAATGAGGATTTGAGGATTTTTAATTTTTTGTTATTAGTATGGACGACCACCCCACAGTGGGACGTCCATATCAACTGGGATGGTGATACACTGGCCGCCCAGGATCCCTCTTCCCCTTGTAGACAGTGGGTCTCTTGGATGGTCAAGATGTCTACTGGGGGTTTGTGCAGGAAGTCCAGTTTATTGGCTTGGGATTCTTGAGCCCTGGCTCCTGCGATATTTAGCATCCCTATTGACACTGAGGTGCCCGCGGCGCCTCAGGAGCAATTGGTCGGGCCTTTTGGCCCTAGTCCTTCACTCATTGCCTTGGACTTGCTCTGTGTGGTTGGGCCAGTCCGCTCAGAGGCTTCCAGCTCCTTACTTTGTGATGATTTCATGTGGATATTGTTGTGATTGGGGATTATATTAAGCTTTTCCACACGTGATTTTGGTTGATTCAAGTTGGTGCTCTAGTTGTCTCCCGATATTTTGGGGTTTGTTTTGGCGCTCTGGGCCCTGTTGGAATATCCATAGTGGATTCATAATGTCCCAGTAGGTTTATTTGATTGGGATCATGTGCTGATTCTGTTGACTTATGAATATTTTCTGTGTGGGTTGAATGATCTGACTGTTTGGTTCATATTGCATTCTCCATGAATGTCCCAGATTGAAAATTAGTTTCTTTATGGCTGGTTCAGACGATTTCCTCCTTTGAGCATCTGGATTTGGTTTGGGTCAATGGAGGAGGTCGCGAGAAATGCGGCCTTGGCTGCTGCCCACTTGTGGGCCTTCAGTACCTGTTTGCGTATTTTAGTGAGATTGGGTCAATGAGGACATAGTGTCCATCCTCTCCCCAGAGGAAAGCGTGGCTGGCATCAACCATTCTTCCAAAGGACTCCTCATCTTTGTCCATGGCATCATCACAAAAGTCTGGGGCCATGATACCCTCTTTCATGGGGCATGCATGCTCCTTGTGCCCCAGTGCGGTGCAATGGTTGCAGATGGGGTGTGCGCATTCCGGTGTGACATGAAAAAGTTTTTAACACTCCCCCATCCAGGAGGTGGAATATCACGGTGCTTGAGATTTTAGTCAAATTTTCAGCCACGTCGGGGATGGGTCAATTACAGTGATTGCTTTTCCTGTGCACAGGTTCAGCATCAGGTGGAAATGCTGTAGCTTAAGTTGTTTTATTTCTCTATAGCTTTGGAGGCCAGATCAGAGTTCGTCTTTAATTAGCTTATGGGGGAAGGTTGGTGGGAAGCGATTCTAAAGAGATGAACAAAGTGTTTTCTTTGTTCCATCTGGTGCGTGCAGTGCACAAAATTTGTTTGCCCTTATGTAGGGAATTTCGACACAGACTTTTGCTGCGGCGTCTGCATCCTCTTCAGTCTCAAAACCCATATTGATCCTGCCAAGGTGGATGGTGAGGGTGGTAACGTATACTGCGTGGGAAAAGAGGGAGGCCTGTGCCTCACCTACCTTCTCCCACAGAGTTGGGGAATTGACCCCTAAGAAAAGCCGGAGCCTGTGTTCCACTTTTGATAGGGGCTGCGCATACTGTATCTCCATGTATTGGTTTTGTTTTGTTGTATATTCCACAAACCCAGGCAGTGTTTGGGTTTGGAATTTCTTGGTGGCGTTGGCTCCTGTTCCCCCCTCCAGGGCATTTTTTGCCTTTGGGTGCACCTTTTTGGCCATTGCCTGATATGAATTTTGCCCAGTTTTGTTGGGTTTTATTAAATTCGCTCATCTCATTTGTGTGATTATCAAAATCTATCTGCTCGAATTGAACCTTGGTAACTGATGTTATTATTATGGGAGAGAAAAGCGTCATGCGTTCTTGTATACCCTGATGATATTAACCTTTTCTCCCACACGTTTTCTAGCACCTTGTAAGTCTCAGGGAACGTCCTTTGGCTCTTGATCGGGCCATCTTCCCATTCCCAAATAAAAAGACACTGAAGAGGATGGCGGTACCTCTTATCACTCAGGGCAACCTCGCTCACATAGTAGATGATCGATGGGTAACAGCTCGTCCGCTTTGGATCCCACCTCCAATACCCACATTTAACTCAGTAGAACTTTTGCAGGGAATTAGTGAAATCTGTGCTGAGATTACCAAATTGAAATCAATCAGATCTAATTTGGCTGGCAATATGGCTGATGTCCAAAATTTGAATGACTGTAAAAGCATGAAGAATGAGACATTGGTTGGATCACCCAACGGTTCCAATTCAATCTCCAGACCAGCTGAACAAATATTGGGCGCTATCGATGAGGGTTCAAAGCCCTCAAATAGTAATTTGAGCGTTGTGACCAATGTGCTGCTGTTGACCAAACGAACAGTTAAATGACTGAGCGCGGGTGGGTTAGCCGTCCCAAACCCGTTTCCAACCAAATGGACTCATCCCTATAAGGGATGGCCTTGGGGATTCCCGTCACCCATCAGGCCAAACGCCATCATGCTAATCATCAGAAATGTAGTTGAGCCCTGGTTTGGATGTTTGAGGTCGAACTGAAAGAGACTTGGACCACCGCCAAATTTTGCAATGTCAGTTCCCAAAGAATAAATCCCCCCAATCCCAAACAATGCGCCGGTCAGGCTGAATTTGTTGGGTTCTGACCCCATCCTGTCACTACCAAATCGACCACTATTTAATCAGTTGCATGGTGTTGAGAAAATTGTTGGCCAATTTTCTTACTTTCCTTTCCAAAAAATTTTTGCCAAAAAAAATCAAATTTTCTACATTTTCCGTTCTAACTGCATCCCAGATGGCATTTCCCTGGTGGCCCATTGCCCCACACTCTGGGTGGGCTTTACCAATTCTTTTGGTCACCATGGCTACCTCTATCATCGATTGGGCCTAGTGAGTCTGACACTTTTGGTCATACAACCCCGCTCTTATGAATTTCTGACAGCAATACATGGGGTTTTATGGCCCTATATACATCAATGGATAGAGAGAATCCATCTCCCTATTGCCCCCAATTAGTTGGCCTCTCAAGCCAAGAATCTCGTTGAGAATGTCCCAGTAATCCCATCTCCTGCAGTTAGAACCACTGAGTAGGGAATGGGTTTAGTGTGGTTTGCCGTTGGGACACTCCTTACCCTGTTGTTACACCACCACTTCGTGGTATCACATTTCCTGGCTCCATATCAAGTTGTACGGTCGGCAATGCCTCTGGAATTCTGGCTTGCTTTTTGGGTGTTCACACATCCTGACTGGCAGGCCGGTCTAAACTTCTTCTGCCGTTTCCATGACACACCTTAACCATTTGGAAGAGGTATTCCACCGGTTGGCTGAGGCCAACATCAAAATAAAACCTCGTAAGTGTCACTTTTTTAAGGATCATCTAGAGTACCTCAGTTTTGTAGTTGATGCAACATGGCTGAGGCCCCAACCAGCTAAGGTGGAGGCCATTCAGAAGATTACTATACCAAGCAGTAAGCGAGATATACAAGTATTTTTAGGGATGGTTGGCTACTATCACCAATTCATACCTAACTTTAGTTGTATTGGAGGTCCTCTGTTTGAGTTATTGAAAAAGGACGCCACATTTGCATGGATGGAACACTGTCAACGCTCTTTTGATACTCTTTGAACTGCATTGAATGAACCAGTGCTACGCTACTCAAATTTCTAAAAAAAATTATTGTACAGATGGATGTATCTCTTTCCACTGTGGGGGCAGTTCTGTCCCAAAAAGATGATGAAGGGGAGGAGCACTCCATGGCGTACTGCAGCTGGAGCCTGAAATAGCTATGAACGTAATTATACTTTGATTGAGCGGGAGTGCTTAGCAGAGATTTACGCATATAAGCAATTTAGAGTATATCTGCATGGTGTAAAGTATAAAGTTGTGACAGAGCATGCTTCTTACTCTGGTTGCAGAACCTTAAGGAGCTGGAGGGTCGTCAAGCCCAATGGGCTCTTAAACTACAGGCTTACAACTTTGAGATCCTTCACCGACTAGGAGCAAAACACCAGAATGCTGATTGCTTGTTGAGGCTACCAACTATTGCAGTTACGGCGGACCTGAGCGATATTATGTATGACAAGATTCTCAGTAGGAATTACAATGATGAGCCGCCCCAAGTCATCAAGGTGTTGAATGAAATGCAAGCCAATACTTTCCAGCGAAAAATGAATTGTACAAGAGGACTGGCAACTCCACAATAAACTTCCCACAACCTTCAACCTGGCCTAACATTATCATGAGCGCACATAAAGCAGTTGGGCATGGTGGCGTGCGCAAGACAATGAAATTATTGCGGCCTCAGTATTAGTGGGAAAGCATGAACTTCAATGTGCTTGATACTATCTCCTCCTGTCACCAGTGCCAAGTGGAAAGGCCGTTCCACCAGAAGACCTCATACTGGTTAGTAAAACCACACTTTGCTTGACATACGGTTTCCCTTGATGTCGTTTGTCCTTTGCCAACTGGAGCTAACCAGTCTAAGTATATCCTGGTGGCAATTGACCACTTGACCAGGTGGGATGAGGCGCGGGCCATTTTGGGACCTGAGGGCAATTACTGTGGCTAAGTTTGTAATGGACTGTATCATTCAGCGTCATTGCTATCCGCAGTTTATCCTTACCAACAATGGTACTAATTTTACCTCCCACATACTTCCCAAGATCAACGAGATGATGACCATCCGCGGGGTTCTAACAACCCTGTATCACTAAGAGTTTAATAGAATGGTTGAATGAGTCAATGGGATCCTAGTGAAAATACTATAGAAGTTGGCTATGGATAGGCCCTCTGATTGGAGTACCCTCCTTTCTACTGCGGTGTTTGCCTAAAACATTAGCTATCATTCTGCCATAGGGAAAAGCCCATTCCAATTGCTTTATGGATGGTACCCCGCTTTACCTGCGCTCTTATATGCTTGTGTAGAGGACACCGGCGGAATGGATCCTCAACACTATTTGACCGCCCTAACGAATATGCTGATTTAATTACAAACTGAAGTGTACTCATTCAGTTTAGCCAAGAAATTCAAAAACCAGGCTGCTGATCAGGTACGGCGAAGTGGCCTAGCACAATTCAAATATGGAGACTTGATTCTATTCCACAAATAACATGGGTTCAGGCAGAAACACAAGTTAGCCAGTATCTTAATTGGGCCATTTGAAGTTATTGAAAAGACAAGTATGAATTTATATACTATCAAGGACCCCGCTAGTGGTTAAAAAATCAACCAAGTGCATGCAAAGTTTCTCTGGGCTATAAGCAATAAGAGCCTTATTGTCCAGTCAAGGGGGGTAATGTAATGATTATGATATTACTGGATGATAATCCTGAGTCAATATGGTGGAACAAATGAAATATGCTGAATTTTTATGAGAATGATTAGTTCAAGCGCCTCAAAATGAGGTGATATTGGGTTGTTGAGAAATTGGATGAATTGGGTGATCGTGAATTAATGAATGAAGAATTGAAGGAACCAATGAGATATGGTGAAGTGAACTACTAAGCCATGAAAACGGTACCATCAAAAAATGCTATGATACAAGCAGGATGAGATGATCAAGGAGGTTAGGTTGTTAATAGTATAGAGTGCGCGTAACAGAGAGGAGCCGCTATAGTAATTATATTAAATAAAAGACTATAGTGGGAGCAGGTGATTCACATTTATTAATAAGTTTATTTCTGTTGATTCAAGGGCAACGATCCTCATATCATTGGTCCTATTGCTCAGTGGGTGAACCCTGTGCAAATCGTTTATGGCGTATCTCATTGATAACGCCAATTTTATAACAGTATATGTGTAACTCGCTCTCAGAGTAAGGTTGTCATACTTGAAGCCTCTGAAGTAGTTGCTAAACCGTATGTGTAAAAAGAACTTGAAAATATTATAGCTGAGGGGCTGAGAAATATAGCAGATGCCCCAATCTTGAAGGGGGGTGGATATAGCTATGCCAATTGACACATCCATCAACAAATATCTTAGCATTAGAAATACCCTGAAGCATACTCTTAACTCTTTAAACTTTCTCATCCACTTAATAAGCTCTATTGATTCTTTATTTATCCGAGGTAAGCTGACCAGGGGATGGACATTACTGAACTAAAACTAAAATCATAATAAAAATAATGATTCAAATGAAACGCCTAAAATGGATGGATTGATTAAATCGTACCTAACAAAATATCCAACCAGGTGGGCAGCGAATACTGCTATCCATCCATGGTGGATGGGGAGGGGGATCGGGGGGTTGTCTTCAGCTGCATCCATCTCATTCCAGAGTAGGGTGCGTGTTAAGGCAGATAGTAAGGGAGTGGGGGCATTGGCGGCATGGGGTTCGATATCCTTGATGACTGGAACTTCCAAATAGTTGCCAGCCATCATTATACCAATGATGTATTTGACTAAAGCGTCTTCAGCTTTGAGGTGGGCATCTGGGAATTTAACAAGCGTGGCAATATTGGTTCAGGTTATGTTTGCTTTTGTATTCCGTGCTACTGTTACCACGTTCTGGATGGCTTCAGTGACATTTTTGTGTAAAGTTTTCATGTTGATCTTACTTTGTGCAGTAAGATTTATGGGGGTGGTGGGAGGTGGAATTTCTCCTGCGAGCACAGCCACAGATTTGGCAGCAGCTTTGCGAAGTGGATGGCAATCTGGTGTGGTGGCTGCTTCTACTGCAAGCTAGTGGTCGCTGTAGAATGTTTTGGCATTAGGTTGTGGGACATATTTTTGAGGTGGGAATTTTGCATCCCATTCTGCGTTACAGAACCGCTCAGGTTGCAGCATCAGTTTTTCAATGACGTTACCTGATTCATCGATTTCATCAAATAATTCCCATGGTTTTTGGTTGAATTGGATTGGGGAATCAGCGTATGGTTGAGGTTTGTTTGATTCATTTTCAGATGCATGGGATCCAATATGATGTTTGCTTGGATTTATTTGTGGCATTGGGGCAAGGTGGGTGCTGATTGGTGGCTGTAGGTGCAGCTGCAGCATCAGGCATTGGAGGAGGGGAAGGTAGGATTGTACTCCATGTCAGAGTTGGCGTGGGGTGGGCAGCAGATTGGTGGGCGTTGGGAAAACTTTTTGGCGTCGGCAGAAGTTTCCAAGTATGGGCATTTATGTTTTGAGTGGTCTAACTCAAAACAGGATGGACAAATCGTCCATCCGCCCTCAACGCGGGCCCAGAACGGATGGTCAGGGGCAGATGGGATGGTGGCACAAGAGGGAATTGCTAAAGGAATTTTTGTAAATTCAGGGCTGATTGTGGCATACACCTGAGGCCCAGTAAAGCGTGTGGCCCCATTTGGGACCACAAATTGTAAGATGGGGTTGGCGCCGTAGGCCGCTAAACCTTCCATCAGCTCCTGGTGGAGCACTTTGGGGGAGGGAGGTGGGTGGGCAAACCAGCGAACTGGACCACCAAGGTGGTGTCCGTTGGGAGACAGGTCCAAGTTTTTGGGAGGGGAATATTGTTAAAAATTAATGGCACCATTGCCGCAGTGGCTGCATCAGCTTCACAGGGGAAGCCAAGATCAAAGTACCCCTTATAAAAGCGAAAGTCTTTAAAACAGGCTGGTGTCATCACCACCTGAGCCATTTTGATAATGGCTTGGTCGTTGTAGGGGAAGAATTTCCCATATTTGCCCCTAAGGCCAAAATGCATGTTGCTCTGGGGGAGCACCAGGAGGCAGCGGGGCACTGCTTGGGTTCAGGCAAGATGGGCATCGAGATCCTTGGGAGGAACAAATCGTCCCAAGGGTTTGGAATGACTGGGTGAGCCAGTCCAAGCGCGTTTTCCCATCAGATGGAAAATGGAGGGGAGTTTCGCCGCTGCCCCACGCTGGGACATTCAGCAGGGGATCCAACAACATTGGAGAAAGACTTTGGTGTGTGATTAAGTGTTTTCTTTTTTTAGTACTAGATGGTCCCAATAAGTGTTTTCTTTTAATTTCCCAAAATAAATTTACTCAGAAAGTTACACTGAGCAGAGAGAGAGTTTAAGCTCTATTGATTCTTATTAGATAAAAGAGATAAAAATAGAAAATGAAAAATGAATAAATATCTAAATCAAAAAAATATAAAATTAAGATAATAATAAAATGTATAAAAATGAAAAAATAACAAATAAGAAAAATAGATTTAAAAAGTTTTCTCTCTCATTGCAAACACTTTTGCAACAAATGTGATTCAAGTTTGGTAAAAGATTGATAATCTCACCAAGGAGATTAGTTGGCACCCAAATTTCAGGGAGCAGTTGGGCGAGTAAAGTCAAGGGCACAGGTGTTGGCCCCACGACATCCAAATTTTGCAAATGCCCCAGTGAGCCCGAGGGAATAGATAAACTTAACAAAAAACTAGCGGTTACCATTTCCCCATGATTTTTTAGTTTGGCAAGCGTGATGCAACCAGTGCATCAATACACCGCACTCCCAACCACTATTGTCAGTGGAACACAGGGTGCGTGTTTTCCTGGATATTCAGCAAATGGCGCTTTGGAAAATGTTTTGTGGAGATGTACACACACATTTCCTGAACGCGGTGTATGTCGCACCCCACTCCATGCCAGTGGTTGGCTGTATCTAGGTTTTGAGAGCGAGGAAGCAGCAGATGAAGCCGCAATGGTGCGCGTTGTAGTAGACCTCCCAGATGGTCAGCGGGTTGCCAAAACTAAGTGTTTCTGTTGGACAAAATCAAATCAAATTTTTGTACCTTTTAACTTTTTGCCCACTATGGTCAAATGTACCGTACTCAAACACCACCTGAAGGCTGGGCTCGCCATATATGACGAACTACAATCCTTCAAAATGCAGCACTTTACGCTGATTCTAAACCTGTGCACCAGAAAAGCAATTGCAGTCCTAACCCCAACTGAGGGGATAGCGAAGGATCTGACCCAAATCCCACATACCGCTCTTGTCAACATTGAGGGGCATGCCGCCCACCCTTTCAGGGTCACCATGGACAGCGCACCTCTCATCTACGCTTTCTGTAGCACTTTTGGCCATAAGGCCCACACCTTCCCCGTCAAGGAGGGCGTTACCCATCAAGAGTTTGCCTCAGATTCATTGGGTAGAGGAGAAGCCCATTATGAACTGACCTCTGACACAAAGGCAGCCTTCCCATGGGGAGCGCAAGGCTGCTACATCCTAGTAAAGCCAATATCCCCTCAAGAGCGGAAGAAGGCCAAACAGGCCCGTAAGGCGGTGGCCAAGACCGCTTCCATTATCCCGCCCTCCCAGCTCCAGGAGGACATTGAGACTTTCATGGTGGAAGCAGCTCACGAATCCCTTGACCAATCAGATTGGGATGCCCAAGCTGATTGGGCTCCCCAAGCTAGTCACCCACTGGGCGAGTCAGTTTCACCTGACCAATGCGCCCAAGCATAGATTGGGACTGAATCAGTCACCAACTTTCCTACCAATAATCCTTTAAGTGATGGTGCACCCCAAATGCACGCATCACAAAAAGCTCATCTTGCAGCGGGGAAAAAAGTGAAGGCAAAAGCCAAAGTGAACTCAACTGCTAAAGCTACACATACCATCAATTACACAGTAGCTTCACATACTCAGGGCGCCACCAAGCGCCGTGAAGAAAATTAGGAGGCTGAAGGGCTCAGGTGCCTTTTCCCTCGCACCTAAGGTGCGATGGGGGGAGCCTTTACTTTAGGGACGTTGAACATCGCTGGACTAAAGGCCTCACCGTCCCAGGCTAGGAAACTGAGTTTTTTACAGCGTAATTTACCCGTGGACATCCTGACCATCCAGGAGTACCACTGTCCAAATGGTTCTGAGAAAGCATTAAAATCCATGCTCCTCCATTCTCTCTCATTCTGGTTTGAGCACTGTGGGGTGCTAGTTTAAATGAACAAAAATTTTAACTTTTTATCATCAGACTCCTTCCTTAATGGTTGAGTCCTTGTTGTCACTTTTTCTTGGGCTGATGAAGTACAAGCTATCATCAATGTTAACACCCTCAGCCTGTGCTTGAGAACGTCAGTAATTTTTCTTGTCAGTCAATTCCATTCCATTGCCCCCTGACCCTTTTGTCATTGGCGACATGAACTGCTGGTTGAGCCCATCCACAGACCGCTGGCCCTCATCACCTACACCCCCACAGGGACAAGTAGATCTCCGCGTTCTCAAAGCCATCCTAGGGTTGGTCAATATGTTGCTGCAGCATGCTCCGCTACTCAAAAACATGTCACGCCCCCACATCCACAACGGTCAGTAAGGTCCATGTCCCACATCGACCTTATCCTCGCGCTGTTGAAATTTTGTACCCAAATTTTCCAGTTCACCACAACAAAAATTGATTTCTCTAACCACAGGTTGATATTGATCTCCATCCATTTATCCAACCCAGAAGCTCAGACTCTGAAGTGGTGCAAACTTTGCCTGGCCAAAATTGCATCGCCAATATTTTCCTTGTGGGTGGAATCTGTGACCGCGGCTCCAGAGTTTATCGCACCATTTTGTGCTGATCCAATTTCCACTTGGTCTACCTTCAAGGCGAGCATAATCCGCCAGGCTTGCCACCTTTCCTCCTGCCACTCACGATCCGCCTTGGCAGTCATTTTGCATTCTCTGGCAGAGTTGGCCCAACTTGAGTCCAACAACCTGGCGGTGAGCAACAGCCCAGCTTGGGGTTGCAAGTGGGCAGAAGTAGCAGCCCACCTTAACGCTCTAGTGAGGCAACAAAAAATTGGGTTTGTGTTCATCACAGAGCTAAACACATTATAGTGGGCGACACATGCTCCACTTACTTTTTTTGAAAATTCTTTGCACCGAGCCAGAGCTTGGCCTGCACACAGGTATGAAGGCCAGACAATTCTGTAGCAGATATGTCAGACGAAGTGGCAGTCAAAATACAAAACTATTACCTGAATTATACTGATCCAAACCTATTCCGCCAGCTGAAATGGCAAAATTTTCTCGATAATGCACACATCTGCACCATTTCCCATTTTCCTGAAGTTAATGAATTTGATTACTCAGGATGAACTCTGGTCCGCTGTTTGCGGTGCACCATATATTAAATGCCAAGGCCCAGATGGCATTCCTTATGAGTTCTATAAGAAGTATTTCAAGGATTTATCCCCATTGCTGCTTGCCTCTCTTAACCAAAAGTCATTTGGAAACGCGCCTCCTACCTGAGGGAAAGAGGCCTACATCAATACACTGTTTAAAAAAGGGGATAAGCGGGACTTAGCAACTTGCGCCCCATTTCCCTCACCAACAATGATACTAAACCTTTTACTAAAATAATGGCTAACTGTCTAGGGATTTCTGTCTCTGCTCTCATCTCCCCTGAGAAATTCATTTTCATACCCAGAAGGTCGATTTAGGAAAACATACACACCATAGCCAACGTCTGTCAGTCCACGGCCTCTGGTGCACTTGTATTTTTAGACCAACAGAAGGCCTATGATAGAGTTAACTGGGATTACCTCAGGGCCTGCCTCCACCAGTTCCGCCTACCCCCTCGCTTCATCAATTGGGTGATGTTGCTAATGGAATCCGCCACAATGGATGTACGTGGCCATGGCTTTCTCACAGATGTAGTCCGCCCACAAAGGGCCTACGCCAAGGGGACCTTCTTAGCCCGCTCTTATATAACTTCAGCCTTGCCCCACTTCTTTGTTTCTTGAATGCTTCCTTACTGGGGTCCATGAGCAAGGCCAAGCCTCAGTCAAAATGTTGGCGTTTGATGATTGTGTGGTTGGGGTGTCTAACAATAATGATGCACGCGCGCTTGAAGCTCCTATCCAGGTTTACTCCAGGGTAAGTAATGCTGCACTCAACGCCTCCAAAAACGAAATCATTCTCCTTGGTCAGTGTCAAGCCCGCTGGGCCCCAACATCCTGTTTCTGATCCACCCCATCAGGTAGCGCGCGAGATAGTGGTCCCTGCCCCCCACACCGCCCAGCTTGTGCTCCCCTTTGTGCTAAACCCAAAGTTGGCCTGGTCCGCCATTTTGGGGTGTGGTTTGAAGCAGGCGGATACGCCTCACTGGTGATGGAAAACCATATTCTGGACAATGTGACGAAACACATAGCTTCCCTCAGAGCCCATCAGACTTCCCTTACCGGCAGGGTAGTACTAGCCAACTCTATGCACCTCTCTAAAGTTTGGTTTGTGGCCCACGCCATCACTTTTTCCCTTGCTTCTTCAAATCACTGTATGCCCTTCTGTAAGGGTGGCTTTGGTTGGGCCGCCCACCACCAGTGCGCCTGGATGTCATTTTTTGGCCCTTGACATAGTGGTGGTATGGGTCTGCTCAACTTTGAGGCACATGCTGCCAAAATACTTGGCACCTGAATCGCTGCCATTACCACCCCTGCTATTTCAGCCCAGCACTGGTCCCTCGTGGCCCATTCTAACTTCTCCCGCGCCCTGGGCCATACCAACCCGTCCCACCCACACTCTTTGTTAAAATATCTGGCTTCCCATCCTTTGGCATTGGCCCACATGGGACGTCACCCCACTTCAAAAGGATTCTCCTCTCCATGCAGAGTGCTGAGTGGAGGATTCAAATTTTTGGGCACACCGCCCAGAGGGGGCGCCCCTCTCCTTGGTTCAACCAGTAGGTACAGGGACTACCCATTCTGAATGGAGTGATACCCACGAGGCCTCATACCTTTTCCAAAGTGGACTACCTGGAAATGATGGACATCCCCTATCCCCTTGATACCCAGAAAGCCATTTGGAAGTACGCCCATCACCCTATTCTGCAGCCTCATATTTGTTCCCATGTTTATCGCTGCTTGAGATAGATGTACCGTACTGCCAAACGCTCTAACACTTTTTCACTCATCCTGTGTCATGTGTGGCCAGTACAGAACACTATTTCACCGCCTGGAAATGTGCCCTCCATCAAAAGCGATGTGGCGTGATGTGCAACGTTTGTTTCTCCAGGATCAGGCACAGCCCATCAGCCTATATAAGGACATGTTTGCTTTATCAATGGCCTCCCCTCTCCCACCCTCCCTTCGTGCCTTAATGGTCAAAATCGCCATGTGGACTATCCACATGATTGTCTTGGATGCCATCTCAGGCTCCACCCCCACTCTCCAAGAAGCTTTCCGCCAGTTCTGGTCACACTTAGTGGACCACTTTCAAGTGTGGATGTTTGGGTACCTCCCACCACGTCGCCGCCAGTTGGTCTCATCCTGGTTCCTGGTTTGGTTCATCAAATCAGACCCATTCCTACTCACGTGCTCAATAGTGGTGCCTGCCACTATACATGTGACCCCCCTCCCAGTCTTGGCGTTCCCAATGGCAACAGGAGAATGCATTAGCTTCTCTGGAGTGCCCTCCTCTTACAGGAGTTTCCTTTTCTATGGTGTCTTATTGGAAGTATTAATCCCCTGGTTGGCCTTCCTCACAATAAATATAAATGGAAAAAAATTTAATTAATGAATTGTAGAGCCTCATTGTCACTGGGGCTAAATGACTCTTCTTTGGGAGGGGAGAGTGAGATAAAAGCAAAGGGGGATGGTTTGGGCTCACCAAGGATTGCTTGAGTTGGAGCAGGCATAGAAAGTTGAACTTTGGAAAACGTTGAAGATAGCTAGTTGAACCAGCCTAGTAAACGAAATTAAAACGCCTAAGCTAATTGTATCATGAAGCATGGAATTGTGGATTTTAAGAAAGGTTTATCCAAGGCCAAAATGCTATTAACATAGCATCATTTTCTGAAGGTTGATAAATTAGATGTTGTGACCAAGGAAAAGGAATACCCTCTGCTTTTATCCAGTTAAGGAGGGGGAAGTGTTGAATGGTTGACTGGACATCAATTGTTATGCGATTTAATAGAGGAAATAATAATATTAGCTGGTGCTAATTTATTGTGTATCATATCGAAATTATCAGTGATTATGAACCAAAGATATCCTAAGAATAACTAAACTTGGGATTTGTGGCCTATCGATTCCACTTAATTATATGACTATGATGGCATGGGCTCAAGAGCTTTGGTGGTTAAGTTGGACTTAATAATAAAGGTTGACTTGATGACTTAGGCACATGGGCTTTTTGGTCTATGTCAAAATTAGCTTTTAAAGTTTATCAAGTTTTTGATCAAATTAATTACTAATTACTGGTACAAATTTCTTAATATGTACTGTTGATTGCTTGAGAGGAGCATTGATTCAGCTATTTGCAGACGCATCAGAAACACTGTCTTGAGATATTATGAGTTTGACACTGACTCTGGGGCCATGTGATTGACACCAAGTCAAAATGATTGTAGGCCCTCAGACAAACTTATTACGTTTTTCCTGGCTAAGTGCCATTGAATATGAGGCGTCATGGATAAGATGTGCTTAAAATTGATACTTATAATTTATCTCCAAATTGATGCTAATAAAATATAATCATTTATTACTAGAAATTAATAGTTAAATATAAAAGCTTTTTGTCTTTAATACTTTTACGTTGTATTAAGCTTAGATTTTACTTGGGATTAGAAGGTCAGGGCAGTGAGCCATTGTCCAAGTAATCGACAAAATTTACAGCTTTGAAGTGTCATTTTTAAGGAGTTTATATTTGGACTATTGTCACCATCTGGTCTATTGTCTTCATACAATAGATGCTTTAAACTCCAACTTAGCTCAGGAAAAGAACTAGCTCAGTTGAAGTAGGCCTAAAATTCAACAATGACCACAGGGATTGATACCACATATCCCTTAATTTTTTAAGCCAAGGGGACCAGAAACTCCTGAGTGTTGAAAAATACCTTTTTGCTCTTATTTCTCAAAAGTCTTTACTCCAGATACTTTGTCTGAAGTGGTAAATCCTAAAAATAAGATCATCCCTCCGTTAATAGAGGTAGGCCAATTTGACATAAAGTGGCAAAGAAGAGTTTAATCTTTCTTTTCTTAGAATCAAAATTATAAGGGAGATCAGGGAGGTTACCCAGTCCATTTCCAAGCGTTCTAAGCAAGATTATCAATTGTTACAAATTGGGGATTCTGTAGCATACTTAGTCATCTTGGTCAAATAGGATTCACACGCCACATAGATCAGGTTTGAACCCCAATGTTAGGAGGTTTTGGTCAAGCAATATGTGACTGCATTAGTTGGTATTGTCCTCAATGACAAGAGGGCTGGAAATTCGTTGGGGATTATCCTCAATAATGATTTCAGCTTTTTTGATGTCTCAGATTTGATTCCAAACATCTACCTCATCCAAACCTTTAATCTGGATAGGAATCCCAACAATCAGGTTGGTAGTCTTCTTGCCTCCTGGGTGTCCCATTATCAGCAAGTCATGATGTTCCTTTATGACTCGCGGATTTAAAATTTCAGGCATCCATATGCAGTCCTTGAAATAAATCATTTAATCTTTTATTGAGTATCAACTTGAATGGTTTTACCCACCTGTACGTGATATCCTAACACTTTTCCTTCAATAGTATCTGATAGCATGTCCAGTACTGCATCCAGGAGGGACCCATAAGTGCTGATTTTTAGGCTTATCTTGGGAGCGTCCTGTCATGGGGGCCCCTGGTACTGTCAGAGGGCTCATATATGGTCGTTGGGGGTGGGATTGAGGGTGTTGTGGGAATTGCGATGGTAGCCATGGTTGCTAATTTTTCTGGTGGCTCAGACAGCACTTGTTTGGGGGGAATCACCATAAATGATTTGACCCCTTCAATGTGGTCGGCCTCAATCACCAGATTACTTCTCATATGTCCAGCAATATATGTGTAGGAACTTAAAAACTCGTGTTTATAATTGAATTTGAGTAGGTTTTGGTGTTTTTTGTTTATCTGTACGCCACATTATGCAGCTTGAAATAGTAGATAAGTGATTTGTAATCCGTGTGCACTATTACCATGTGCTTTGCTCCATGTAGCAAATACCGCCAATGCATCATCGCCCATGCTACTGCGGCCAGCTCTTTATCATTATTGCCCACAATCATTTGGCGCCCATAGATTTCCTAGAGAAGTATGACACCTGGTGTTCATAGCCATCATGCTCCTGTAACAATACTTCTCCCACAGCTGTGCTTGAGGCATCGCAAGCTACAATAAACAGTTTATCTTCATCATCATGTCTTAGTACTGGAGTCAAGGTGAAAACTTATTTATTGGCTACGGACCCATTGACATTCTGCCATCATTTCAATGGCGCGTTAATTCCGTCAGTGGGTAGAGGGGGCGGCTAGTTCTGAATTTCGCATATAAGGATTTCTTTACAGAAGTGATGGATCAGAAAGCTGTGGAGATGCTTTTGTGTAGTGGGCGTTGCCCACATCTGTATTTCCTCCAGTTTGGACGGAGCAATAACGTGCTTATCTTAAAGTATCATATTCCCCAGTAACTGCATCTCGTCTTTGAAAATTTTGCATTTTAATGTCTTTGCGTGCAGGCCTGCACATTACAAGGCAGCCGCCACCATCACTAAATCCTTTTCCATGCTGCTCTGGTGTAGGGGAATGGACCAGAAATCCATCAACATACGCCACTTCACATGTAAAGCAGAGGTCGCCTAACGCAATGTTGATAACCCTCTAAAATGGCTGAAGCGTTTTTCAACCTGGATGGCATGACCCTAAACTGGTATATGTCATGGTGAGTGCATATAGCCATCAGCCACTCTTGAGCTTCTTTACTTGGACTTGGTGGAATGCGTTGATTAGATCCATTTGAAAATACTCTAGACATGGCGATTTCTTGGGAGATCATGGCCTCCAGTGGGAGGGGATATGGATCCTGTACCATGACATTATTTAGGTGGCCGTGATTTACACAAGGTCGCAAGGTTCCATAAGGTTTTTAGGTAAACACCATAGGGGATAACACCAGCAAGTTTTTCTTTATTAGCCATCCTTTGGCCATAATTTCATTGATCTAAATCTTCAATGTCTAATCTATTGCAGCAGTATATGGGTATAGTGGGCAATAGATCTCAATGAGTTCCACCTTTAGGTGGTAATCAATGTTGAACTCAGAGTGGTGTGGCAAAAGGTTCACTCTTTCCACATCAAAAATTTCTTTGAATGGTTCCAATATTGAGGACATTGTGGAAAAACCAGCTACTGCAATTGAAATGAGTACTCCACTCTGGCCACCAGAGAGATTCCTTTCACTAATGTGTGGACCAGGGAAATCTCGCCATAGTGATAGTGTACAGAGAAAGTGATCATATTATAACAAAGGTTGGTTGTAACCTCCTGTTGGCGCCACCATCCTACCCCCAGGATCATGGGGCAGAGTAGGTCCAGAATCGCCAAGAAACTGGCATGGAACTGGTGCCCATGGTCTGAGAAGTGTAACAGCTCGCATAGAGGCAGGGTTACCATAATTACCATAGAGGCCCCATGACGGGCATCCCCATGGTAACTAATAAATCAAATGCCTGCGCCATTTTGAGATCAATAAAGTTTCTTGATGTGCCTGTGTCAACTAGAGCATTCATCACTGCCCATCTGGAGCCCACTGTGATGTCCATGATTAACAAGATTAAGCATGATTAAATTTATTAAAGCTTTTTAAGGCACATACTCCCGTGGTGGTTGCAATTGTGGGATAAATATGTGAATGGTTGATAAATTGGGAAGTCATTGCTACTGCCAGAGCTTACAAGAGCAGGGCCAATGTGGGGTTAGACAAATTCATCAGTGGACGTATGTGGCTAAGGTCCTCGACTATGGTATTACACTAACAATCCACCTAAACTTGTTCTTTTGTTTCCATTAGGTAGGGAAACAGTGCGAGAGCCTCTAGATCCGCTGGTATGAATATGGTGCATGGTTTGGTTAATGCATCATGGACCAAGTTCATAAGTTTAGGTCTTAGTGGTTTGTACTGAAGTACTAAAAGCCTTGAGGCCTCCAGCTGTGAGTTAGATGATCCATTGATAGGAGGGTGGATGGTCATGTTGTTTAATAGCTATTCAGTGAATCTCTTCTTCCTGAGCCATTGGGGGACATACGGGGCAAGGACCAATACCTCTGGCATACTAGATGGTACATCTTGATGATCTGTCTTCGCCAAACTGGTTTCAGGTATATTGCCCTTTATTAACCTTGTTCCATATCCATTTCATTAACAGATTTTCCATCATTGTCAAATATCAAGAGTACCCCATTCTTAAAGGTAAATAAAGTTGGTTTAGTGTAGTGGACGCGCGGCTTTAGGGTGGCTGAATTTTTGGTAGGCCATATTCCAGGGCAGGCCTCAATTAGCTGGACTAGTTTTTATGCCCCCTCAAGGGTTTGGGGTCCGTTGTACCATGACATGAGCAATCCTGCTTTGTGGTTGAGAGAAGTTTAGAATGCAGCTATGCAATGTCCAATAGTAGTGTTAGGACTTTTTAAGTTGATATTACTTGATATGTTCATTTAAGTTTGTAGCCAATGCTTGTTGTTTAAATAATTGGTACATGAGTTGCAGCCTCAATTATAGCGTGGCCACCATGGATGAAACAAATATGAATAGTGAGTTAGGTGATTCTCCTAGGTATGGACTTTGGTATAAGAGGGTGCGGGCCTAAATTTTGGCCTCACCATACAAGGCATTCAATAGCGCCAAGAATTATTGGTCCTCAGAAGCCTTAGTAATTACATTTAACACTTGCTCCCAATTTGAGCTCTTCCAGAACTCCCAGAATCTGTAGAGCCACTTTGTCAGAGGGGCATGAGGAAGGCCCTATCACTGTTACGTTTCATTCTTGAGCAATTGAAAGGGGAAATTGGTTACACTGCTCAAATGAGCATTACTTTCTCTATGGTCTTGATCAACGCTACCCAAGACCAGAAAGTCAGGAGGGCATGCATAAGTCCATATAAGCTTTGTTTGGCTGTTGAATAGCCCAGGCTCAGCAGATCCTGAGCCAATAACATTACAGTGGTGCTACTTTGCTGGGTTATTAATTCAGACATTTGACGTTTCAAAGAAATAATTGGCTTCCATTGGGGTACTCCAACAACCATGATAGGATCCAAATCCCAGAAGGTATCTCCATTCTGATGAAATGTGAAAAGAACTATGTGGAGATAAACGCAGAAATTATTGGTCTATGAACACCATTCCCACTCTGACAACTAAGCTAAGCGCTGGATGCAATATTGACCACGCTTCAAATATGGGGTTCAAAATTTCCATTGTTGGCAGAAGGGATTGTTCCATCCATTCGAGATTTGCAATCGGGTCATACTCCCAACTTGGTTGGATATGCGCCTGATAATGTGCAGTATCAATTTTTTTATCGTGATCAATCCCAACAGTTTCACTTTGAGTAGCTTCTGCCAAAGCAGCATTTCCGTTTCCTCCATGATCAGGGCAGATTATAGAAAGCAATGGGTCGATCCACTCTCCTTGATTTACATTTACCCATACTCTCAATACTTTAAACACGTACTTGGTTTGAGAGGTGATAATTGCTTCATCTGGTAAATCCCAAAAGTGTCTTCTCAAGTAGTGATGACTGCCAAAAATTATTTTCATTTTCTTCATAATCATGATGTATTAAATTAAGCTGTTGATCTTAATTCTCATTTTGTTACTATTAATACTCATTCTTCTTGGCAGCAGTATCTTTTGAAACTCGTTGAGTACAACCCCAAGGGTTTTGCACTGAGAGAGGCAATAGCTGAAAAAACCAATGTGACAGCCAAGATTATAACTGATACAAATGAGTGTGGATCCCTCATTAGTTAGGTTGGTTCCTTGAGAGGTTAGCCAGATTAGTTATAAATTAAAAAAAAATAAAAGTAAGTTGATAAAACTAAAAATTTACTAAGGATATTACAAAATAACCCAGCACTCTACCATCAGCAGAGCACTGGATTTTTATAGTTGAAGGGAATTAAGGGGTTGGTACTGTGTAATATTTCTTACAACTGGATGCACAATTTCTTTCAAAAATGTCAGGTCTTTTGTGTCATGCTTTAGATTTCACATTTAAGGTGCCTTGATTTGAAACTCCTGCTGCCAAATTTTTCACTTCCGTTGGTGTCTCAGCATGCCAGTGTATCTCACAATTTTCCTAAAAAAGTTGTATCCTCAGAAGGATCTTGCCCACATCTATTTCTAGGCTAACACTCCTGTAAGGACTTCAGTATTAATGCTCTTAATTCCGCTCAGACTTTGTCACTGATTTTTGCAATTTTTTGTGATATAAACTTCAGCCAAATCAAACTTCATGGCTATCCCCTTCCACTCTTTTCCTTGTTGTAAATTCAATACAATCTCCTCAGCAGATACCTACCACTCATCAAGGGTGTTCCCTAAATCTTCTATTTTTCTAAATAAGGGCTAAAAAGTCCACTCTTCTTTGATTGAAAGGTGTTAATCAATCAATCCAACTATATGGGTGCGGCTGGGATCCTTATAATAATATTTACATGTTATACTTTATATTATAGAGACTATAATATGTTTGTTTATATATATATAATTAATTATGTAAATGTTTGTTTGTTCAATCCTTAAATGTTTGAAAGTTCTTCACTAATGTTTTAAGATTTTAATACAAAATTTCTCTAAATATGCGCATTTTTAATATACCTGCTATATAGATTTCACACCTGTGACAATTAAAAACATGCTTTTTTTAAAAGGAGCATCATTTGTTGGATGTAACAGCAACACACGCAATTTTCACGTTTTTTAAATACAGCGCCATATTTTTGATGTAACAGCAACACATGCAATACTAAACAGTGATCATGCCAGACAGCGTAATTCTTAGCACGTTTGTTTATTTTGTGACATTGCATTTTTATTGAGCTGTGACATATACCAGAGTGTTCATTTTTAAAGTATAGTTTATTTTTTATTTTTAGCAGTAGCGGTGCCCAACCCATAAGTGGGAGCCACCACGCATTTTTATTTGTAAATGATCCAAATAAGGTTTATTGAAAATAAAATAATTTTTCAATATGAAACCCCAGTTGATAGCCTAGGAAGCCATATCAGAAGGTGAGGAATCTTTAAGGAAACTTTTGTCTAATGCCCGCTTTAGCTGGTAGACCATGGCGGACACATTAGGGTGGGAGCATCAGCAACATGTGGTATAAGGAGGTATAATTGTAGGTTTTCTTTGTTAATGAGGCCAGCGGTGTCCATCACCTCAACGTATTGAGCAAGTTGATGCTCAGCAAAAGTGATTAGAGAAGGCACACAAGTAAATGACTTGATATGCTGGCGGGTTTCAGGGTAATTAGGATCAAAAAAGAGAGATTTTTGCTGCATTGATGCGGGTGCAGCTTGCACCAAAAGCCAGTTCCTCAATCTCATATTTCGCCTCTTCCTCAAAATCATAAAGGAATTAGGGATAGGAATATTCTCAACCAGTGTTTTATTGCCCCATGGAGTTTCTGGCGGAGTAGGGTGTTGGTTGGAGCTGCAGCGGCTTCAATTGCCATTTTATTTATATTTTATAAATGGGATAGCCATTTTTAGGATGAAAATAGTGGGGCGCGATTTGGGAGGATTGACAAAAAACTCCTCTAATGCAAAATCTAGTTTAACATTATATGACTGGTCATTTTTGTCAATCCAATTGAGACACTGATTAGGATTTGACTCAGCTAATGCTGGCTCAGCCACCAAAGTCAGAAATCGGTCACACCTGATTAGCTGCAAACTGGCAACCATGGCAGCTCAGCTGAAACTGTTTCAGCCATCAGCCTAGGTTGACATAAATCGACCAAATTTTTATAAACAAATTTTTTTTGATTGGCTGCAGCTTAGGAAGCCACGCCAGAATTTGCTGAGGTTGGGGGTGGGAGAATTGAGCCCCACTAAAAAAATTAGTGCACAGCATCAGCGGAGCTGACGCTGGAGGGGGAGCGGCAGAAGTGGCAGAGGCAGAAGCTTTAGGGCACTTGCACTTTGAGTGATAAAGCTCAAAGAACAAGGTGAAAATGGCGTTGCCGTTCTTGATGTTCACCCATAATGGGTGATCAGGGGAGGATCTGATCACTGTGTGAGGGGGAATCATGTTATTGGTGACATGATGGAATGGGCAATTATCATAAAGGCGTGCGGTCCTACCAAATGATCCACTCTATTTGGAACCACAAATTGCATCATGGGGTCTGAGCTGTAAATAACCAAACCCTCTATGAGCTTGTGGCACAGGCGTTTGGGATAAAGGTTGGAGGGCAACCTGGTGAACTGGACCGCCAATGTGGCCTCATCCAGGAGCCAGGTGAAAACAGTAGGGAGGGAAATATTTTTAAAAATTAATGGCATATTAAGTGCTGCCATTACATCAGCCTCAGTATGAAAACTGAGGTCAAAATACCCTTAAAGGGGCAGAAATCTATGAAGCTGGTGGGTTTAAACACCACTGTGGCCATCTCAATGATGGCTGCGCCTGCATATGGGAAAAGGTTTCCATATTTGACCCAGAGGCCAAAACGCAAAGGGCTCCATGGGAGCACCAAAAGTCTCCAGAGCATTGCCTGGGAACTCGAAAGATGGTGGGCAAGTCCTGAGGGGGGACACAATACCTGGTAGCGTTAGGTGGGGGGCTAGCAGAGCCAGCCTGGGCGCACTTTAGCAGCAGCCAAAATACCCCAGATGGCGGCGCACCACCACCTCAAGCTGGGGAAGCAGGCATCAAAATTATTGACATTTGTAAGTTTTAGCTTAATTGAGCAGTGATTTTTTGAATTTTTTAAAAATCAAATTGGCATTGATTTGATGTTAAAGTAAAAGAGAGTTATCCCTAGTTTATTTTTTATTTTTCATTGTATTTTTATCTCTTTTTTATCTTTTTTCTCATTTTTCAGTACAATTGGAAGTGAAAATGAGCTGTGCCAATTGATTATCAATTGAATTAAAATCATTCCATGAAATTGACATATCTTGAGTGATTTGTTCAAGCAAATTAAAGTATTCCATTTCTCATTTGCATTGGGATTGAATGGTGTCAATTGATCTGCATATAGATTGAATTATCTCATTAAGTATTCTTTAACTTTTGTTTTTTGTTTGTTTTTTCTTTTGTGTTTTTTTCTTTTTTTCTTATTTTCTATTTTATACTTATGTTAAAACTTTCTTTCTTCTTTTTCATTGTAATACATCTGCTTTATTTCATTTAAATTTTTGCCTCACAGAAAGATCAAACTTAGGTCGTCCTACTCAAAGATCAGAGCAATGTGCCAAGTAATTGAAAATCAAACTGAGGAAGACCAGGAATCAGCAAACAAGCGAGACAGAGAAATAATGGTTCAATTACATGCCAAGAAATCATCAGAACAATGTGCATCCAGATGTGAGGATAAACGGTTGTGAGCATGGTAATTGGATTCTTCAGATATAGATCTGATTCTTTCTCAACAGAATGAACGTGACAGGCTGAGAGTGGCTGAAAGAAGTCACTAGAAACAGCAGGTCAGCGTCAAACATGACTCTGTTCTCAGCAATTATGCAATTACAATGCCTTGAATTCTGGTACAACCCAGCTGATGATTATAGTTTGAGCCAGCATGCTCTAATTGGCACTATAACTGATGTGTGTCCTCATTGCAAGGATCTGAAATTTAATTTAAAAACAAAAGGAATGTGTTGCATAACTGGAAAAATTAAAATACTCAACTTGGAGAACTGCTGGAGTCATTAAAACTTTGCTTGCCAGATATACCGCCAAATTAGAGAATTTCATATCTAACATCAGAAAATACAACTCATGCTTCCAAATATAGTCGTTTAGCGCAGAAATTTTACAACTTAATTCATGGCAACTTTCAAAGTAAAGGAGAAATTTATCATAAAGCCAGATCCCTGCTTCTGTTCCCAGATGGCCAACATAATTTTCTACAAATGTATTTCATTAGTGATGACATTGATGAGTTAATACATGATGCAGAATTTATACCAATATAAAAAGGTCCATCGTTTCCCATCTGAAAGAACTTCTTAATAAAAAGAAACATCTTATTGTGTTTGTCAAAACAGCAATTGACATGATGGCATCTGATACATACAAATTGTATTAATGCTGACAAAACGCTTACTGGAGAACATGTGCAAATATTTAATGTTCCACCTATAGATGAAATGGCAATTGTCAAAGTCAAAGACCAATTTAACCTAAAGATATTGTTCTTTATTGGAGAAACAATCAATTGACAAAAGTTGCAGAAAACATCGATGCTATGATGCCCTGCAATATCCAATCATTTTTTGGGATGGTACTGATAGATATATTACTTCAACTTTAAGATGATAAATCCAGTCAGTAGTGAAGAAGAAAAAAATAAGAAATGCAGCGCAATGAACTATTAATTATACAAACTACTGATTTGAGAGAATAAAGACAATATCATTTTTAAATGCCATCAATTGTTTCACCAATACATCATAGATATGTATGCAAAAAATGAAATGGAAAGTTTCATATATTTGTTTTAAAAAGACTAAGCTTCACTCTAAAAAAGTGTTCATTTGCAAAATGCAGTTATAATTGATGGCAATAAAACATACGTTATAGGAAGAAAATTTTCTCCATCTTCATATAGGCAGTCTACATCATATGCATTAGTACGCTCAGGATGCAATTACATATGTTCATCACTATGGGCATCCAGACATATTCATTGCATTCATATGCAATCCAGATTGGGATGATATTCAAAAGCTCTTATTTCCTGACAATCGCCAGTGGACAGGCTTGACATCCCAACACATGTTTTTAAATTTTTAAATTTTATCTGGGGAAGGCCGACCAGGGGATGGAAAGTTCCAATAAGAGACTAAAACAAAAGACTTTAGCGAGAGGAGGGCACCCCAGAGAAGCAGATGTTATCTCCTGTTGCCAGTGGGAACGCCAAGAGAATGGAGGGGGTAACCTGTTCAGGGGCTTGCGCCACTATTGAGCACGTATGTAGGAAAGGGTCTGAAACTATGAATCGAACTGGGAACCAGGATGAGACCAACTGGCGGCGACGTGGTGGGAGGTACCCAAACATCCATGCTTGAAAGTGGTCCACTAGGTGTGACTAGAACCGGCGCAGAGCTTCCTGGAGGGTGGGGATAAATTTGAGATAGCATCTAGGACAATCGTTTATATAGTTCACATAGTGATTGTGATTACCAAGGCATGGAAAGAGGGTGGAATAGGGGAAGCCATGGATAAAGCAAACATGTCCTTAAACAGGCTGATGGGCTGTGCCTGATCCTGGCGAAACAAACGTTGCACCTCACGCCACATCGCTTTTGATGGAGGGCACTCTTCCAGGAGGTGAACTAGTGCTCCATACTGGCCACTCATAACACAGGATGAGTGCAAATAATCAGAGCATTCAGCATTACAGTATACCCTTCTCAAGCAGCGCCAAAAATGGGAACAAATATGCGGTTGCAGAAGAGGGTGGTGGGCGTACTTCCAAATGGCTTTCTGGGTATCTAGGGGGTAGGGGATGTCCATCATGTCCAGGTAGTCCACCATGGCCATGGTAGGGGGTCGCATGGGTATCACTCCGTTCATAATGGGAAGTCCTTGTACCTCCTTGGTGAAACAAGGAGAGGGACGCCCCCTCTGGGCAGTGTGCCTACAGATGCAAATTCTCCACTCAGCGCTCTGCATGAGGAGAAGGATTCTTTTTGAAGTGGGGCGACGTCCCATGTGGGCCCGCAGCAGAAAGATGTGAGGCAAGGTACTTTAACAGAGAGTGGGGGTGGGAAGGATTGGTGAGGCCCAGGGTGCGGGAGAAGTTGGAGCGGGCCATGCAGGACCAGTGCTGGGCTGGTATTTTAGGGTTAGTAATGAAAGCGACCCAGGTGCTAAGGATTTTGGCAGCATTGGCCTCAAAGTTGAGCAGCCCCATACCACCACTATGGCGAGGGCCAAACATGACATCCAGGTGCACTGGTGGTGGGTGGCCTACCAGAACCCCCTTGCATAAGGGCGTATAGTGACTTGAAGAAACAAGGGGAAAAAGCGATGGCGTGGGACACAAATCAAACTTTAGAAAGAGCATAGAGTTGGCTAGCACTACCTTGCCTTAAAGGGAGGTGTGAAAGGCTTTGAGGGAAGCTATGCATTTTGTAACATTGTCCAGGATATGGTTTTTCATCACCATTGAGGAGTACCCTCCTGTATTCAGCCACACCCCAAAATGGCGGACCAGGCCAACGGTGGGGCGTGTCACAAAGGGGAGTATGAGCGGAGAGGAATGGGGTAGACAGGGCAAGCGATCCCGTGCGCTAGTTGACAAGGCAGGTAGGAAATGGGGCGCTGGGGCCCAGTGGGCTTGATACTGACCAAGGAGAACAATTTCGGTTTGGAGGCGACGAGTGCTGCATTACATACCCTGGAGTAAACCTGGATAGTATCTTCAAGCGCGCATGCATCATGATTGTTAGACACCCTAACCACACAATCATCAAACGCCAACTTTTTGACTGGGGCTTGGCCTTGCTCATGGACCCCAGTAAGGAAGCATTCATGAAACGAAGAAGTGGGGCAAGGCTGAAGTTATATAAGAGCGGGCTAAGAAGGTCCCCTTGGCGTAGGCCCCTTTGTGGGCGGACTACTTCTTTGAGGAAGCCAGGGCCACGCACAGCCATTGTGGCAGATTCCGTTAGCAACATCCCCCAATTAATGAAGCGAAGGGAGAGACGGAACTTGTGGAGGCAGGCTTTGAGGTATTCCCAATTTACTCTATCATAGACCTTCTGCTGGTCTAAAGATACAAGTCCTCCAGAAGCCGTGGATTGACAGATGGTGGCTACGGTGTGTATATTGTCCCAAATCGACCTTTTTGGGATGAAACTGAATTGTTCAGGGGAAACGAGAGCAGAGGCACAACCCCTAGACGGTTAGCCATGATTTTAGTAAACTTTTGTGTCTGTGTTAGTGAGAGAGATGGGGCGCCAGTTGGCCAAGTCCAGCTTATCCCCTTTATTGTACAATGTAATCGTGAAGGCCTCTTGCCCTCCAGGCAGAAGGCGCATTTCCAGAAGGCATTGGTTCAGAGAGGCAAGCAGCTAGGAGGAAAAATATTTGAAATACTTCTTAAGAAACTCATAAAGGATTCTGTCTGGGCCTGAGCAAATTTGATATGGTGCACCACAAATGGAAGACCAATTTCCGTCTTGTGTAATCAAACTCATCAACTCTGGGAATCAGGAAACAGTGCGAATGTGTGTGCTTTCAATAAAAGTTTCCATTTTGGCCAGCGGAATTGGATTAATTGAAACAATTTGGAGTAATAATTTTGTAATTTGATTGCCACTTTGGCCAGCGTATCTGTGATGGAGTGGTCTGGCCTTTGCACCTGTGTGCAGGCCAAACTCTGGCGTGGTGCAAAGAATTTTCAAAAAAAGTAAGTGGAGCGCATTTCGCCTCCTGTAATATGATTTGCCTTTTACTGAACACAAACCCAATGCTTGTGTTGTTTCACAAGTGCGTTGAGGTGGGAAGACACATCTGCTCACTTGCGACCCCAAGCTTGTCTGTAGCCTGCAGCGGGGACGTTAGACTCCAGGTGGTCTAACTCTGCCAGTGTGCGCAAAATGACTGCTGAGGCAGCCCGTGAGCAGTAGGAGGAGAGGTGGCGAGCCTGGAAGATTGTGTTCACCTTGAAGGTTGACCGGTGGAAATTGGATCTGCACTTAATGGTGTGACAAACTCTGAAGCTGAGGTCACAGATTACACCAAATTAGGAAAATCTTGTCGCCACAATTTTGGCTGGGCGGAGTTTGCACCAATTCGGTGCCTGGGCTGCTGGATTGGATAAACAGAAGAAAATTGATACCATCTTGTGGTTGGAAAATCAATCTTTGTCATGGTGAAGTTAAAAATTTGAGATTTAAATTTAAATGGCGTGAGAATAAGGTCAATGCAGGTCATGGACCTTAGCTGGTCATTGTGTATGTGGGGTGCAACATTTTAGTGAGTAGCAGAGCATGGCATGGCAAAATATTGAACAACCCTAGGGTGTCATTGAGAATGCAAAGTTCAACATGACCCTGTGGGGGTGTAGGCGATGAGGGCCAGCGGTCTGTGGATGGGTTCATCTAGCAATTCATGTCACCAACAATAAATAGGTCGGGGGTAGCAGAAGGGAATTGACTGCTGAGAAAAATTCCTGATGTTCTCGCACACAGGTTGGAGTGTAAATGTTAACAGTGTGCACTTCGTCATCCCACAAAAAGGTGACAACAAGGATGATGCTGTTTAGGTATGTCTTTGATAAAATAAATATAAAACTGCTGTTCACTTGAAGTAGCACCCCACAGTGCTCTGACCAAAAGGAGAGGGAAGGGAGGAGTATGGTTTTCCATGATTCCTCAGTACTGCGTAGACAGTGGGTTTCCTGAATGGCCAGGATGTCCACGGTAAATTATTTTGTAAAAACGCAAGTTCTTAGCCCAGGATGGCGAGGCCTTGAGTCCAGAGAAGTATAACGTCCCTAAAATGAAGGCTCTCCCCATCGCACCTTAGTTGAGAGGGGAAGGACACCCATACCCTTCAGCCTTCTCTTTTTCAGCATGTTGCTGCATTGCAGTGCGGGTATTCTGTGCTATGGAGTATGTGTCAGAGTGAGAAGCTTTAGCAGTGGGGTTCACGTTGGCTTTTGGCTTCTGCTTTTTCCCCACCATGGGATGAGTTTTTTGCAGTGCGTGCATTTGCGGTGCACCAATGCTTGAAGGTGAAATTTTGCAAGATTATTGGTGAGTGACTTGGTCCCAATTGATTCTTGGGAACATTGGTTGGGTGAAACAAATTTGCCATCAGGTTTTCAGCTTGGGTGGCCCAATTGGCTTGGGCGTCCTAATATGATTGTTTGAGGGATTCACGAGCTGCTTCCATCACAAAAGTCTCAATGTCCTCCTGAAGATGGGCTGGCGGTATTGTGGATGTGGTCTTGGCCGCCTCCTTGGCCGCCGCCTTGTGGGCCTTTTTGGCCTTCTTTTGCTCTTTTGGGGACACTGGTTTTACGAGAATATAGCAGCCTTGCGCTCCCTATGGGAAGGCTGCATCAGTGTCTAGTGCGAGTTCATAGTGGGCTTCTGCACCGCACATTGCATGCAAGAGAATTTCATGTTGGGTAATGCCCTCCTTGGTGGGGCAGGTATGGCCCTTGTGGCCAAAAGCGTGACAGAAAGTGAAGATGGGAGGCTCTCTATCCACGGTGACCCTGAATGGATGGGTGATTTGCCCATTAATTTTGACATAAGCAGTGTGTACAATTTGGGTCAAATCCTCTGCTATCCCCGCGGATGAGGTGATAACATCAATCACTGTGCCCATACACAGGTTTGACATGAGTGTAAAGTGCTGAATTTTGAAGGATTGTATTTCTCCATATATGGCGAGCCCAACCTTCAGGTGGCGCTATAGCACGGTGTGCTTGACTGTTGTAGGTAGGAAGTCAAAAAGTCACAAAAATTTGATTTGATTTAGTCCAGTGGGTGCGCTTTGTTTTGACTACCTGTTGACCATCCGGGAAATCCACTACCACTCACACCTTTGCAGCTTCATCTGCCGCTTCTTTATTTTTTAAAGCCAAAATCCAGCCAGCCGCTGGCATGGAGCGGGGTGCGACGTACACCGCGTTCAGGAAATGTGTGTGTACATCTCCACAAAACATTTTCCAAAGCGCCATTTGCTGAATATTCAGGAAAACACGCACCCTGTGTTCCACTGACAATAGTGATTGGGAGTGCGGCGTATTGATGAACTGGTTGCAGCGCGCTTGCCAGGCCAAAATTTCTGGGGAAATAGTAACCGCTAGTTTTTTATTACTGATTCTATATATACTGCCAGACTTTCCAGGTCGTTTACAAAATTTGGTTGGTGTGGGGCCAACACCTGTGCCCTTAACTTTACTCATCCAACTGCTCTTTAACATTGAGCAATTAATCTCCTCAATAAAATTATCAAACTTTACCTAGGCTTGAATTGAATTTGTTGCAAAAGTGTTTGCAACTAGAGAGAAAATGACATCCCAACACATGTTTTCAGACTAAAACTGAAATTTCTGATGGATTTTATGGTAAAATGTTAAGTGTTTGGGTCTATGAGCTTCTGTATGTACTCAGTGGAATGGAAAAAGTGAGGATTGTCACTAGATCATATACTAATCTGGCTTTATAACAAAATCACTACAAATGAAATCAAAGATGCACTAATTGCAGAAATACCTGATACCAACATCAATAAGGATTTATATGAAGCTGTGACAAAAAATATGATCATGGACCTTGCATAAAACTGAATCCAAATTCACCAGTGTCAATTGAGTGTCTGTAACTCTCTCATTTCCAGAGAGGTGGTGTGTGATGCACAGCCACATTACCAGGTAACTAGCTCTTAGAAAGATAGGAAACAGGGCGCCGCAGAGGGTGCCGGAGCCAAAGGGACCCAGGGCAAGGGTGCATGATGCAAAGTATACTAGTAAATAACAAATAAATAACAAAACTTTGTTAAACTCAAAGGGGAGTCCATAACCAAGTGGAGATCAGTGCTGGGGCGCTTGGGTGCCTCAATCTGGAGGCAACCAGGGCAGCCCAGAGGTGCACCAGATACTTTAGTTAACTTTGTCAAGATAAAATTGCCAATGTTGTTGGAGACTAACTTGAGGATGTCCACACACAGGTTCGCCCAAGGGACCATAAAAAATGTAAAACTTAACAGGGAATTTTATTTAGGAAGTTGACCAATGAGGAAAGTTAGTTAATGAAAATATACGTAAACAATGGGGGCGAGCCTTTTATTGGAGGAAGTGGTGCTAAGCCTAAGAAAACCAATAGGCGCATGCTACTATTGGCCAGGGTACGTAACTCAAAATTGACTAAACTCAAGTTATAGGTTGTAGCTGGACTCAACCAAATTTGGTAATATTATAATTAGAACGGGTTTTGAAACCCTGTTCCTCGATCAACTTTAATGAAACATTGGGATTTAGAATGTAGCTGGTGTGTTTTAACGCCCTGGCTGTAACGACAGGCTGAGCATCATACAAATTCCCAGGACCAACCTTGTCATACCTTGCCTGTACCCAGTGTTGGCCCAGGGTATTTTTTAAGTCAGGAAGGCCTTTTAATTGGACCTTTTTAGCCTCCTGATATCAAATCTTGTCCTTACAGTTGGTTCCCTCAATCATGTTATCAAATCATGAAATTACTCCCTTGTTCTTTTGGGGCTCCCCATGGGATTTCGCCAGGGAAAAGTTCTTATGGACTGGGACCAACTTCATAGCGGCAATGGTTTGTTTGACTAAAGTTCAGCAGCCTAAGGAAACGCTCATGGAAAACTTTAATTAAGTCTTGGGAATGGGCGCAGTCTTGCGCTGGTACCCAACTGTTCTTTGCTGCGTCAAATCCCTTCCAGGATACTAGATACTCAAGCCTTCTTTTTACTCAGCGTGAGGCTACAATCTCCTCCACTTTTCACTCTGACGCCCATCCATGATATAAGCCTATGGAGTCCTTTGGTGGGGGCCCTCAAACTTCGTTAGATTAATTTCATGGAAGACGGAAAAAATTTGGAACAATTAAAGAAGATCCAACTAGTAAAAGTCGTGGACCACCTTTCTGACAATGCGGTAAGGCCCAGACATTTTTGGTCCCAGACCTTTCATGGCTGCTTGTTAGCTTTTGGTGATATTAGTTGAATCTGCCGAGATAATTGTACAGGGTTAAACCCACTAAGCAACAGATGAATGATATGGCGATCGCCAATCCCCAAGAAATAAAAACAAAGTATTAATATAAGGATCTTTTCCCCACTAAAACCCAGTTCAATTTATATATATAATCACGGACTACTTCCATTAAACCCTCTTCTTCCTTAATCTTCTTCCAAAAAGACCCCCTTCTCATTCTCACGCTCAACTCTTAACCCTTGGTACCCCTAATCAGTCTCAACCTTTCCGCTTAGTAATTTCATATTTTCTATGAGGTTTAGGTGTTTCATTCTGTCATAAAGGTTTTGGCGAAATTTCCTTGATTCACTGAATTATGTATATTTGATTTATTTACCTCATGTCAACATAATCTTCTGCTTGATCTTGAAGCTTGCCTCAACTCTAAGTTATGATACGCCAGATTTATAGCTTATCATCCAATCATATTAATTTCTCGACATTACCCCACCCCCTGACTGGATAAAAATCTCATATTGTTTGCATGCTCGGAGGAACTTTGTGTGAACTCAATTGATAATCTGACCACCCACAGGTTCCTTAATGGTGTAGATATTGATACCAATCATTTCAATAATTTCAAATGGTCCAGTCCATATGTTAGCAGCTTGTTTTTCCTTCCAAATCCATATTGGTCAGGAAACAAGACATTATCTCCTACAGCAAACTGTTGGAGTCCGCTACGTCTACTTTGGTCAGCTACCTGATTACAAATCTTCTTAGCCAAGCTGATAGAATAAGATTTCGTTTGTAATTTTATCAGCATGTCCATTAAGTTAATCAGATAATGCTGCTGTTCTACTCTGCCAGTATCCTCCACACAGGAGTAAAGCAAAGTGGGCAAGACCAGATGTCTACCATAGAGCAATTGGAAAGGACTCTTCATGTTGATGAGTGGTAGCTGATGTTATATGCAAAGACATGAGGGGGACAGGAGGGACTCCATTCAGAGGTCTGATCCTTTACCAGCTTAAGAATATTTACCAAAGTTCCGTTTACCCATTCCAACATTCCATTATATTTATGGTGTTAGGGTGTAGTCAAGACCCCGCGTATTGCCATCAATTCGTTCAACTTGGGCAGGATATGCAATGTGAAATTGGTTCCGTTGTCCATGAGGATAAACTGGGGAAAGCCATCTCACTGTATAACATATTCTATGATAAGCTTGATGGTGGTGACAGACCTAAAAAATTGATCGCTACTGCTTCCGCCCATCTTGTCAAGTGATTAATTGCTACTACTATATACTTAGATTGGCTTGCACTAGTTGGCATAGGCCCACCACATTAAGAGAAACAGCATGCCAAGCAAAATGGTCTTAACCAGCTGTTAGTTGATCTTCTTGTGAAAAGGTTTCTCTACTTGACACTGGTGACAACAAACAACTATTTCCAACACATTGTAGTGCATGCTCTCACAATAGTAACAAGGTTACAAGAACTCCAGAGTTTTCTGCAACACTTCCATGACCTACTACCATATATGCATTCAATATAATTGTTGGCCTGGTGGAGGGCTTCAGAAAGCTCAGCGTCAATTCTCCAATCCACTTATATAATTCCCCATCGCATAAGAAGGTATACTGTATAAGACTGTCCAGCACTTTGATTACTTGCGGCGGTTTATTGTGATATTTTCCTACCACCATTTTCTCATGCATGATGACCGCCAAATCTGCTGTAATGGCAACAATTGGCAATCGAGAGATATTCTACATTCTGATGTTTTTCCCCTGGCGGTGTATGATTTTGAAGTCATATGCTTTAAGCTTCAAGGCCCATTGCATGAGCTGCCCTTCAGGTTCCGCAGATTCTTCAGCAACCACAAGGATGCATGGTCCGTGACCACTTTGAATTTAACCTCATGGAGGTAGACCCAGAGTTGTTTATACGCATATATCAACGCTAAGCACTCCCACTTGGTCACGGTATACTTGTTATGACAATTTAGGCTTCATCTACAAAACACCTTGGGATGCTATATACCATCAGCATCCTTCTGGGACAATAATGCCCCTATGGAGGAAATTGAGGAATCCATTTACATAATAAATTCTTTTTTAATATATATATTGTAGAACAGGAGCACTAGCCAGCACGGTTCATAAGACATTAAAAGCGTTTTGAAAACGGTCAGTACAGTTGAAGGTGGCTTTTTTCTTCAATAACTCAAAGAGCGGAGCCCCAATACAGGTGAAGTTGGGAATGGACCACTGGTAGTACCTGATCATCCCTAAAACACATGGATATTCCACTTATTATATAGCCAAGTCATCTTGTGTATAGCTTCCACCTTTGCCATATGAGGACTAAGCCATTTTAAGTCTACCACAAAAACAAAATATTATAATTGCTCCTTGAAAAAATATTTCTTTCAAGACTTAATTAAAAAATTAGCATTAGCTAGTTGGCGTAACACTTGTTATAAGTGGTCATGATGCTCTTTAAATGTCCGCAAGAACATGTTGACATCATTGAGGTAGGCTAGAATGCAAGACATCTTTTTTTTTTTTAGTACTAGATGGTCCCAACCCAAGGGGGGGATTCATCGATGTAGAATGCAAGACATCTTCAGATCATCTGTTGGATTTTTGGTTTTGTAAAAGGCTCGTTGGTGCTTCTTTTACCGCAAATCCAACAATATAAATGATGAACTCTACTCACCACTTATATGAAAATAAAGAAAAATAAATACTAAAAGTGCTTAATTTTAAGAGGTTTATTAGGCGCCTTGCGAGTGTAAAAAAGGAGTTTCCCTTGATAAATTGATAAAGGTATTTAAACATTTTTTAGTACTAGATGGTAAGGTATTTGAAACATTGAGGCTCAACGTTTATACATCTTGGGAATTTCCAAATTTAGTAATATGTGATTCTAGCCTATAAAAGCTCTGAAAATTTGCTTTCTATAGGCTGAATGAAATTTGGGAGATGATTTTGGGGCAAGACATACTTGTGGGATAACAACTCAATATAATCTAGCCAATACCCTTTCACTAAATATATTGCACCTTGGGGACCCCTGCCACTCCTATAAAGGGGGTGGTCCCCATGTAGGTGCTTGAAAGGGACTAGATGTGGCTGGGGAAAACCCTTTGATGGATGCCCCAGAATAGGCCATGAGGTCAGAGGAAACTGATTGCCAAACTTGGTGCTATTTGCTCAATTAGTATTTGTAAAAGTTTGCCCCAATTCGCAGGGTTCCACCAAAACCTGGTCAAGGTCTTTTGGCTGATAAAATTGTTATTAAAATAAATATTTAGTATTGCAGATTTTTAAATGTCCGACATTGCCTCTATTAGGCCGACTTTTACCCAAAACATTCTTATTCTGAAGCATAGGAGGCAATTTTCTGACTACCCCCCTCAAGAATGTTGGGGGAAGATAGGGCTGAAGGAAGTGGCCATGAAATTGATTGATAATGAGTCCAGAGTAGAGCGATTTGATAGAATACTCATCCCCTCGCTTGTATGTAATTAAAAAGGCCCTTCCTAGATATAGCCAAGCTTTTCAATTATGGGAGTGATTAGGTTATGTTAATAGAGTACCAAGTCAGATATTTGGAATGAAGGAAGAGGGGCCCTGAGCTCATTCATTACTTGGCCTTCTTTGGTAACAGTATTTGCTAAATTAGCTATGGCTTCTGATTGTAATTAGATGATATGTTGGGCCAATTTTTCATGGCTTGTTCATGATTAGTCCAATCAGAGAAACTATCCTTGGCTAATAAAGCTAGAACCCCCAGTTCTCGCCCATATAACACATAGAAAGGGGACATCTTTAGGATGCTATGGTAGGTAATATGGCAGACCATGAGTGCACAGGGCAAATAGAGATCCTAGTGGAGAGGGTCTGAAGTGGCCATTTTTCATAAAATCAAGACCAGGGAAAATTAACTCTTTCTACTACCCATTTGTGGATGGGTTAAAGGGGTAGAGAAGATTTGTTGAGCTCCCATAGAAGTGGCGAGGAGCTTTACCACTCGTGAAGTAAAGTTCTTCCCATTGTCACATAGGAGAACCTGGGGGCACCCATGCTGGGTGAAGATGTATTGATGTAAGAAGGTATCCATAGCTTTAGCAGTCTGAGCGGGAAGAGTAACAGCTTCAAACCACATGGTGAAATATAAATACAATAAGATATAGCGTTTTCCACCTGTAGTTTGAGTAAGAGGACCTACCACGTTCAAACTTATGGTGTGGAAGGGTTGGTGGGGCGTCATAGGTTGATACCAATATTGGGTCTTAAAACTGGTTTGTTTTTTACAGGTCAGGCATGCATCTAAGACTTCAGTTATGATTTCAATGATGCCCTCCCAATAGTACCGGTCTTTTATTCACTCATAGGTTTTGCTTACTCCGCCATGCCCCATGATAGTGTGAGACTCTAGAAATGACAGGTAATCGCTTGGATGGAGTTAATATGAAACCAATTTACTCCTACTTTTTTATACAATTTCTCATTCTCTACCTTTGTGTTGCAGGAGTGCCAAGCGAGCATCTTCTGTTCTGGTGCATCTTCATCAGCCCATGCGTCAGGAGTTGTTAGGAGGTCATGCAACTGATTAGCTTCGCTATTGTTAAGGTGAAGGACAGGCAGCCGCGTCAGCCCATCAATGTTCATATGGCATGTCCCAGATCAGTGCTCAATGGTCATATCATAATGCTGGATCTTAAGAGCCCAGCGAGACAACCGCCAAGTGGGATCTTTCATGTTCTGCAACCACTTCAATGAGGCGTGGTCCATGATTACTTTAAGTCCCATATTGGAATGGCCAGTAGTGTTTGACAGCGAGAAGGACAGCCAAGCAATTCTTTTCCGTGATGTTATAGTTACGCTCAGCTTTTGAAAGAATTTTGCTAAAGTAAGACATGGGATGATCGACTCCATGATTATCCAGCTGAGATAAGATAGCTCTAACAGCGTAAATAGAGGCATCCATGAACAACATGAAGGGTTTGCTGTAGTCAGTGTGGCGGAGTATTGGTCGTTTTGTAACAACGCCTTCAGGGTCTCAAAGGCGGCTTTTTAATCAGCACCCCAATGGAAAGGGGTGTTCTTAGTTAAGAACCGTATGAGGGGCTCACTGAGCTGCACAAAATTTTGGTATAAATTGATAGTAATACCCCATCATACCCAAGAATTCCTGAATGTCGCAAAGGGTTTTGGGTGCAGGCATCTTGGATATTGCTTTTGAATTTATTTTGAAGCAGTTGTATCCCATCTTAAGAGATAGCGAGTCCAAGGAAATCTAGCTTCCTCTGTACAAATGTGGATTTAAAGGGCTTTATTTGATATTAGAAGCCCACAAGCATCAAAACACCTCCTTTATATGTTCGAGGTGTTCATTGAAAGTCTTATAGAAGACTGTAATATCATCAAGGTAGACAATGACGCAGCTTAATTTTAGATCATGCATGATATGATCCATTGCTTGCTGGAAAGTGGCAGGTGCGTTGCACAGCCCTTGAAGTTGTTGGGTAGGTTGTAAGAGACCCTCATTGCAAATAGGAGCACATTTATCCTGGTCTTGTAGAGAAAGTCCATTTGACAATAACTAATAGCCAGGTACATGGCGGAGAAGTATTTAGACCCAGAGAGTTGGGCCAGAGTGTCATCAATACAAGGGATAGGTTAAATGTCCTTCTTGGTGAGGTTTTTAATTTGCGGTAGTTCATCACTACCCATTGACCTTCATTTTTCTCCTTATTAATAAAAGGGGATAGGACCAAGGGCTTTGTGACGACACCAGCAATCCAGCATCCAGAAGCTGTTTGATCTCCGTTTACATCTGTAGCTCCTCAACTTTTGATTTGCAATAGGGCTTTGAGCGAACAGGTTTAGCATCGTCAACATCAATTTTATGCATCCACCCCTTCATATGCCCACAATCATTGTCATATTTGGCTAAAATGTCGCTGTAGACCTAGAATAAGAAGTAGACTTTACCCAACTCAGCTGAAGTTAGTTCACTGGAGATTTGAACGGAGTAGGGTACATTTGGAGTGGTCATCAGGTAAGCCCATATCTGCCATAGACCCAATACAGTGGACTTTCTTGATGTCCTCAACAGGTATCAGCAGGCCTCTTCTGATCTCCTGGTGCTTTTTTACCACCATATCCTTCTTGGTGAGATTTTCCAGAAAAGGATTAATAGGCCGATGATAGGCGGGGTCTAACACGCCTGGCAAACTCTGGGCTTGAAAGGACTAGCTCCATCTATGCTAATGAGGTTCAGTAGTCAGTTGTGTGGGATTTGCATGGTAATCTTTATGTTAACTACCCTTTGTTCCCCAACCTAAATGACCACCTCTTCAGAAGCATATAAAGGGATACCCTCAAGGGCATCCACTGAGGGAGGTAACAGTTTTTTATGCCGTCCTTCCATGGTGTAATTCAGTGATAGAGCGGAGGAGAGATACTCAACTGTGCAAACATAATCCTTTTTATTGAGCTCATTATTTAATAGGATCAGAGAAAACTCATGGTTAAGCAGTGAGAGATAGCCCTGCTTCAAAGTAATAGCGCCTTCATATTCAAGCATAAATTGGGTTCCAATGAGTAAATTGTAGGTATTATTAGTCAAAGCCACCGCTGGTGCTGACAAGAGAAGCTTTCAAAACCGTATGGGCAGAGAAGAGTAGGCTCCAATGTCATGGATGTTGTTTGGGCCCGCTGTTCCAAACTTTTGAGCGTAGTCAAGGTCAGGGGCCAGCTTAATTTTCTTTATGAGCTTAGTTGACACAACGTTCACCGGGGACCCAGTGTCAAGGATAGCTTTAACCTGCACGCCATTAACAACGACCTCCATTTTAGTTAAAGTACCACCCAAGTAGGGGGAAGAGAGAGGACCTCTTTTAGATGCAAAGTGGAGGCAAGGCGTTTGGACGTTTCAGGGTATTTCTCCTGGATAGTCTGCAGGGTATGAACGCACTTGGTAGATCAGAAAAATGTGGCAGTGAGCTGGTCCACGTCACTAGCAGTGTCAATAATCTTGAGACCCTTTATTACTTGCCAAAGATAAGTTTGGTGAGGGATCTTAGCCCAATTTACTCTCTCTGGGTTCAATTGATCAGGTACCTCCACATCACCTGGGGCTCCTAGAACGTAATGACCACATCTTCATCACCCCTTCATACTCGTCATCAGAGGGGTTATCAATGCAGGTTAGGGAGCCCACAGGAGATGGGGTAGGTTCAGGACTTCCCTTATGGGATGATAGGTCCTGGGGTTATTCCTACACCTTATTAATTTTTGGGGAGGCATTGGAACTGCCACAGCTCGAGTTTCGATCTTCAGAGCAGGTGGTTGTTGCTGCCTCAAGGAGATAGGCTTCAGACTAGTGTTATCTGAATGAGAAATTGAGGGTGATATCACCATAAAAGTGGGTACTTTATCTTCAACACTTTTGGTCATTAAGTGGCTGGTTTTTGTAAAACAGGGTGTTTAGCCTTTGTGACCTGAGCATTTAACCCATTGTTTATGAGAGAGATTGGGACACGAGAGAGTGGTTTAAGTTTGGGAGTCAGCTTTTGAACCACTTGGGAAGGCTGCTCTTAAGAGGAGTAGGCAAGGCAGAGGAACGACTGCTTTCACCAACTGGGTTCTTGGAGCTAAAGAGGAAGAGGAGCGTTGCCCCATCACATCCATTACCACCTGCTTATCATTATGGGAAGAAGAGGCGGTGTGTGATGGCAACTCCATAGGTGCAGTTTCTAGAGGGTAACAGCCGTAGTAGAGGCTAAAATAGCTGGCATAGCTGCTTGGCTCAACGTTCCTTGTATAAGGTTCAAGTTCACAAAGATCAGCCACCTCTAATAAAGCTTCCATGATATCTCATATATTTTTACACGAACGCTTTATAGCAGAGAGTTGTGTCAGGATTCTCCCTTAATTGGGGTAAGTCCTGGCTAGGGGTCTCTACCTGCCTATGGGCGGATGCCAGATGGGGCTCCCCATTAACTTGGGGTAATCCCAATCTGAAGTATTGGGGACTGGCCCCAATAATTAAAATTATCCTTTATTTAATTCAGCATCAGCAACTAATGCTGAGGATGCTGACCACTCAATCAGGTCACAACAAAATCCCTTTCAGCACTCGCACCCAATCAATTATCCTTTTTGGGCACACCATTGACTTATGCCAAGGATGCGCCCATTCCCCTCATGATATTATTCGTTTGTTTTTTTGATCGTTGTTAGCAATCAATGCCAAAACTTTCCAATTCCTTTCCTTCCCAATCCCTCGGGGTCATATAAATACCTCAAGGATCCTATTAATAAAGGACCGTTTCTTCCTATTCCTTTTCCGTTTTTAGCTTTTCTTTGGGCTTTGATGGCTTTTAACTCTCTTGGGGCTTTAGGGCCTTGTTAATAGGGATTGAGTTGGAGTTCCTCCCCCAAAAACCTGACAAGGTGCATCATCAAGGAGGGATGGGACGCCAAGCCAGCCAATATAGCTGCAATAGCATCGTCTAGGGGTAGCATTTTTGCAAGCAATAAGGGTTGAGCTCTAATGTAAAAGTGTTTAGCAAAAGAGGCAATTGATTCACCTTGTAACAGACTAAGGCACATAAAGGCCTGTTTTGCCTGTTTAAACTCTGTAGGGAATTGAATTCCTCGGTTGATGCTTGCTTCACCTCCGCCCAGGTGCTGAGAGTGGCCATATGTGGACCATTATCTCTTGAGCGCCACTACTCAAGCATGGAAGGAGGTACTTAATTTTAAGGTGATTTGTTGTCTCTTCCCTAGAAACTTCATACATAAAGAGGAACGAAGCAACACTTCCCTCACCCAGGGTAAACTTATCCCTAAAAGGGTGTTTATGGACGAGGGGAGTGGCTACATAAAGGCTTTGAGAGGGAGCTAGCTTGAGCTTTTTGAGTTGAGACAAGTCACTAGTTAGCTGAAGTTCTAAATCAGTGATCCTAAACTCAGCTAAAGCGGGGAGGTTGTGAGGAAAAGTTTTCACATTAAGCTCCATTTTTTCAGAAGTTTATTGTGGTGTACAGGTGCCCTGTAGTAAGCACCACTTGTTGGATTTTTGGTTTTTAAAAAGGCTCGCTGGTGCTTCTTTTACCGCAAATCCAAAAATATAAGTGATGTAATCTACTCACCACTTATACGAAAATAACAAATACTAAACAAATACAAAAGGTTTTTATTTTTTAGGAGGTTTATTAGGCTCCATTCGGGGGTAAAAAGAGAGCCACCACTTAATAAATTGATAAAGTTTATTTAAAACATTGAGACTTGACGTTTTTATAACTTAGGAATTTTTGAATTTAGTAATATGTGATTCTAGCCTATTGAAGCTCCAAAAACTCGCTTCCTTTAGGCTGAATGACATTTGGGGGATGATTTTGGGGCAAGACATATTTGTAGGGTAACAACTTAATACATTCTAGCCAATCTTTTTTTGCTAAAAAATTGCACCTTGGCGGACCCCTGCCACGCCTATAAAAGGGGTGGTCCCCACGTAGGTGCTTGAAGGGGACTAGATATGGCTGGGGACGAACCCTTTGGTGGGTGCCCCATAATAGGTCATGATATCAGAGGAATCTGATTTCCCAACTTGGTGCCATTTGCCCAATTAGTATTTGTAAAAGTTTGTCCCTATGCGCAGGGCTCCACCATAAATCAGCCAAGGTCTTCTGGCCAAGAAATTATTATTAAAATCGATATCTTAATTATCTTGTACTTTATAAATGTCTGACATTGCCTCTATTAGACTGACTTTTACCCACAACATTTTTATTCTGAAGCCTAGGAGGCAAATTTCTGACATCACCCAATATTGTATCCATAACATGCTGGAACGTAGCTGAGGCGTTGCACAAACCCTGTGACATGCATGTAGGTTGAAACAACTCTTCTAGGTAATTATAGTGCTTTTCTCACATTCTGCTGCTTTCAATTCAATCTGCCAATACCCTGATACCAAGTCCATAGTGGAGAAGTAGTTTGCTTCTCTCAGCCAATCTAAAGCATTATCAATCTGAAAAAGAGGATAGTAGTCCTTCTTAGTGATGCTATTAAGTTTCCAGTGTTCAATGACCACCCAGTTTTTGCCATCTTTTTCTTAACAATGAGCACTGGTGATCCCACGGGCTCTTAGATGGCGTTAACATCCCCAGTTAGAGAAACTTATCTACCTCATCAGACACAACTTCTTCTGCAGCTTTAGATTGCCAAATGGCCATGACCAAAATGAGAGGGTGATCTTACATGTCTACCCAATGCACCACCCCATGGTTGTATCCCAAATCATGTTCATAGGACATAAAAATATCTTGGTATTTTTTAAACAGGGCGATCGCTCTAACTTTCTGTTCCTCTGACAACCCACTAAGAGCTTCCTGTAGAACATTGTCATTACGCCAAATGAGGTTTTTACAGGTAGGCAAGGTCCTCCCAAGACCCAAAATCATGAATGCAGAGTACTTCATCAATAGGAGTCAAGTGTAAATGTACCGCCGCTTGGTGCCTTTGGACCGTCATGGAATTCTTATGTAGGTTTGCTAGCAATACCTTAACTTAAACATGTCCTGGTAACAGTAGCCCTGGAGCCACACGATGTTCATGCCACGATTGCTGAAAAGGCCCCATAATTTCCCTGTATAGTCCTTCATGAATGTCTATTTCAAGCTCGGTCCCTATTAGGACCTGATGCCCAGAAGTTATTTTTAAGTGCTAACAATTGTAGCAGAATACCTTTGTACTTTTAGATCTGGTTATGGTGGGCTCTGGTCCTCCGCTTCATCTGCCAATATTGAATAAAAAACACCCCATTGCTGTATGCAAGATTAATTTGGCTGGAGTGGATTGAGTCCTTTGGGACCCTGCTATGAGTAAATTATATGGGTATCTTTTGGCCTAGAATACTAATGTTTTTTTCCGCCATATTGATCATGGACCAAATTGCCGCATGAATGTGGCTCCAAACAACATGTCATAATCGTTAGGCAAAACCACAGCTGGAGTGGGCGCCCCAACTAACCTGAACCCAAAAGCAACGTTCTGTAAGCGCCCTCTGACACAGTGCTAAGTGACCCCATGGTTCCATACACTATTTGGCGTTCCACATTGGCTTTAGCAGAAGCTTAGCTATGAGCATGGTGGATATATATTAATGGAAGCACCAGTATTAATAATCGCCCAAATTTTGGTATTTTGTACAAAAATGTCACAGTATGTACATTCCAAATAGGAAGAACTGTTGGTGTTTATTACATAAACATCCAAGGGCTTTTAGTTCTCCAGAAAAGTGAAAATACCAACGCTGACATGTGGATACTCTTAAGCAATTTTCTCTACTGGAATCACAATGTCTATCCCCTCTAGAGCTGCGACATGTGTTGTAGGTTTGCCTTTAACTGTATTATTCCTCTCAAGGATTTTCCAGGCGTATGGCTTTTACACATCTCAGCGAAACTCAATGTCTGCGTTATTGGGGTCTTTCCTTTGGTTTAAGGTCAAGATATCATAAGGAATCTGTTATATATAAATCATCAGGGTGAGTACTGGGACTGACAAAGTGACTTATGGGAATCTTTATGGACAAATAAGTTTAACTTTTTGGAAGTAGAGCGTCCCGTCTCTACTCCGCTCAATCTTTTCCCTGCTTGTTTGGGGCAACTAGTACTGCATGATATACAGTTTTCATAGACAGCTAGCCACAAATGGCCTCTTTGGCCGCGTAAGAAACAAGCATTTGTAAACGGCACTTGTTTGTATATCCCACCCACAGGTCCAGGTTAGAAATCAAATGATGGATTGTTATTCAGTCGCTGATAAGCTGGTTGAGTATAATGAGGATGGAAAGGACCTGCCAAAGCATTATGTGGATGAGATTAACCAACGGAATGTACCCAAGTCATTGGTGTCCATTTTCCTATGGGGATTCAGTAGAAATTGCAAAGTCTTTCCATTACACATTGGGAGCACTAAATGTGATAGATAGACTGTGTAAACAATTGACAATTTTTATTAGCTCCACTTCATCTTGAAAAATGTGGTTCACTACATTATACAGTTCTTGATATGGCTTGACAGCCGCAGTCATTGCTATGGCTACCTTCTCGTTATTTAATATATTCAATCCCATTGACACATAAGCCTTAGCCATGAAATTGCTCCACAAACTCCACCAATGATTTCTTTATTTTAATCTGTATAGTCAAAAACTCTGTCTTGCGCTGATCCATTTTCGCCTTGCCCCCAAATAGATGGATTGCGGTCTCCTTCTCTCTTTATAGACTATGGTACTATTCTTGAGGTAACATTTGATCTGGTTGGTACTCGTTACAACCAAAGCAGATATCAACAGTTTAGCTTTCCGCTTATTGGAAGCCCCCTATAAAGAGAATTTAAACCGCTTGAAAAACCTATGTATGTTTTGTCAAGGTTAAATGGTGGCATCTTATCACTGCAGACCTCCTCCACCCTAACAACCTCATTTAATTTACACTCTGCACAGTATGGCTGCTAAAAGTGTTGCCCAAGAGATTGGCGAGTTGGTTGGTTTGGTCACCCATTAGGTGCAGTTGGTGAAAGGTCATGGATAGCTAATTGATTATACTTTTATTTTCTCAGAAAAGCATTTTTGAGGCTGGAGTAGTGTGTCCAAGGCAAACTTTAGTGCCGCATATTGAGACAACTTGATAAAATGGGGTAGTACCTGTCAAGGTGAGCTATCTGCGCCATGGCTTTGAAGAATATGGAGTTTTTTAAATGTTGATTAATGGGGCCCTGTAGTGAGCACCACGGTTAACTTTTGTTTTTATTGGTTCAATCCTCCAAGCTGGATGCACAAGCTTAAAACCTACTGAGCAACAGACAAGCAATATGGTGATTGCTAATTCTTATGCAATAAAAATAAAGTATTAATATAAGGAGCTATTGCCAGATTATAACCCAGTTAACTAATATATATAATCGCAGACTACTTCCATTAAAACTCTTCTTCCTTCTTCTTCCAAAAGACCCCTTTTATCATTCTCACGCTCAACCACTAATTCTTGGTATTCCTAATCAGTCTCAACTCTTCCACTTAATAATTTCTTATTTTCTACGAGTTTTAGGTTTTTTATTCTATCATCAAAGTTTTGGCGGAATTCCCTCAATTTGCTGAAATACTAATACTTCAATTGATTTGCATTACATCAACATAATCTTCCGCTCAACCTTGAAGCTTGCCTTAATTTTAATCTATAATCCAATGGATCTATAACTTATCATCCAGTCATATCAATTTCTTGACACTGCTTGATAGGGATTTTTCTAAGGTCAAGTATCACAAAATACTTCCTTCTATGCAGGACCTACCCATCTCTTCCCATCTATGTTCTCCTTATAAGCTTGCATACCTGCATCCAAGTTCGCGTTCAAACCCTGGTGTACTTTCTTGATCGTTTTTGTAAAGTCCACCACCGCTTCCAACTTGGATCCCTAACTGGGCTATATGTTGAAGGTTGGGTTAGAGCCATAATTGGCAAAGAAGGGCGAACAACCAATTGGTGCATGTTGAGCATTGTTGTAGCTAAATTGGGCCATGGGGAGGTGGGAAACTCAATCAGAATGATTTGCAGCAGTGTAACAACTCAGGAGCTGTTCTAAGCATTGGTCCACTTGTTCATTCTGCCCATCAAATTATGGTGTTAGGCAGTTGCAATGGCATGAGCGAATCTGAAGAGTCATACACAACTTCTCCCAAAAGACAGAGGTAAAATGGGGCCCACAACCACTAATTATTTCTGGAGTGCCCCATGAAACAAACACTTGGGACACAAAGAGCCTAGTCATCCCAGCCGTGGTTACCGTGATTTTGCAGGGATAAAGTGGGCAAACTTTATAAAACGTCCCTTTATTACCATGATGGTATCATAGACATTAGATGCGGTTAATTCCAAAATAACTTTTACTAATAAAGAAGTCCAAAGCAATTCAGCCTTTTTGAACTGGTACTAACAACCCCACTAGATTCTGGCGATTCAGCTTCATTTGGTTAGAAACCAGGCACTCATTACAATACTTGACAACCTGTGCATCTACCCCTTCCAATTCTAAGTGTGGTGAATTAGCTCTAGAGACTTTGCCTTCTAAGGATGGCCAACGGTGATTCTGTCATGATGGTCCCAGATAATTTCCAGGCGAATTAATCTGGCAAAAACCCATAGGCGCCCCTTAAACCACAATATCTCATCCTTCATTTGGTATCCCCTGGTAATGTCCTCATGATTCAACTTGTCTTGGAAAAGACCTAGTTTACACATATGACAAAGGCTGTGGTTGGACCACCTTTCTGAACATACCATATTTCTCCGCATCTTTCAGAGGAGCAAGAGCTGACTCATGGGTCATGGGAGAGGGAGGTTGGGACACAATATTACTCAGCAGAATCATCAAGTGAGCGGTGTGTACCTTTAACTCCTTAGGATTGAGAGCTAGTGCTGAGTTTCAGCTCAAATCATCCGCCAACCCATTCTCCTTGCACTTCATGTAAGGAGAGTGTCTATAACTCTCCTGTTCCCAGCGTTGTAGTGCTCGGTGCACCAGGCCAGTGCCAGGGAACTAGTTGTTAGTACAAAAGTTATTATAGCCCAGAAGAGGGTGCCGGAGCAATAACAACAAGCAGAGAAGTGCAATTTTTATAATAATTAACCCACCAAAAACGACGCGGTACACAAAGAGGAAGAGGTTAGTGACCCAGGCTGGAGGGAGCCTGGGAAAACCAACGGTGCACTATGGGATAGCTTGATTTTCCAAAATGGCAAGATTAATGGAGCGCAAGGCCTCCTTAACGAGGTTCACGCACAGGATCATTCAAAAGATCATCAAATAAAACGTAAAATCGGGAAAAATGTTTATTAGTAAGTTAACCAACAAGGAGTGTTGGTCATAGGAACAAGTTTAAACTATGTCAGGGAAATATGGGGTTCGCTGAATTAGCCCAAGCACCAACCCACCAATAGTCAAACACTACCTTCCAGATTTGTAGAATACGCTAAAACTGAATTCACTTGTTTAATCAATTGAAGTTGGATTTGACCCAAATGTGTGATTTTGTAAATGGAATGGGTTTCAAAACCCCATTCTTCACTTAACTATATTTACTGTCTGCATTCAACATGTAAAACGTCCATTTTAACGCCTGAGCTGACGTGAGGGGCTGGGCGTTAGGCACCTCACTAGTAACAACCTGGGCATATTTAGCTTGTACCCAGCGTTGGTCTAGTGTGTGCCTGAGGTCAGGGAGGGCATGAAGCTTCACCTTCTGAGCCTTCTGGCGCCCAGCCTTATCCTTGGGGTTGGTCTCCACTATGATGTCATTTGACCATGACATTACTATCTCCTCCCGATGGGGCTCAACCCCCTCCAGGGGCTTGCGCAAGAGAAAAGTTCTTGTGGGCTGGGGCCAATTTCATGGCGGCAACAGTTGGTTTAGGTTGAGATCCCGCAGCCTGGGGAAAACGCTTGTGAAAGGCTTTAAACAAATCTTGGGCATGCACACAGTCGCGCGCTGGAACCTAACTGTTCTCTGCAGTGTCAAACCCCTTTCAGGATACCAGGTACTCAAACCTTCTTTTTGCGCGGTAATAGGCAACTAAATCTTCCATTTCCCATTCTGGCGCCCCATCCACGAGATAGGCCTCAGGAGTCTCTGGTGGGGCCCTTGAACAAAATCAATTCTCTTTCATGGAAGACAGAGAAGATCCAAAATGAAGAGGGAAGATCTAGCTAGTAGGAGGCATGGCCAATCTTTCTAACATTGCGGTAGGGGCCAATCCTCTTTGGTCCCAGCTTCTTGCATGGCTGCTTGATAGGAATGTTACAAGCATCAAGCATTACAAGATCCTCTTACCTATACGCAGGACCCACTTGGCGTTTACCATCAGCGTTCTCCTTATACACTTGCATTGCCGCCTCCAAACTTGTGGAAATCCCTTGGTGAACCTTCTTGATAGTCTTGGCAAAGTCCACCACTGCTTTAACCTTAGAACCACAGCTGGGCTCCATGTTAAAGGCTGGGTTAAAGCCTTGGTTGGCGAAAAAAGGGGAACAACTGATAGAAGAATGCATAGTATTGTTGTAACTAAATTGGGCATAGGGAGTGAGAAACCCAATCTGTTTGATCCGCGGCAATGTAACACCACAGAAACTGTTCCAAGCACTGGTTCACTCGCTCTGTTTAACCATCTGATTGGGGGTGATAGGCAGTTGAATGGCAAGGGCGAATCTGAAGAGTCTTACACAACTCTTCCCAAAAAACGTAGGTAAATTGGGGTCCCCAGTCACTGATAATCTCTTGTAGAAGCCCCATGGAGCGCAAACACATGCATGAAGAAGAGCCTGGCCATTTCAGACGCGATTATTGTAGTTCTGCAAGGAATGAAATGAGCGAACTTCATAAAACGGTCCTCCACCACCATAATGGCATTGTAACCATCAGAGACAGGTAGTGTCAATACTGGGCTCCCAAGGCCCAGCCTGCCACCGGCCCTACACCACTTGCCCCCATATGTGGCTGTACCAACTCCAGTTGGTCCTGTCCAAATGGATGGCCTTGCCAGGCACACCGTGCCAAGGTGCAGTGCACCAGCCTCTGTCGCCTCAGACCCTGGGCAGAGGTGCCCCCAAAACCTATATCCGCTCATGGGGTCAATGGGCTGAGGTGTGGCTAACCTGCCTCTGTCACCTCAGGCCACTCTGACTCATGACTAGCCAGGGCAAGACCTCTCCAAAAGAAGCCTGGAGCATCCAACCCCTTTCCCTGAAGCACCGCCATCTGCTCGCCCTAAAACTCGCTATAAATAAATTAAATTTAAATAAAACGGGTTTAGAAAAAAGTGGCCTTTATTGAAAGTGGACTCGGAGTTGGAATAGAATTCTAAAGTGAGGCCCATCAGGGGTGAACTCGCTTTGAAATACTTCCAAAAACTGATAAATGAATTGTGGGTAATGAGGGGCGCAAAAGCCTCCAGAATTGATGGCATCCAGGAAACTCTGCGGAGAAATGGAGGTGAACCTTAGAACAAACAACCAATCAAAATAAACAATTAATGTGATTTATTCCATTTATTGACCCAAATAGGAAAGTCCTAATTGGAATAACAGAAATGCAACTACCAACACACACAAATCCCATGGTTCCCAACCTTAAGGGATTCATGTGCGATTGTAATTGTTACACTACCCTTTTTAAAAAGGAAATACTGGCAGACTCAGACCTGAACCAGCAAGGCAGGCGTGCAGCAACCAACAACTTTTTGACAGGGGACCTTTTTTGCGAGCAACTTGGGGTTTTGACCAAAATCCAGAGCCCCTGGATCAAATCAATGTGTTCTCTGGAGGTCTCCTGGCGAGCACAAGAGGCCATCAACCGCTAGCAGTCCAGCCCACACCCCAAGCTCCCTATCCCCTTTGTAGGAAGGCCCTAAAGACCCACAAAAGGGACTGATGGCATGTGACGATGCTTGGGACATCAACTGCAGCCATCTTGCGGGCTGCCTGGAAGCACAGCCCGCCAAGGTAAGGTGACTTTGGAATTATGTCAAGACTGGGCTCCCAAGGGCCAGCCCACCACCAGCCCTACACCACTCGCCCCCATATGTGGCCGTATTAACTCTAATTGGTCCTGTCCAAATGGATGGCCTTGCCGGGCACACCATGCCAAGGTTTGGTGCACCAGCCTCTGTCACCTTGGACCCCAGGCAGAGGTGCCTCCAAAACCTTTATCTGCTCATGGGGTTATAGGGCCAAGGTGCAGCTAACCGGCCTCTGTTGCCTCAGGCCACTATGGCTTGTGACTATCCAGGGAAAGACCTCTCCAAAAGGAGCCCAGCACATCCACCCCCTTTCTCTGAAGTACCGCCATCTGCTCGCCCTAAAAATCACTTTTAATAAATTTAATTTAAATAAAATGGGTTTAGTGAAAAGCGGCCTTTGTTTAAAGTGGACTCAAAGTTGGATTAAAATTCCATAGTGAGGCCCATCAAGGCTGAACTTGCTTTGAAATACTTCCAAAAAGGCTAAATTAATCGTGGGTAATGAGGGGCTCAAAAGCCTCCAGAATTGATGGCATCCAGGCAACTCGGCGGAGAAATGGAGGGGAACCTCAGAATGAACAACCAATCAAAATTAACGATTTATTAAAATTTATTCCATTATTGACCCAAATAGTAAAGTCCTACTCATAATAATGGAATTGCAACTATCAACACACACAGATCTCATAATTCCCAATCTTATGGGATTCATATGCAATTGTGATTGTTACACTACCCTTTCCTAAAAAGGAAGTACTGGCGGAATCAGACTTAAACCAGCAAGGCAGGTGTGCAGCAACCAACGACTTTTTTGACAGGAAACCTTTTTTACAAGCAACTTGGGTTTTGACTGAAAATCCAGAGCCCCCAGATCAAATTAACGGGTTCTCTGGAGGTCTCCTGGCGGGCACAAGAGGCCATTAACCGCCAGCAGTCTGGCCCACCCCCCAAGCTCCCCATCCCCTCTATAAGAAGGCCCTACAAACCCACAAAAGGGACTGATGACATGCGGCAATTCTTGGGACATCAACTTCAGCCATCTTGTGGGCTTCCTGGAAGCACAGTGTTGAGTAATTGACTGGACCTAACCATCAGATATTTGATTATATCAGATATCAGTGATTATGGTTCAGGTGTATCCTAAGTATATCCAAATTTGGTAATTGCAGCCTAATGATTTCACTTAATTATATTTGACTATGATGAAATGGGCTTGAGAGCTTTGTTGGTTAGGTCAAACTTAAATTTAAGTTTCGATTTAATGACTTGGGCACGTGGGCTTTGTTAGTCTATATCAAAATTTGTTTTTAATGTTGGTCAAGTTTTTGATCGAATTAATTACTAATTAGTGATACAAATCGCCTTGGTATATGCTGCTGATTGCATGTGAAAGTGAATCAGTTCAGCTATTTTAAAGACATGTACAAAATGCCATCTCAAGAATGGTGATGGTATTTACTCTGACCCTGAGGCTGAGCATGATTCCCTGAGTCAAAGTATTTGTAGATGTTCTTACAAACTTTTTACGTGGCCAAGTGCCACTGAAAATGAGACGTCATAGGTAAGATGTGATGAACATCAAACCCTATAAATAACCCTTAAGTTGACACTAATAAAAATATTCAGCTACTGGACGAGTTTATAATTTATCTTATAAACTTTTTGCGTTTAGCACTTTATTTTGTATTAGTTGATTTTCACTTGGTATCAGTAGGATCAGGGCGGCGTGCCATCATCCAAGTGAAATGACAGGGTATATAATTGAAGTACTACCAAGAAGCTATATTAAAGATTTTAATCACCATCCAATCTATTGTGCTCACACAATAGATGCACAAAACTACAATCTAACCTTAAAGAAGAACCAGCCCTCTGAAGCAGACACCCACATTCAACAAGTGGCGCTCATGGCTGGGATCACAGATGGTGACTGCGATGATGATGAGCATCCAGTTGCTTATTGCAGCAGGATGCTGAATAAGCATGAGCGTAATTATACAGTAGCTGAAAGAGAATGTCTGGCTGTCTTCTATGCTTGTAAACAATTTTGGGTCTACATTCATGGCACCAAGCTTCAAGTAGTAACAGATCGCAGCTCATTATGATGTCTCCACAATCTCAAGGAACCTGAAGGATGGTTAGCCCGCTGGGCTCTGAAATTACAAGCATACGATTATGAAATTATTCATAGAGCTGGAGCAGCCCATCAAAATGCAGATGGACTATTGCAACTTCCTATTGTAGCTGTCCTGAGAAGTTTGGCCAATGTGCTGCATGAAAAAATGATTAACTGAAAGTATGGAGATGAACCACCCAAAGTTCAAAAAGCAATTGAGAAAGCATTAATTGACACCAAATATTGAAATGGAGTTCTATACAAGCCTAAGCCTGATGGACAACATTGAATCTTCCCAAAACCTTCTGACCGAATGAAGATTATTACACAAGCACACAAGGTCGTTGGGCATGGGTGAATGACTAAGTTCAAGGACAGACATTTAGTAGTATATTGTGACATTCATAGTGCAGGCCGCGCGCACAAGCTAGCCTCACTTTGAAAGGGTCCATTTATTAAATTGGAGAAATTGTCTGAAGATGTATATACCATTAAGGATCAAGGCTGGGTTGTGAATTGAGTACATACTAAGTTACTTTGTCCATATCATAAAGAATAGTATAAAAAGAAAAAATATATAAAAAAATAGAAATAGAATATAAAACAAAAATAAAAAATAAAAATAAAAACAAAAAGTAAAAAGTAAAAAAGAAAAATTAATAATAATTGCAAGCCATAGAGTTTATTTCATAGAATTGATGCCTCACTGGCATTAGAACTAGGTGCCCCTTCATTGGTAGGGGGAGAAGAGTGCGATCAAACCAGAGAAGTCTACCCTGATGGAGATGTGCCAAACCCAAGAAAGCTCGGTACCAGGCATGCTGGCCCTGTCAGCTTAGTAAAGGCTATTGAGATAACATTTAAACTTTGAGTAACGCGAAAAGTTAGATGTTATGACCCAGGAAGAAGGGTACATGCCACTTATATCCAGTCAATGTGGGGGAAGTGTTGAGTAATTGACTGGACCTAATTGTTTTATATTTGATCAAATCAGATATCAGCAATTATGGTTCAGGTGTATCCTAAAAATATCTGAACTTGGGAATTGCAGCCTAGCAACTTTCACTTAATTATATTTGACTATGATGACATAGGCTTGAGGGCTTTGTTGGTTAGGTCAAACTTAAATTTAAGTTTTGACCTAATGACTTGGGCACGTGGGCTTTATTTGGTCTATGTCAAAATTAGTTTTTAATGTCAGTAAAGTTTTTGATTAAATATATTACTAATTAGTGATATGAATCGCCTTGGTATGTGCTGCCAATTGCATGTGAAAGTGAATTAGTTCAGCTATTTTTGAAGACACATATGAAACACCATCTTGAGAATGATGACGGTATTTACTCTGACCCTGAGGCTGAGCATGATGCCCTGAGTCAAAGTATTTGTAGAAGTTCTTACAAACTTTTTACGTTGCCAAGTACCACTAAAAATGAGACGTCATAGTTAAGATGTGGTGAACATCAAACCCTATAAATAACCCTTAAGTTGACACTAATAAAAATATTCAGCTACTGGACGAGTTTAAGATTTATCTTATAAACTTTTGCGTTTAGCACTTTATTTTGTATTAGTTGATTTTCACTTGGTATCAGTAGGATCAGGGCGGCGTGCCATCATCCAAGTGAAATGACAGGGTATACAATTGAAGTACTACTAAGAAGCTATATTATAGATTTTAATCACCATCCAATCTATTGTGCTCACACAATAGATGCACAAAACTACAATCTAACCTTAAAGAAATACCAGCCCTCTGAAGCAGACACCCAAATTCAACACACAGCCCGCCAAGGTAAGGTGACTTTAGAATTATGTCAAGACTGGGCTCCCAAGGCCCATCCCACCACCAGCCCTACACCACTCGCCCCCATATGTGGCCATAACAACTCTAATTGGTCCTGTCCAAATGGATGGCCTTGCAAGGAACACCATGACAAGGTGTGGTGCACTGGCTTCTGTTGCCTCAGACCCTGGGCAGAGGTGTCGCCAAAACCTCTATCCACTCATGAGGGTCAATGGGCTGAGGTGCGGCTAACCAGCCTCTGTCACCTTGGGCCACTCTGGCTTGTGACTAGCCAGGGCAAGGCCTCTCCAAAAGGAGCCCAGCGCATCCACCCCCTTTCCCAAAAGAGCCACCATCTGCTCGCCCTAAAACTCGCTTTAAGTAAAATAAATTTAAATAAAATGGGTTTAGCAAAAAGTGGTCTTTATTAAAAGTGGACTCAAACTTGGAATAGAATTCCAAAGTCAGGCCCATCGGGGCTGAACTCAATTTGAAGTACTTTCAAAAAAGGCTTAATGAATTGTGGGTAATGAGGGGCGCAAAAGCCTCCAGAATTGATGGCATCCAGGCAATCAGCGGAGAAATGGAGGGGAACCTCAGAATAAACAACCAATCAAAAAACAATTTAGTTAAATTTATTCCATTATTGACCTGAATAGGAAAGTCCTACTTGGAACAATTGAATTACAACTATTGACACACATGAATCTCATAATTCCCAACCTTATAGGATTCATGTGCGAATGCAATAGTTACAGGTAGTTCCACAATGAAATCCACCAATAGAGAAGTCCAGGGCCCTTCAGCTTTCTGGAATGTTACCAACAACTCCGCTAAAGGTTGCCAATTTGGCTTCATTTGGTTGCAGACAACCATTCCTTACAATATTGCCCCACCTGAGAAGGCAAGCCCTTCCAATTATAGGTGCATCATATTAACTCCAAGGTCTTTGCTTTCCCAGGATGACCAATGGTGATTCCATCATGATGGTCCTGGATGATTTCCAGGCGCAGTGGTCCAGCAGGTACCCAAAGGCGCCCCTGAAACCACACCATCGCATCCTTTACATGATAACCCCTAGATAGGTTCTCTTGATTTAAAGTGCTCTAAGCAAGTACCATAGTATACTTGGCTGACAGCAGCTGAGAAAGGACTACCTTTCTGAACATACCATATTCCTCCACGTTTTCCAGAGATGCAAGCGCTTGCCCGTTGGCCAGGAGAGAGGGAAGTTGAGACAAATATTATTTGGGGGAATCATCACATGTGTGTTGTGGACTTCTATCTCCTTTGGATCAGGAGCTAAAGAAGGAATGCGGCTTAAAGCATCCTAAAAACCATTATCCTTGCCCTTGGTGAATTCATAAGAAAGGGCAAATTGTGCAAGGGTTTCACGTCACCGTGTCTGCCATGGGGTTAGGACATGAGGGGCGCTGTAGTTCAGCAAGGCACGGTGATCTGTACATATGCAGAACAGTTGGGTAGAGCCATGCAAGTGGTGACGCCAATATGTTAGTGCCTCCACCACTGCTAGTAACTCCTTGTCATAAACGGCGTAATTTAACTCTGGCAAAAACATTTTTCTATAAAAATATCCTACCAGATGCTCTATCCTATCTTCGCCTACTTGTAACAAGGCGGCCACTATGGCGAATTTGGAGGCATCAGTAGACACAATGAACTCCTTTGGAGGGTCAACATGGTGAAGAACAGATGTGGACAACAGGGTGCACTTCACTGCTTGGAAAGCATCCTCCAAAACGGGGGACCACTGAAGCACCTTGGCACCGCTAGCCTTGTATAAGGGAGCTACCACCTCAGAAATATTGGGTGTGAACTTTTTGAGGAACGTACACATCCCCAAAAAGCTCCTCAATTCCTTGACTGAGGTGGGTGTGGGCCACTCACAAATAGCCTTCTCCTTGTATGGAGTTATCATATGTCCTTGGTCAAACACGCCGTTGTTTAGAAAAGTAACCTGGGACTTAAAAATTCACATTTGCTAATTTTCAGCATAAGGCTGGCTGCCTTTTATCCTCTCCACCACTTGCTGAAGGTGAACTGCAAGGGACTTTGGATCAGGGGAATACATCAGGATATCATCCATGTAGGAAACCGCACATACCCCCAACAAGTCCCCCAACGCTGTAGCAATGCGGCGTTTAAAGATGGCAGGGGCATTTTTAAGCCCAAAGGACATGACCTAAAACTGGAAGATTCCTTTTCTGGTACAGAATGCGGTTAACCACTCTTGCCCTTTTTTAATCCGCGTTTTGATTTACCGCATTATGGCAATCCAGCTAGGAGAAGATCTTAGCCTTAACCACATAGCGTGCAATATGATAATCTAAAGGGATGGGATCTAAATCCGTTACAGTGACATTATTGAGGTTCCCATAGTTTACACAGGGGCGTAGAGTACCATCAGACTTCTCAACAAAGAGAAGTGGGGAGCATACAGAGGAGGTACGCTGAAAAATTGCACCTTTGGCCAACTGATCCTTAACCCACACATCCAACGCCTCTTACTCACGGAAAGTCAATGGGTAAATGGGGGAAGATATATACACTAGATCCACAGTGAGCTTGAAGTCACAATCAAACTCAGAGTTCTCAGGAAGTGTGCTAGCAGATTCTGTATCAAAAGAGGATTCCAACCCCTCCAAAAAAGAAGGTATAGGAACTTCCCTTGAGGGCTTCAGCAAAGGGGCAAGGCTAAAAGAGTGAAGGTGGGGCCAGTAGGGCAAGGCGCCACAAGCGTCAGCCTTAGACAAAGGAACAACTAGGGTGCGACCATTCTTTTAAGTTAGGGAAAGGGTATTTTCTTTCAAGTTGGTTTTAACGTCAAACTTCCGCCACCACTCCACTCCCAAAATGATATGGAACAAGAGTTTTTGACAGCCTGGAAGTGATTTGGAAAGTGGTACTTGCCAACCTGATAGTCCACTGTCCCCATAATACTCAGAGTGGGAATACCTTGGGACGCCCCTCCCCTAACCATAACACTTGGCAAGTAACTCACCTCAAGGTAGTCGGCTAGGCTTTGGTCCATAAAGTTATTAGAGGCGCCAGTATCCACCAGTACCGTGGTGCTGAATTTCCCTAAAGGGTATGAAAGGGTAGCAGATAGTAGATAAAACCCCGAATGGTCTTGATTAATAACAGACAGCGCCAGAACACCACCAACAAACTCATCCTCTGGCACTAGCACACCATCAAGGTCTGTTTTGGAATCATAGAAGGGGGAGGGATAGTTGGCCACTCTTACTACTGAGGCCACATACCCTACCATGCCTTCTGCAGGTACATATACTTTATCATATTTAAAACGAAGATCTTTCTCTACTTCCTGAGTGCCACAGATCATGGTAGGGGTCAAACGAGGGTTCTCAGGGGTTATTTGATATACTGGAATAGGGTTCTCATCCAGGCCATAAAAGCTAATAAACGGCTCAGAGGTTTGGATAAGATTTTCGTCATAAAACGCGATTTTAGACATGAACGACCCTATTCCCCCAACTGCAAGGGTGGCACAACGTTATCTAAGGCCAACACCCCCAGGCCTATCTGCGCCGATTCTGCAGCAGCGTCTGAACGCGCCATAGATGTAAAACTCATTTATTTAAATTGAAATTAATAATTTTGGCGATAAGTAGGGGGATCATGACTTTCAGACCTTAAAGCGTCCGTATTCAACTGGTATAAGCATGAATGGTGGATACTTTCCAGTTGGAGGAAACCATAATAGCGCCAAGTTGCTCTAACCTTCAGGAAAAAGAGGAAACAGCAGTGCAGCTAACCACAGCCAAAGCCCACAGCTGGTGCCCACCGTTTCCACTTCAAAAAAGTTCCACATGGAAAAAGTTTGTGCACATAGATTTAAGAGATTGGTCAAATAATGTAAGGATAGTGTCTATAACTCTCCTGTTCCCAGTGTGGTAGTGCTCAGTGCACTAGGCCAATGCCAGGGAACTCACCGTTAGTACAAAAGTTATTAGAGCCTAGCAGAGGGTGCTGTAGCAATAAAAACAAGCAGAGAAGTGCAATTTTTATAATAATTAACCCACCAAAAACGACGCGGTACACAAAGAGGAAGTGGGTAAGCAACCCAGGTTGGAGGGAACCTGGGCGAACCAACGTTGCACTATGGGATAGCTTGATTGTCCAAAAATGGCAAGATTAATGGAGCGCAAGATCTCCAGAAAGAGGTTCACGCACAGGATCATTCAAAAGATCATCAAATAAAACGTAAAACGGGAAAAAATGTTTATTAGGAAGTCAACCAACAAGGAGTGTTGGTCATGGGAAATAAAATTAAACTATGTCAGGGAAATATGGGGTTCACTGAAGTGGGCCCAAGCACCAACCCACCAATAGGCAAACACTACCATCCATATTGGTAGAATACTTAAAGCCAACTTCACTCATTTAATTTTTTGAAGTTGGATTTGACCCAAATGTGTGATTTTGTAAATGGAACAGGTTTTTAAACCCTGTTCCTCAACTAACCAAATCAAACTGTCTGCATTCTTTCCATAAACCGTCCGTTTTAATGCCTGGGCTGACGTGAGGGGCTGGGTTTTAGGCACCTCACTAGTACCAGCCTGGGCATATTTAGCTTGTACCCATCGTTGGTCTAGTGTGTGCATGAGGTCAGGGAGGGCATGAAGCTTCACCTTCTGGGCCTCCTGACGCCCAGCCTTATCCTTGGGGTTGGTCCTCACTATGATGTCATTTGATCATGACACTTCATAAAATCCTGGGAGAACACAAATGATCCAGGGTCTCATACCAGAAGGATTGCCATGGGGTCAAGACATGGGGTGCTTGGTAGTATAACAAGGCACGGTGGCCTGTACAAATGTGGAAGGGTTGGGATGAGCCATGAAAATGATGACGCCAAAAGGCAAGCGCCTCAACCACTGCCAGTAACTCTTTGTCATAAACGGCGTAATTTGACTCAGGCAGAGACATCTTCCAATAAAAATAACCCACTGGATGCTCTATTCCATCTTTGCCTACTTGTAATAGGGCCGCTGCAATGGTGAAGTTAGAGGCATCAGTAGCCACTATAAACTCCTTTATGTGGTCTATATGGCAAAGGACGGACGTGGACAACTGGGTGCACTTTACTGCTTAAAGTATTATGAAAAACGTGGGACCACTGGAGCGCTTTTTCTCCACTTTCCTTGTACAAGGGCGCCGCCACCTCAGAAAGATTTGGTGTCTTCATCTTATGGAACGTACACGTCCCCAGATACTCCTCAATTCCTTGAATGAAGTTGGGGTAGCCACTCACAAATCGCCTTCTCCTTGTCTAAAATATCATGTGGCCTTGGTCAAACATGCCATTGCCCAGGAAGGTGATCTGGGACTTAAAAACTCACACTTACTGATTTTCAGCGTAAAGTTACATGCCCTTAAACTCTCCACCACTTGCTGCAGGTGTATAGCATGGAACTCTATATTGGGGGAAAACATTAGAATATCATCCATGTAATCCATCGCGCACACACCCAGCAGGTCCCTCAAGGACACATCGACATGGCGTTGAAAGATAGCAGATGAATTTATAAATCCAAAGGGCATAACCCAAAGCTGTAACATTACTTTAAGTACAAAACGCGGCTAGCCACTCCTAGCCCTTCTTGATCATGGTAAGATTAAATGCACTTAAGCAATCCAATTTTGAAAAAAAAACTTTTGCCTTCTCCACATAGTAAGCAATTTGAGAATCCAACGGATGGTGTGCATGTCAGGTAATGTGACGTTGTTGAGATTCCAATAAGTATAAACATGGGCATAAGGTACCATCTTTTTCTCCACAAAGAGAAGTGGAGAGCAACTGGGGAGGTTTGCTGAAATATTGCATCTCTAACTAACTTTTCTTTGACCCACACATCCAATGCTGATTCCTTTAATACATTTAAGGGGTAAATAGGAGAAGATATGCACAAAAACAACAGTGAGCTTGAACTTGCAATCAAACACTGAATGAGCTTGTATTACATTGGCTGAAGCTACATCAAATGATTCCAGCCCCTCCAAACAGGAATGTAAGAGTAACTCCAAAGTGGACTTCAGCAACGGAGCAAAACTGTTTGTATGAACCTTGAACCATTAGGGCAAATCACCATGAGAATTAGCCTCAGACAAGGGGACAACTAATTTATGACCACTATTAAAAAATAAGGACAAGGTATTGTCTTTCAAGTTGGTTATGACATTAAACTTTTAACACCACTCTACTCCCAAAAATATGGAGTACCAAAGGTTCTTGATTACTTGGAAGCGGTCAGCCAAATGATATTTGCCAACTTGATAATCCACTTACCCCAGAACCTTCAGCGTGGTAATTCCTTAGGATGCCTTTCCCCTAACCATACCACCTGGCAAGTAATTCAATTTAAGGTAGTCAGCTAGGCTTTGGTCAATAAAATTCTCAGAGGCTCCTGTATCCACCAAAATAGTTGTTCTGGATTTCCCTAAAGGTGATGAAATGGTAGCAGTCTACAAAAAAAATTAAAAGTGTCTTTACTTATAGCAGAAAATGCCAGCACTTCACCATAAAAATCTTCTTCAGGCATAAGCATGCTTTCAGGGTACGTTTCTGCATCATAGAATGGAGAGGGATTTTTGGCCACTCTTACTACCTAAGTCACATATCCACCTTATCTTCAGCAATTGCAAAAACATTTTTATATTTTAAAAAAAACTCTTTTTCACCCCTGTGTTCTGTGGATTATGGAAGGGTTCAACGGGGGTTCTCATGCACAATCTGGTATAAAGGTAGGGTCCTTATCAAAACCACAAGAGCTAAAGATCGGCTCATTTTTTGTGTCATTCACGTTATAAAACGCTTTTTTAGGCATCAATGACCCCATACCGGTTCTGATGGCCATTTTTGCCTTAGTATACAGTACCTTCACCACCAAGCCCTTTGTCAATGCTTCAGCCTGCACCGCAGAAAGGCAGTGCAAAGTTAAATCGCTTTTGGTAATTCTTTTTTGTCAAATTTGGGGCTAAACTTTCTCAGACCCTTAAATTCCGCCAAAACAGAGAGGAATTGATGGGAGCTCTTCCCAGCTCAAGAGAAAAACACTAGTTGCAGGTGCCATATTTATAGTGGCTGCCTCAGGTGACAACACTATGGCAGGATCTACTGTAACATTTAGTTTAAATTTAGGGCTGAGCCCCTGATTACTTTCAAATTTGGTGGAATTTAAAGAAATGGAAGGATAAGATTCCTTATTTTGAGAGGCGCACGCAAGATTTTGGGACCTGAATTTATAGGGGCCGCCCTGGATGAAACAATGGCACCCAAATATATGGTTCTTTCTAGGTTGAGGTGGGGAAACCTACCCAAAGAGCAAATTAGTTGTTCAAGGTTGGGGGGGGAAATTTCCAAATTGGGGAGTTTCACATGGGGAGGTCCAAGGTGTAATAAACAAATGATGATTTTGACTATGTTGGGCAAAAGTAGGGCCTGTGCTTTATCACAAACTTTAATAATTATGATTTCTCTGGGCGGCCAGCTTGAGGCAGAGAAAAGAACTCATAGAAGGTGCAGATTGTAGACATGTCATGGCGACGCTGCTCCAGTACATGCTTTAAACCCTCCACTGATTTCTGCAAAAGTGGCTGTGTGAGGAACACCACAAAAACCCAGTCAGCGGCCTCTGGAGACAACCAATATAGCAAATTCTACCCACGTGAGGGTTGATAAAAACTAGAAATTTTTTTATTAAAAGAATATTACATGGAGAGGGAAGCAAGAGCTTGTTAAGTTTTGAATAAATTTTGGGGGAAAGTCAGGGAATCGTGACAACAGGATTATGAAGGGTCTGAGTCCACCAGATACAAGCAGGAAGGGCGGGAACTTCCCAGTTATTAGTCACAAGAATAACGCTAAGACGCACTAATACAAAACCAAATGAGAAAACTGAGGTGAGCACCATAGTGGCCATGACAAACGACCAGTGCACCCAATCTACACTTAAAGAAAGCCCCGCATGGATAAATTTGATGAAAGTAAAGTAAAAGGTTGGTTGACTAATATCAAGTGAGTGTCTGTAACTCTCTTGTTCCCAGAAAGGTGGTGAAGGATACACAGCAACACTGCCGGGGAACTAGCAATTAGCAAGATAGGAAGCAGGGCACCGTGGAGGGTGCTGGAGACAAAGGGACCCAGGGCAAGGGTGTACAACGTGGACTATACTGGTAAATAACAAATAAGTAATGAAACTTGGTTTAACAACAAAGAGGAGTGTCAAAATCTTAATATGACTGGATGATAAGCTATAGTTCTGGTGGATCATATATTAGATTTGAGGCGAGTCTCAAGATTGAGCAATTGATTATATTGATGCAAAGTGAGTTAAAATGAAGAAATAATGGATCATTGAATTTGGGGAATTCCGCTGAAGCCCCAATGTGCAAATGAAACACCAAGATCAGAACAAATAGTGATTTTACTATGTGGAGCATGCTGAATCCACTGAGGAATACTGAAGATTAAGAGTTTAGAAAGAGGGACCATCTAGTACTAAAAAAGAGTTTAGAAAGAGAGTGAGAAGGGGGAGATTTTTACATTGAGAAAGAAGAAGTAGTAGGGAAGCAATGGAAGTAGCCATTAGTTTATTTATTAAATAAAGTGATATTGGTGGAGCAATAGCTCCTTATAAGTCCTTTTTATTATTCTTATTATTCTTATTATTATTATCATTATTATTATTATTATTATTATTATTATTATTATTATTATTAACATTATTATTATTATTATTATTTATCAAGGACCAGCAATCCTCATATTGCTCGTCCATTGCTCAGTGGGTTTACCCTGTGCAACTCATTTGGCGGAATCAAGAAAATTCACCAGAAAGTTAACAGTTGTGCTCACTACAGGGGCCCATTAATCAACACTTAAAAGCTTCATATTTTATTCAAAAAGATGGCGCAACCAGTTCATGTTGACGAGGGACTACCCCAGCTTGTCAAATTATCTCAATATGCAGAACTGAAGCTTGCCTTGGATATGTTACTCCAGGCTCAAAAAATGTTTTTCCAAGAAAACTTAAACTACAACTGAGCAGCTTGACAAGGCCTTTCATCAACTGAATCTGGTGGATGACCAAGCCAACCAACTTGCTGACTCTTGGGCAGCACTACCAAGTGGCTATAGTATGCAGAGTGTAATTTAAATAAGGTCGTTAGGGAGGAAGAGATCTGCAGCAACAAGATGCCCCATTTAACTGTGATGGAAAAATACATGGGTTTTCCAAGAAGTTTGAGTTTGCCATATGGGGCTTTCAATTGGCGGAAAGCCAAACTGTTGTATTCACTTTGGACGTTTCAAGCGCTGACCAGGTCACATGTTACCTTGAGAATAGTACTGTAACCGATCCTGAGGTGAAGAAGACTGTGACCCATCTATTTGGGGGAAGGGCGAAAATGGCTCAGCGCAAGGCAGAGTTTTTGAAAATTCTTTTTAAAAACAATGAGTCTTTAGTGGAGTTTGCAGAGCAGTTCACAGAAGAGGCACTTGTGTTGATGGGAGCAAATACCTTATCTAATGAGGAAGTGAGCATAGTGAAGGTGGAGGCTGTTAAGCCATATTGTGAATTGTATAATACTATGTCTTACATTCTTCAAGAATTCATGGAGCTAATAAAAATTATTAGTCATTTATGCCTTCTATCCATCATTTTTAGTGCTCCCAATGTGGAACGGAAAGCTCCTACAACTGCTAACAAATCCCTGTCAGTAATAGAACAACAAAAACTTGAGCATAATCCGTTGGGAAATACTTGACCCCTTAACGCTTTGGAAAGTCCTTCCGCCCCCATTATTATCAACCAGCTTATCCTCAGATGAGTTACCATTCAATAAAAATTTCAGACCTGGATCTATGGGTGTGATGCATAGATGATTGCCTTTTACAAATACTTGTTTCTCATGTGGCCAATGAGGACATTATGCAGCTAGCTGTCCAGTCAAACTGAATGTCAATGCAGTAACAGTTGCCATGAATGAACAAGGAAAAGGTCAAGCGAGTAGAGACAGGACGCTCTACTTCCTCTGATTCAAATCTATCTATCTCTAATGATTCTCACGAGTCACTTTGTGCCATACACAATACTCATCTTAACTATTTATTATATCAACAAATCCCCTATGATATCTTGGCCTTAAACCAAGGGAGAGACCTCATTAACGCAGACACAGAGTTCCACCCTGATGTTCAAAAGCCATACACCTGGCAAATCCTTGAGCAGAATGGTACAGTTGACGAGGAACCCTAACCCATGTTGCAGCTCTTGAGGGGGTAGAAATGCCGATTCCAGTAGAAAAAATTGCCCATGAGTATACCATATTTGTGCTGTTATTCTCACTTTTCTGGAGAACCAATAGTTCTTGGATGTTTATGTATTGAACAGCCATGGTATTTCTTATTCAGAATGTACATACTGTGACATATTTGTGAAAAATACTAAAATCTGGGCGATTATTGATACTGGTGCTCCCATCAATATAATATCCACCAAACTCGCAGCTAAGCTTCCACTGAATCCAGATATGAAGCACAGAGTAGTGTATGGGACTGAGGGGGCACAGAACACTGTTTCAGAGGGCGCATACAGCGCGTTGACTTTGAGAGTCAAGTTGGTCAGAGCATTCTCTCCAGCAGTAGTTTTGCCTAATAATAACTATGACATTTTGTTTGTGATGCATTTATGCGGCACTTCAGGGCCATGGTCAATATGGCGGATGAAACAATCAGTAACCTAGGGCAACAGAGTTCCATCTATTTTACTTCCAGAGGAATTCTGGAAGATCCAATCCTCTCAAGTCAAATTAATCTCGCTTATAGTGATGGGGTGATTCTATACAGTTTTGGCTGATGAAGCGGAGGACCCATATGCTCCCTACCCAGATTTACAAGTATAATGATATTCCTTTGTGATCAGTTAGTGCTTTAAGTATAACTTCTGGGCATCAGGTCATAATAGGGATGGATCTCGAAATAGATACTTCAGAAAGCCTATATGATGAGATTGTGGGCCCCTACCAGCAAATGCAGCTTGAACCCCATGTGGCTCTGAGGCTCCTGTTACCAGAGCAGGTGGAAGTGAAGGTGTTGATAGCTAATCTGCAAAAGGAATCTATGAAGGTTCAGAGGCATTAAGTGGTGGCTTATCTGCATCTGGTTCCTATTGATGAGGTCTACCAGAAACACAACTTTGGTTCTTGGGAAGATCTCAGGCTACCTTTAAAAGCCTCATCCGGCATAATGACTTTGGTTCCATGGGAAGCCTTAGCTGGTCTGTCAGAGGACCAGAAGGACAGGGTGATGGATCTGTTTGAGAAATACCAAACCATTTTTGCATCTAACAATCATGAGCAGGGATATACATGCATGATTGTGCATCAGATGGACACAGGGATCACCCTCCTATCCGGTCACAGCATATCCATTGTTCAAAGTTTGTGGAATAAGTTGTATCCACTTATAGATAAATTGGTGGAACAGGGAATGTTAGAGCCGTCAAGAGTCCCTGGGCGTCCCCAGTGCTAATCATCAAAAAGAAAGATGGCATAAATCAAGTAGTAATCAATTACTGGAAGCTTAACAGAGTTACAAAAAAAGACTCATACCTGCTTCCACAAATCGATGATGCATTAGACCAGCTTGGTGGTGCCAAGTATTTCTCTGCTATGGACTTGATATTGGGGTACTGGTAGATCAAGTTGCCAGCGGCGGAATAAGAAAAGTGTGCTATAATCACCTCAAAAGGATTGTTTCAGCCTATACGTATGCCACAGGGTTTGTGCAATGCTCCCACTACATTCCAGCGGGCTATGGACACTATTTTGGGTGATCTAAAGCTGTCTTGCATTCTAGTCTACCTTGATGATATAAATGTGTTCTCGTGGGCATTTATGGATAATACTAATTATTTGTAACAAGTGTTCTTCCAACTTGCAGAAGATAATATTAAATTAAGCCCCACAAGTGCCACTTTTTAAGGAGCAGTTGAGTACCTCAGGTTTGTGGTTGACTTAAAAGGGTTTAGTCCACAGCCAGCGAAATTGGAATCTATATGCAAGATGACTTGGCTGGTTAACAAATGGGATATTCAGGTGCTTTTAAGTATGGTCAGTTACTACCAGCAGTTCATTTCCAACTTCAGCTGTAATGGGGCTTGGCTCTTCAATTTACAAAAAAAACGCAGCCTTTGATTGGACAGAACAATGTCAAATCGCTTTCAATGGTTTACAAACCGCGTTGGCTAGCACGCCTGTTTTACAATACCCTAATTTTGTTAAGGAATTTATTGTACAAAGTAATACTTCCCTTTCCGTCATAGAGGCCATGCTATCCCAAAAGGATGATGACAATGTGGAGCATCCCGTCGCATATTGAAGCTAAAGTTTAACAGGCCCTAAACATAATTACACTGTGATCAAGTAGGATTGCTTAGTGGTAATATGCATATAAAAAATTCTGGGTTTATCTCCACGGGGTTTAAAATCAAAGTGGTCATGGATCATGCAGACTTGCAGTGGCTGCATAATCTGCAGGAACCTGAAGGGGTGGCTTGCGCAATAGGCCCTGAAGCTCCAAGAATATGACTTTAATATTGTACACTGGCCAGGGGAAATACACCAGAACGCAGACTTCCTCTCACGCTTACCAGCTGTCACCATTATGGCAGATTTGGCGGTCCTCGTGTATGAGAAGATGGTGGTAGGCAAATATCACATTAAGCCGCCGCAAGTGAGTATAGGGTTGGATGGGCTTAGAAAGGATACCTTTGTACGTGATGGGAAATTGTATAAGCGGATTGTTGAATTGATGCTGAGCTTCCCAAACCCTTCCACTAGACCTAAAATTATTATGGATAGTCATAGAGCGGTAGGTCATGGAGGGTTGTGAAAAATACTGAATTCTTGTGACCCCATTACTATTGGGAGAGTATGCACTATGATGTTCCTGAAACGATTGCTTGTTGTCACTAGTTCCAAGTGGAGAAACTTTCAACAGAAGACCAATTACCAGGTAGCCTCATTTTGCATAGCATACTGTTTCTCTGGATGTGGTTAGGCCTCTGATGACTGGCGCAAACTGCTCCAAGTATATAATAATAGCCATTAATCATTTGACAAGATGGGTGGAAGCAAGGGCGATCAATGATTTAGGGGCTGTAACCACCAAGTTCATCCTGGAATATGTTATACAGAGACATGGTTGTCCGCAATTTATCCTCACGGACAATGGAACAAATTTCATGTTGCATATCCTGCCCAGGTTGAACAAACTAATGGCAATCCGCGGGGTCTTGACTATACCCTACCACCCTGAATCTAATAGAATGGTGGAATGGGTCAATGGAATTTCGGTAGATATTCTACGCAAGCTTGTAAGAGATTGGCCTTTAAAATGGAATACCCTATTATCCACCGCGGTCTTCAAGTACAATATTAGCTATCATTCAGTGACAGAGAAAAGTTCCTCTCAACTACTCTAAGAAAACATCCAGCCTTGCCAGCATTGGTTTATTCCTGTGTGGAAGATAACGGCAAAGTAGAGCCTCAGAACTATCTGAATACCTTAACAGATATGCTGATTAAACTACAAAATGAAGCATATTCCACTAGTTTGGCTAATAAGATTCAGGATCAGGCGGCTGACCAAGAGAGACGCAGCAGCCTCCCACAGTTTGGGGTAGGGGATCTTGCTCTGTTCCAAGACCAACATGGGTTTGGACGAAGGAACAAGCTTACCAGTATATAGGTTGGACCGTTTGAGATAATTGAGAATACTGGTGTCAACGCCTACACAATTAAGGTAACTTCAGGTGGTCAGATTATTAACTGAGTTCACATGAAGCTCCTTTGGGCATAAAATCAATAGGAGCTTATCATCCAGTCAAGGGGGGCAAGGTTGATATTCTGATATGACTAGATGATAAGCTATTATTCTGGTGGATCATATATTAGATTTGAGGTGAGCCTCAAGATTGAGCAATTAATTATGTCGATGCAAGGTGAGTTCAAATGAAGAAATAATGGATCAGTGAATTTGGGGAATTCCGCTGAAGCCCCAATGTGCAAATGAAACACCAAGATCATAGCAAATAAAGAAATTAATAAGAAGAGCATGTTGAATCCGCTAATGAATATTGAAGATTAAAAGTTGATCATGAGTGTGAGAAGGAGATTTTTTACATGAAGAAAGAAGAAGTAGTAGGGAAATAACAGAAGTAGCCATTAGTTTGATATTTAATAAAGAGATATCAACGGGGAAATAGCTCCTTATAAGTCTTTATCATTATTAATTATCAAGGACCAGCAATACTCATATTGCTCGTCCATTGCTTAGTGGGTTTACCCTGTGCAACCCATTCAGCAGAATCAGGCAAGCCGCCTAAAGTTAACAGGAGTCCATAACCAAGTGAGATTGGTGCTGAGTGCTTAGTGCCTCAATCTGGAGGGACCAGGGTAGCCCAGAGGTGCATCAGATACTGTAGTTAATTTTGTTAAGATAAAATTGTTAATGTTTTTGGAGACCTCCTTGAGGAGGTCCACGCACAGGTTCACCCAAGGACCATAAAAAACTTAAAACGTAATGGGACATTTCTCTTAGGAAAATGACCAATGAGGAAAGTTGGTATCATGAAATTATACTAAAACAATAGGGGCGAGTCTTTGATTGGCGGAAGTGGTGCTAAGCCTAAGAAAACCAATAGGCGCATGCTACCATAGGCCAGGGTACTGTAACTCAAAATTGACTAAACTCAAGCTATAGGTTGTAGCTGGACTCAACCAAATTTAGTAATATTATAATAAGACCGGGTCCTGAAACCCTGTTCCTTGAGCAACAGTATTGAACCATTGGGATTTAGAACGTAGCTGGTACAATTTAATGCCCTGGTTGTAATGCCAGGCTGAGCATCATGCACATTCCCATGACCAATTTGGGCACACCTCGCCTGTACCCAGCATTGGTACAGGGTATATCATAAATCAGGAAGACCTTTTGATTAGACCTTTTGGCCTCCTGAAGTCCAGTCTTGTCCTTACAGTTGGTTCTTTTAATCATGTCATTAAACCATGACACCATGCATAATAGATGAAAAATAATATAAGCAATATCCTTGAGCATTAGTATCCAACACAACTATAGGAAACAATGAATATCCTTTATACAGAAGAGGATAAGCAGAAGATGGCGGTAAACTAGTACCATAAATATATAAAATGGTGACATCAAAGTAAAAAAACCATTGGGTTGTTCCATATATGCTTTTCTATCAAAAACACACAAAGCGCATATAAACATGAAAAGCTGTAACTCATTTTTTAGTACTAGTGGTGCCCAACCCAAAAGGGGGAGCCGCCACGCATCTTTATTTGCAAATGAGCCAAACAAAGGGATTATCATAAATAAAAAATTCCTAATATAGCCCCTAGGTTATCAGCCTAGGAAGCCATATCAGATGGTGAGGAGGCTTTGGGGAAACTTTTGTCTGGCGCCCACTTTAGCTGGCGGACCATGGCGGACAGCATTGGAGTGGGAACATCAGCGACATGGGGCATAAGGAGATATAGTTGGGGGTTTTCTTCGTTAATGAGGCCGGCGGTGTCCATCACTTCAACATATTACCAAGTTGATGCTCAGCAAAACTGATGAGGGCTGGCACATAAGTAAATGTCTTGATGCACCGGCGGAAACTGTAACTCCTTTAAATTGGTCAAATACATTTTTAAGTACATGAGAAAGGCAGCGACCTGTCAGTTTTGGTGTTCAACCATAAAGAAATGATAGGAATGTGGTCATACATATTGATGAAATAGCACAGTATCAGGCTGGAAGATACATAAGCAAAAATGAAGCTATATGGTGATTTCTTTCATTTCTCATATACAAAAAAAGTCCAGCTGTTGTTCACTTAGTAGTACATATAGAAAATAGAAAATTCATTTATTTTTCAGTTATAGATGTGCAACAAATAGCCCTGAATCCACCAGCTACAATGTTAACTGCTTTCTTCATGTTAAGTCAAGATGATGCATTTGTAAAACACTTCTCTATTTGTAAGTGCCTACATATTACACATGGAATTCAAGTGGAAAATTATTTATAAGATGCAAATGAGGTAGTGAGTCAGTGTGCAATCTGGATTACTTAACGAAACTACAATAGGCATACTGTACACCATGCTTCCAAATCAAGATGAATGCTTGTTTCTTTGCATGCTGTTGGTAAATGTGCCCAGTCCAACATCTTTCCAGAAATAAAGAATTGTTATTGGTGTCATAAATGCCACTTTCTGTAGTGCATGTCAAGCGGTGAATTTATTGGAAAATGGCCAACACTGGGATTTATGCATTTGATGGGATTTGACTTGCTCCCACTCATCTCAATTCAAATTTCCCTACATTTTATACCTCTCCAAAAATTCCCCTAACCTCATTTGAGCACTATTCTTCGCAATCTAACAAATTTTTCAAAAGCAAGCCTGCTGTTGACTCCTCAACTGATCAAAGTCAGGGTGCTAAAGATCTTGCCTGTGGAGGACATCGTTATCCTGAAAGAAATAGGATGAAGACACATCCTATAATTATTTGCTCCTTTAACTGATTAAACATATGTATTTACCTCCAGTTTGATCTTGATTTCACTTACTTCTAGAGCCTCTTTTTAGCAAGCTCCTCTTTATCCATCAGCATCACAATCACCAGTTTTAAACAAAAGGTCCCTCATCACCTATTCCTAAGCTTTCAGCAATTCACTGACCCCTACATCTAAGATCCCCGGCTCTCCCCACTATCAACTCTCTGTAGGACAATTTATACTATCCCTTCCAGTATGCTTCTAAGAAATTTTTACCATAAGTTACCCTATCCTGACAAAATAATTGTTAATCCCTTCCAGGTACTCTCCTGAGCTACCTGGTGAATAAATATATTCACAAAGGATGATCCCCTCCAAGACTCTACTTGGCCTTTTACTGAAATATTCAGCATTACACAATGGGTAACTTCCAATGGAAACTGCAACCCTGAGAACAACAAGTACAATCTTGTGTAATTCCATGCTATTCTCTACATCTCTAGACTGACACTTGAACCCCAGAACTATTGCTTTCAGCCTGCAGGTGTTGCTGATAGTATTAATCAATCACTTTTAAGGTGCTCTTTTCCCCAGAAATTGCTCCCATTGCAACCAAGAATCTGCAGTTCTCAATAACATGTGAGCTCTATATAAATCCGCTTACTTGCCCAGCTCTGAGGTAGGAATATCTCGCACTGAGAAATATTTGCGCCGGTTTGTGCACCCACCCATTCACCATTTAGTTCAAATGATGGGAATCCACCATCAGGAAACCTTGAGAAAGTTTATCTTGTCACAAGAGTTACACTCCTATCTTTTAAAATTCTACAACTTGGCCTCTTTGGTTGTAGGAGATACCTGTGAGTCCTGTCTTGAGAACTGCACCCAACTTATCTCTATTCAAACCCAACTCTCTCAACTGGACATGGGAGTGGCTAGCCTTCTTTGCAAGTATGTAGCTAACTGATTTACTGAAAACACCACGATTAATGAGAGTTGGTTGCAATAAGCCGTCACCAATCTCTCAGGACAACTTAATACTTTTATCAAACAAGCTTTATAACAATTGAACCAAAAATGAAATAGCACTTCAACCATCGTTAATGTCTCAAGCGTGCACGGAGCTCTGGGGCCTCCTGGTCCTGTAGGTCCCCCAGGCCCCCCAGAGAGCGGGGATCAGTTGGTCCTGCAAGAGTGATGGGTTCTTGGTCTTGATGGGGGTGAAGGGCCACCTGGGCTACCTGGCCCCCCTGGTTATGAGCATCCTGGTCCTCCCAAAAACCTGGGCCCCCTGGGCCTTCTGGGCCAACTGTGCATTTACCTTCCCCTCTAGAGGATCCTTCCCCAAACAGCCACCTTCATGCTCTAGAACAAGATCTTGAAAATATTGCTCAAAGCTGTTGGCTATATCACTCTGGAGAACCTATTGATCTAAACCTTACTGTTGATGCGATTAAGGAAGGGTTAGACAACAAATACCATCTTTAAGATTCCCTCACCTCATATTTAATTCATCAAAAAGAAATAAGTCATTAGGTTGGAGAAAGACAATCATGACTTTTAATCTTTAATTCAAAAATCAACGTGTCAAAATGGAATCATTGCAAAATGAACTACAACAAAAAGCTTCCACCAATTCCCTGATTGCCCAACTTTGGGCTCTTCAAGATGATCTGAACAGTTTTCAACAACAAGCTAATTTATTCAAAGCCTTGTGCCTCCTTCCAAGTCAGAGCTAACTGAAATTAATCAAACTAGCCCAGTGGGCATTTACGTTATTTTTTCACCTGTAGGAACTACTTTAAACCTTCTTTTAAATACAAGTTCACCCCAGGGGAAGGAATTATTGCTTCATTTCTTTATATTTTTGAGATAGCGCTAGAGGAAGCTCCTGATCGTTAGAAAGTTAAATACTTACCCTCTTGCCTTAGTAGATCCGCTCAAGAAATCATGGTACCCCACCTAATTCGATGCAATACTTGGGTTTAAGTTAAGACCACGTTTTTAAGAAATCTAGTAGTGAGCTTACCTTGGCAAATAAGAAACAGATCTTTATGAGTATAAAGCTAAGATGTGGAGAATCCCCGCATAGTTTGCTGCTTGGTTCACCGCTGAAGCTCAAGAGTTGGTGACCAATAGCTGCCTTACACTTGATGATGCAGTTGTTGCCATCCTGTCCGCTTTAGAGTTCAACTTGCAGCTCCATCTTCACATGACTTCAGTGAAACAAAACTTTACTTCTATCTTAGATATCAAGGAGGCCCTTCTTGAAATTCCCGCCTCTGTAGTTACTGCCACTCCTGCTTCCACTTCAGTCTCCCGTCCTTGAATTCATGTGGGTAATAACAATGAGTCTGGAAAAAAATTGTTCTTGACCTAACTGCACCTATTGTGGCCATCGCAACCACACCATTCATCATTGTTGGATGAAAATTGCTGATGAAAAAGCAAAAGATGGGTCAAAATAGGGCGAAAGCCTCCCTATGCTGATGACTTCACTGCACCTCAAAATTAATTGGTTTATACTATTTCCGCTGATTTTGATGGCCCTAGTGCTCCTGAAGAGGAAACTCCTATTAAGCATTCAGTTGACAATAAACCTAGTGATGTTTCCTCTTATCAGCTTTCTAAGACTGCCCTTACTGCTATATATTCTATCCCAGCCCATTGGGGAGTGACGGTGACTTGTATTGAAGCGTTAGTCCACCATTTTAATTTCTTGCTATTGTTGACTCTGATTCTCCTATTAATAATATCTCTTCTCGACTAATTGGAAAAATTAAGATTCAGTCTGATCTTAACCATTCGTTAAAATATGGGACAGCTGGTACCACATATGCTCAAACTATAGGTGCTTAATCTTACTTGTCCCTGAAGCTAGGTGGTCTACAGCTCTCTGTCCCTTCTGTAGCCCTGGATAATGATAGCTACGACCTCCTATTAGGCACTGAGTTCCTTATGGAACATGCTGCTATTATTAACTTCAAGGATAATTTTATTTCTATAACAGGATACCGCTTTCCATTACTTTTGACTTCTACTATTAAGGAAAAAGGGAAGCTGAAGTTGAGGATGTGCCTGCTTGAATCCCCTGCCTTGGTCAAGAATTTAAAATATTGTGTGTTGGGGTCCAAAGTTAAGTTATTCCATCCTATGGTTGAGGCTAAGGAGGGGATGTCCTTACATTCTCCCCACGTCATTACCATACCTCCGCAGGCCCAAATCCTGGTGGACACTGGAATTAGGTTGGTTCCCCTCCTAATGACTTTCTTGAGATTTATAGTTTACCTAACTCATCTGTATTTGAGGCTCTCCCCTGTCCAGAAGTTTTAGATCCAGCCTACCAAGGCACTATCACTGTTCTTCTAGCCAACCTCCCTCAGTCCTCTAAAGTCATTGAGTTGAGTCAACTGATTGCTTATGTTTGCCTCTTGCCTTATGACCAGGTGATGGGGTTCATGAAGTTGGGACCCTTTATGACTTTGGTTTATAAAGCCCCCTGTTGTTGCTGCAGTGCACATGCAAATTGTTTATGATTTGTTAGTTGGGCAAAAAGCGGCTGCAGAAGCTTTTATTGATGAGTATTCAGATGTTTTCTCATATGGCCCCCATGATTATGGCCATATGCAAGGTGTACAACATCAGGTCAATACTGTAGATTCTGCTCCTTTTTGCTCCCAACCTTATCAAAAATCAAAAACTGAACAAGCACAGGTTACCCTCGAACTAAAACAATTGCTTGATGCAGGCCTCCTTCAACCCTCGCGTAGTCCCTGGTCCTCCCCTCTCCTATTGATTAAGAAAAAGGAAGGGAGCCACCGTGTTATGGGCTATCAATGGTTGGATTCTATTACTAATAAGTACAGCTACCCTTTACCCCGCATTGATGACCCTTTGTGAACCTTATCTGGCTCACAATATCTTTCTTCGATGGACCTAGCCAGTGGTTACTGAAAGATTGATCTCTCCACTGAGAATCGTTCCAAGTGTGCCCTCATCTCTCATGAGGGGTTGTTTGTGCCCACCCATATGCCGCAGGAGCTATACAATGCCCCTGCCACCTTCCAACGGGATATGTACCAGTTGTTTGGGGACCTTAAACTCATGTGTGTGTTAATCTACCTTGATGATGTCACCATCTTCTCCCAAACTTTTACAGCTCATCTTGATCATCTTTGACAGGTATTCCAGTGGCTACGTAAGGCCTCCTTGAAACTGAAACCTTCTAAATGTAAATCTTTTGAAATAGAAATGATTTCTTTAGGGCACAAGGTGATGTGTCAAGGTATCCTTCAATCTCAGATAAGGTCTCTGCCATTTAATGAATGCCCGCTTCAAAAAATTTATGTGACATCCAAGTCTTTCTGGGAGTGGTAAGCTACTACCGTCAGCCTATCTCTCACTTTGCTGACCTTGCTGAGCCCTTAGTTAAACTCCTACACGATAGTGCCCTTCTTTTGGGGCCATGAACAGCAACAGTCTTTTTATTCCCTACACACTCCATTATTATCCACCCCTGTCTTAGTACATCCTAACTTTGAGCAACCTTTTGTTCTCTTCACTAATGCAGTGACACCTCCGTGGACGCTATCCTTTCCCAGTTAGACACTGACCAAGTTGACCATCCAGTTGCTTATTTTAGCAAGATGTTAACCAAAGCAGACCAGAATTACTCAGTAACTGAACTTGAGTGCCTGGCGGTTTTACTTAATATAAAACACTTCTGCTCTATTTGTATAGTAAACATCTTACAATTGTTACCAATCATGCCTCCCTCCGTTGAATTTGTCAAATGAAAGATCCTGATGGGAGGCTAGCTCTCTGGGCCCTCAGGCTCCAAAATTATGATTTTTTATAGTTCACTGAGCCAGCGCTATTCATCAAAATGCGTATGTATTATCCCGCCTCCCTATTTTTACATGTAACTATCCCAGAAGTGGATCAACTTCATGAGCTTCTCCCTCACCCTGGGTTATGGCCTCAAGAATCTCCAGACGTTCAAGCCCAATTAAAGAAGATGGCTGCTAACCCTAAAGTTGTCAATGGAGCTTTAGTAAAACAGGTTGGCACCTCTTTTCTGCCCTATCTCAGCCCTTTGCTCCATACTGAAACTATTATGGAGGCCCATAAAACCCTTGGTCATGGGGCTATAAAGAAAACCCTTGAGTGGCTAAAAACCAAATGCTACTGGGGTAATATGGCCGAGTCATTCATGATGTTTTGAAAACTGCTTAACCTGCTGCTCCCAGGATAAGTCCAATCTGTACTTTAAATTTGAGCTTGTAGCCCCAGGGGCCCCATTTAATATGTTAGCATAAATGTCATAGGTCCATTGCCTGTGGCTGTCTATGGCTATCACTATATTAATTTTGCCATCAATCATCTAAAAAAGTGGGTTGAGTCCACTTTGATTCATCATGTTACTGCCAGAGCTACCGCCCTTTTCTTATATTGACAAGTATTCTCCCATCATGGTTGCCAGTGGGTACTCTTATCAGACAATAGCACGAATTTTATCTCTTCTATAGTTCAGGAATTAACTTTTCTGCTGGGTATAAAGCATCTATTTGTGACACCATATCACCCAGCCACCAATGGCATGGTAGAGCGTTCTAATGGTACCTTAATCTCTATTCTAAGAAAGTTTGCCACTTATGATCCTGTGCATTTAAATATTTTCTCCCTAGCGACCTGTTGGCCTATTGAGTTAGCTGCCATAGAATAGAGTAAGATGTCTCCATTCCAAGCCCTATATAGGCGTGTGCCACTGTTGCCTTCCAGCCTCAACCCTATACTCAAATCAGCTAATCTAAACAATGTAGATCTTACCCTTCTATGGTTAACTGATGAGATCATACATCTCCAAGCTATGGCTAATGATTTATAAACAATACCAATTTTAGAGAAGGAGTTTAAGCTAATGGGTGCCGACCTATGCTCCCTAAATATTCTTTAGGATATTTAGTCTTATTATACCATCATAGCCCTGGGTGTAGGAACCACAAACTTGCCACTACTTGGTCTGGCCCTTATTGGGTAATACACCACAGGAAGACCAGATACTCTATTGCTGATACTGGTACTGGTACTGTAGTTTATCACGTCCATATCTGTTTTCTGCACAAGTACCATCCCTCTCAACAATATCTTGAGAGGGGTGTTGTTGGGATTCAACCTGCTCCCACTCAGCCCAATTTTAATTTCCCTACCTCCAATACCTCTCCATAAATTCCCCTAACCTCATTGGAGCACTATTCTCTGCAACCTAACAAATTTATCAAAAGCAAGCCTGCTGTTGACTCCTCAACTGATCAAAGTCAGGGCTCTTAAGATCTTGCCAGTGGATCTAGTACTAAAAAAAAAAAAAGATCTTGCCAGTGGAGATCATTGTTACCCTGAAAGAAATAGGACGAAGACACATCCTATAAATATTCGCTCCTTTAACTGAATAAAGATAAGTTTTAACTCTAGTTTGATCTTGAATCACTTACTTTTAGAGCCTCTTTTCAGCAAGATCCTCACCAGACATCACTATCATGATCACCGGTTTTATTACAATAGTTCCCTCATCACATATTCCTAAGCTTACAGAAAATCACCGGCCCTTACATCTAGGATCCCCATCTCTCCCCACTATCAACTCTCTGTGGTACAATTTATACTATCCATTTCAGTATGCTTTGGAGGAACAGCTACCCTCAGCTACCCTATCCTGACAGCATTAATGATGCATGCACATTTCGTATCCAAATTAATTTCAAGCATTGTTTGCATTCATATGACTGATTGCTCTCTCTTGTCTCCAACAGTGTTATGGGAGAAATATAAATTTACATGGCTGAAGATGTATTCCATCAAACATGTGAGGAAATTCAAACATGAATACTGGGATTCCTGCCCAAGTTGGAGATTCGGATGAGTTGGACAATGGGATCCAAACCTGAACTGGTGATTCAGATGAGTTGAACAACAGGATTTGAATCTGAACTGGAGATTCAGATGAGTTGGATGACGGGATTCAAACCTGAACTGTCCAAAAAGCTGAAACCATTATTGGGGATAATCCCCTGATGAAATATCAGCCCTAAAATTAGAGTTCAAACCCAGTCGTTGAGGCAAATGAATCCAAAATAGGAAATAAGAAATGGATTTTGGATTAGTATGCATGGAGATTGATTAAGCAAAACTTCAATATAACAATGTTTTCTAAGCAATAAAACTGTACTCTCTCTTTTCACCACTTTTAATTTAAAATCGCTTTCCTCTATTTTAATTTAGTAAGTAATAATAGTTAAGATTTTTGATTTCAGGGAAGCTAACCTGAAGAAAGACTTTTCAGTCAAGGAAAGCAAACTACTTTAAGTCCAGCACTCTGAACCTTTTGGTTTTATGTACCTATAAATAAAGAAAGAGATAAGTGGTCTAAACCCTTGGTACCAGCAAAACTGGTGCTCCATGCCAGGTTTACCCTGAGTTCAAAGTGCAACTATTATAATGAACAATAAAGATTTGGCATTAGATCCCACCCTGGATCAGGAACGCCTTAACTATGTAGTGAAATTACCCACTGTGATAAGTGGGATTAAACAAAGAATTCTCTTTATTGAGAAGCGCCAACTTGAACTTCATGATGTAACTACAAATTAAAAAAGAAAAATTTGGCAGTTAACCCCATTAGTTGCCACTAATTTGGCCCTTTGTATCACCCACTATTGAGTAGATTCAATAATTAAAAATATTAATGGCTTACAAATTCAGATGGACGCTCTCAACCCTCATGTATCTCCCAGCAATGGCAGTTCCTATTCAGTTGAAAATTAATTCCCAGTGTCAATTCACGTAGTTTGACCATTAACCATCCCCAGTGGCACATTCAAACTGTCGTTCAGAGAGAAGTACACCCCAGGTGCAGGAAGTATATTCTATTTTCTATCAAGTTATGAATTTTGCTATGGAGGAAGCTACTGACATCCAACGGCGCAAACACCTAACCAACTGTCTTAGTTGCATAGCTCAAGACATTATGGTACCTCATCTAATGAATTTCTGGAATTGGGATGACGCCAAGACTTCTTTGCTTCAGTAATTTGGGAGCAACTTAACTTTATCCAACCAAAAGCAATCTTTTATGAGCATAAGCCTTAATTGGGGAGAAACTGTCACTGAGTTTGCTCACCATTTTACCTTTTGTCTCAAACGTTGGTTGCCAGAAAACGTCTTATTTTAGATGATGCTATCACTGCTTTGTTTTGGCATTTAAAAATATGCCTAACATTCTACTTTATCTTAAAATGGTGAAGTCTAACTGGACGTCTCTCCTCCATATCAAAGAAGCCATTCTGGAGATTCCAGCCTATCTAATCAAACTTACTGGGCCCCCTCACTTTAATAATAAGTCTCAGATTCAGGCGTTAGCAGTTACACCCCTAAGTTGCCTACCCCTTAGATTACTCCTGCACTTTTTTTGAAAAAGAAACAACCATAATGTAGGCACTTGTCGCATATTTATATGTAGAGCGGCAAAAGATCAGTCAGTATAGGTCAGGAGGCTCCTTATGCTGACAACAATCCAGTTCCTCAAGACCCTTATAATAGCTCTAAACCTATGCCCAGCACCTCAGGATGCTTTTTATTAGCGGCACCTGCAGAAGTTGATGTTCCCTTTCCTATCCAAGGGAATAAAAATCATCTTTTTCATTTTTATGTTGGTCAGTTACTCAAATAAAGTTTGGCATACAGCTCCACTATGGAAGCCAAGCATTAGCAGATAATACTTTTAGATACATTTAACAACACTTAGCTTGGCTGAGAAAAAATCCTCCGCATACTTTGCTATATATCCCCTATGCAGTTTAATAGCTGTTAATTCCCAGTTTGGACCTTTGATGGTTTGAGTAGAGGTAGTTGTACATAAGGTTAAAGACCTGGCAATAATTGCCACCAGCTCTCTGGTTAATTTTATTTCCTCTCAACTTATCCATAAAGAAAAAAATGGCTCCAGACTTGATTTGGGAAGCTGAATAAGGGACGGCCAGTAATCACTCAACTAAAAAGATAGAAACCTATTCTTCCTTACCTCTCCAATTTTGGAAACTTTTATTTACAGCCCCCACTATTGCATTATAGAATGATAATTATAAGTTGCTTATTGTAGTTTAATTGATGTGGTAGTTTAATTGCATCATTAAACACAAAGAATTACCTGTCCCTACTAGGGTATTGAACCCCATTAATATTCAAACTCTCCATTAAAAGTAAAGGAGCCCCACAGAAATGAACATGCCTCCTCAAATATCTTTCCACCATTTGTAAAGTTGATAGGATCTTAGGAGGAAAAACTAAGTTACCCTCTGAGGCGGTAGATTCTGAAGATGGGATCCCACTGTATGCCCCCCATCTAATTACAATAACCTCTGGCTCACAAGTTATTGTGGATATAAGGATCAAGATCTTCACTCCTCCTAATTAAGTTTTGGAGCTAAGTGCACACAAACTCTTCAATAAAAGAAGCGTTGACCTGCCCAAGAATTTTGGATTTTACCTACGGGAAATCTATCTCTATCCTATTAGGGAATCTAACAGATCAAACCCTCCAAGTTCCTTGGTATGACCCTATTGTTTTGTAAAACTATGCCTCATTGAAAATATTTTCAACGTGAGTTGTTTTGGCTTTCTAAAAGACTTAGAATTTTATCCCCTACCCACCATAGCTCTGGTTGAAAGTAGAATTGGAGACAATCTCACTCCTAAGGAATGTCATAACATAGAGGCCTCCTTGAGCAGTATTGCGATAATTATTCCTCTGGACCAAGTGATTATAGAAAAATGTCCAGATAATTCATTAAAATGAGACCAAGGATCGCCATCCATATAAATATCGGCCATACAGAAAATCTAAAGTGGAGGAAGCTTATGTGGCCTTAGAGTTGCAGCAACTGTTGGAGGCTGGGTTACTTTTTCCTTCTAAAAGCCTGTAAGCTTCCCCGCTCCTATTAATTCAGAAGAAAATTGTTGACACTGTGTTGTCATGGGTTATCATCGCCTCAATTTGTATCACATGAAAAGATATTTATACACTACCACATATTTTTTAGTACTATATGGTTATACACTACCACATATTAATATTTCTTTATGCTTGATGTTGGGTTTCCACTGTTTTCAGCTATGGATCTTGCCTGCAGGTACTGGCAAATTGATTTGTTGCCAGAGGGCCATGAAAAAAATGTTCCCTCACTAGAAGTGAAGGACTGTTTGAGCCTACTCAAATACTGCAGGGGTTATGTAACACCCCTGCTACCTTCCAACGCGCCATGGATGGACTTTTAAGTTACTTGAAACGTTCATGTGTGCTAGTTTATTTCAACAATATTACCATTTTTTGAGAACTTTTAACGAGCACATAGATCATCTTCATCAAGTTTACCTGTGGTAATGGCAAGCCTCATTAAATCTAAAGCCAACAAAATGCTCCTTCTTTCAGAGCGAAATAATTTTAAGACCATAAGGTAGGTAAAGCCGGAATATCCCCTATGGATGATAAGGTTATGGCTATTTCTAAGATGTCCTTCTAAATCCCTATGAGATGTACAGGTTTTTGGGGGAATGGTGAGATACTATTGCCAGTTTATTCCCCATTTTGCTGACACTTATGAGCCTCTAGCATATTTATTGAAGAAGGGGATACACTTTCAATGAAAAGAAGTGCAACAGCAAGCCTTTGACTAACTACGCTCAGCTCTCTCCCATCCACCAGTATTTTTATACATCCCAACTTTGACAAACCCTTTCTTCTTTTTATTGATGCTAGCAATATAGCCTTTATAGCTATATATTTTAGCATGATGAAAACTTAGTAGGCCATCCTATCGTCTACTATAGCAAAACTCTAACCAGAGACAAACGCAACTACAGCGTTACAGAGCGTGAATTCTTGGTATTTCTACTGGCTATTATGAATTTATGACCCTACTTATATGGGAATCATTTTACACTAAATACCAATTGTGCTTCCTTACAATGGCTACAGCAAATGAAGGACCATGATGGTAGGTTAGCTCAATGGGTGTTAAAATTCCAGTATTATGACTTTTCCATCATACATTGGCTAGGGCCCATCCATCAAAATTTGGATTGAAAATTCAGGATACCCATATTAACCCTGAGGAGGATTGACTCTACGATCTCTTAACCCAATCATATTAATGTAAAGATGAATCCCTGACCCTCCAAAAGGAATTAGCAAAAAAATTGGAAAATTTTCAATTCAAAGATGGCTAACTGTACAAACTTGGATATCAAAAATGGTTGCCCTATGTATGACCTTCAGCTCAAACTGACATCATATTACAGGGACATTAGCAAGTTGGCCACAAAAGAATTCAGAAAACTTACCAGTGGCTCAATATTCTCTGTTACTGGAAAGCAATGCTTATTTCAATCCAGGATGAATTAGAGTCCTGCCGGGTATGTAAAAGTCAATAAACCTAATCCCTGACCTCAACATCCAGTAATCTCACCCTGTGAACCCTTCCATACTATTTGCATTGATGTTTTGGGACCTCTCCCTCAAGGCTCTAATGGTCATTGGTTCCTTCTTCTAGCTGTGGATTACTTTAACTAAGTGTATCAAAGCTGTATTGCTACCATCAGTTTTAGCAAAAGCTACAGCCACATTTTTATATAATTGGACTATCACCCAGCATGGGTGCCCTAATATAATTCTTTCTGGTAATAGACAAAACTTCTGATTATCGCTGATGAAAGATATAACTGAACTGATGGGAACCACACAGGTATTCTCCACCCCATACCATTCTGCAACCAATGGAATTGTATAGCAGGCAAATGGTACTCTAACTGCACCCCTCCAAAAAATAGCTATGACTGACCCCCTTCATTGGCCCCAATATTTGCCTAGTTCAATTCTGGCCTATAGGATCAATTATTATTGAATAATTAATACAATATCCTTTCAAGTGTTGTATGGAAGAAATCCCCAGCTGGCTTCTAAATTGTAGGCTATTCTTAAACAAAACTCCCCTGAAGCCCCCGAAGTCACTATATGAAGTATTTCCAATGCAATTATCTGAAATCAGGCCCTGGCTTCAGAGAACCTACCTGCTACAACTAGTAGAGTTTCATATAGTTTTAATGGAAAACATGAACCTTTGCATACCTTTCAACCAGGCAACCTAGTCCTTTTCTACCATCATCAGCTGGGAGGTCATGATAACAAATTGGAAACCAACTGGTTGGGGCCCTACAAAGTTGCATATAAGCGAGGCAACAAACACTCAATTGTAGATGTCATTCAGTATACTGTGATAAATTGCGTACATAGTCATTTTCTAAGTGAATTCTCCCATCTATGCCAAGATCTAGAGGGCGGTGCTGTCAGGATTCCTACCCAAATCAGATATTAGATGAGTTGAATAATGGGATTCAAACCCAAACAGGAGATTCAAATGATTTGGATGATGGGATTTAAACCCAAACCATCCAAAAAGCTGAACCCATTATGGTGATAATTCTCAATTTTTTCCAGCCCTAAAATTATAGTTCAAATCCAATCTATGAGGCAAATTAATCCCAAGTAGGAGACAAGAAATAGATTTTGGCTTAGTATGCATGAAGAATAACTGAGCAAAACTCCCATATAACAATGTTTTCTAAGCAATAAAACTATACTTCCTCTTTTCACCACTTTAAATTAAATTGGCCTTCCTTTATTTTTATTTAGAAAATATAAATAGTTAGAGTTTTAACTTTAGGGAAATTAACCTGAAGAAAGACTTTTCAGTCAAGGAAGGCAAACTAATTTAATCCAGCACCATGAAACTTCAGGTTTTAATGCCTTTAAATAAACAAGGTACAAGTGGTCTAAACCCTTGGTCCTGACAATGAACATGGATTTCACAGCAGAAATCTACAATGAAGCGTTGATAATGATTGAAGATTTGTGCTTGGAAATTGTAAACAAAGTTCTCACTCAATTGAGAATTCCATCATTGTATAAATCAGCTGCTGCTTCATTTGAGTTAGAATTGCATCATGAAAAAAATTATAACATGGGTGATCTCTTGTCATATGTGCAATAGAATATTCCTAAGCTAACGTTGAGAAAAAAATGCATCTACAATTAAATAGTGTAAACTATCAATAATGTGGTTAAAAGGACTTTTTCTTGGATGAACTAGGAGGAACTTGTTAAATATTACTAATTATATCTATTCTGGCAGCAATTTATCACAAAATAACATAGCCTTAGCTCTTTTATCATCTTGAATAGGTTTGACATTGCTATCAGGTGTAAAAACTGCTCATTCTTCTTTAAATTGTCATTGAATATGAAATCTATTGAAACTCCCACATGCAACTTTTTAAAGTATCTGGCATGGGGAAAGTATTGCAGGATTGTAAACTTATTGTTTGGGATGAATGCACAATGGCACACAAAAAATTGCTCAAAGCTTTTGATTGATCATTGCAATATTTGCGTGGAAATATCAGACCATTTAGAAATGCTTTAATATATCTTTCTGGAGATTTTAGGCAAACATTACTTGTAGTTCCTTGATCTGCACCAGCAGATGAAATAAGTGCTTTCTTAAAAAACTACTTTGTGGCAGAATGTAAAAACAGTGAAACCAACTACAAATATGTGTGTCCAGCTGCAAAATGATTGATTATCTGAGATATTATCTCATCAATTGCTAGAAACTGGGAATGGAAAGGGCCAGTTGATCTGACCTCAGGGCGATTTTCATTGCCTCATACCTTCTACAATCTATTGCCATCAAAAGAATAATTAGTTGAAAAAATATTTTCTAATATTCAAACCAATTACAAGATTTATGATTTGCTGAGTGAACGAGCTATTCTTGCTGCTAAGAATAAAGATGCCTATGAACTTAACGATATTATTTAGTCTAACAATCAAAGCAAGGCAGTCACATACAAGTCCATCAATAATGTTGTGGGAGCAGATGAAGTGGTTAATTATCTAGCAAAATTATTAAATTCATTCAATCTGTCATTAATGCTATCGCATGTACTGCAAATGAAAATTGTTGTGCCAATTATCATGCTGTGAAATATCAACTAGCCAAGTCTTTGAAATGACATGAAGCTTACAGTAAAAAAATTCTGAGCATTGACATTGAAGCAAGAATCTTGACAGGACCTGTCAAAGGTAAAAATGTCCTCAATTATCGCATTTCTACGATTCCATTAGTTATGCCATTTCAACTTAAGAGATTTCAATTCCCAATTTGATTGGTATTTTCAATCACAAATAAACAAAGCTCATGATCAATCTTTAGAATTGTGCGGTTTAGATCAAGACACAGATTGCTTCTCACATTGAAAGTTATATGTTGCATGTTCTAGAATCAGCAAACCAGACAATCTCTATATATGCACAGACAATGGAACAACAAAAAATATGTATACACACAAGCATTGTAAAATTATACGTACAAAAATATGTGCGTTCTCTTTCCTTTATTTTTCATTTTCCTAGACTGAGCCACAGCAACATGTGGCTGGGTCAGCTAGTTACAGATATAATCTTTATAAGACTTTTAATGCTTTATATGAATTGTTTATACTATTATTATGAAATTAAAATGGTAAGTATAGTTAGATGTTACAGATGGTGCTAGATTATATGTAGAATATTATGATATATGGTCATTGTAGATCAAAAGTTTTTTATTTTGAGTCAAAAAATGATAAAATTATAAATTAACCTTTTATAGTTTATGCCAATGTAAGACTTGTAGAGTCTAGTAGAGTAAATAAGAATATAAATTGGAGTTTAACTTAATTCAAACTCATAACTAATAAGATGTAAATGACCTAAATAAAGATATTAGAGTATCCATTAAAACATTTATAATATATACATGAAGTTACATAGCTCTTATAACAAATATACTGCTAACAAGTTAAAACAGACTTTTCTTTCTGCTCAATTTCACTTTTAAGCAAATTTTATAAAAAATAAGTTTATTCTACCATCACTATCTGGCCACACCCTTTTCCTATTAATGTCTGTGAATCAGCCGCCTGCTGCTCCAATGTGGGGTACTGGCACTCCACCATCTAGCATTTTCTGACCTGCGGGCAAACACAATTGCATGGGGTCATATAGCCTGCCATCTTCTTCCAATCATTTTTTCCTCCACAGAACTCAGCGCTGCACCTGGTGCGCATCCACCCTTCTTGCCCCCATCCTCTCGCCCTCCCTCATTTTACAATCTGATTTTGCCTCTGAGTTGACTACAGGCATTTATTTTCATAATCCAACAAGGCAATTACCAAATTGGCCACTGCTGCATTTACACCAGCTGGCTTTATCAGTTTCTACCCATTTAAGGGCTACTTTGATATTGGATTTCAGATGTAGAAGGAGACTGAAGCAATGGCTTCTACTCCCCTTGTTTATAAAAATACTCTTATACCAACTACTCAGACTTGCCTCCCTATATACACCACAATGGTGGTGTCTTTACATCCCTCCATTCCTACCTTCCACCCCAAGTATATGATCAGTTGATGGTGGGGCTTCTGGATTATGGGACTCAGCCCAACCTCATCTTCACTGTTCCTTATGTTGCAGAGCGCCTTGCTGTCCCTCATGCCACTGCTACCATAATACCACATTACCCTGCCATAGCCCAACAAATTTTCCCCATGCTCATATTGCAGCGACGCCTGAGCACTTTTTTTGGGATCATGTGGATAATGGTCACCAGATTTGTCCCCTCTGTTTTGGGTTTGACCATTCCCAAAAGTCCTGCCCCCAAGCCATTTCCTCTGATGCTGCTTTGGAGTCCCATTAAGAGGATTCCAAATGGGGCGTTTTGTTGCCCCCTCCCACTCAACGTTATCATTTGATGGGCTAGAGTGGAAAATTGGCCCCACCAAATCAAATGCTCACATTAACCTAACTAATTTTACCCCCACTAATCAGAGTCAGGCTTGAACCACCATTTTCACCCAAGCAGCCCATTCAACTATTACCCACCTGAACAATTCATCCACTATTCTCATGAGCCAAAATCTATGGAACCTATTGGCTGAGGTTGATAAATCAGGTAAAGTTATCATGAGTGAGGAATCTGGTGAACCTTTTAGCTAGTTTAATTATGGTTGGGCCAAATTTTTCAATTCTGATTTTGACAAAACACCATCCCCAAAACATTTTTCTCCTAAACCCAATGCCACCCCCTACCAAAGTGACTACCAGCTTGCCTTAGTAGCGGTGGCCTCTCCCCATTGCCCAAACTTACATAAAGAAGTGGCTCAATCAGTGGCTCAATAATAACTAGGGCTGACCATACACTACTACCTCCCTGATTTTCCTAAATTTAACCTGAAGCAAAATCACTAAACTATTTGACGATGTCAAAACTGCTGCCATGAATGTCACTAAACTAGCAGATTTTGACCCATCTGCTAAAATTACCTGCCAAAATATATCCAATTTTGCTCAATTCCCCAATGCCTGCATTCAAGCTGAACATCACTTATCAGAATTTGTTGAAATGTCTACCAATCTGATCTTGATGATGAGGATTATAACTCATTTTACACTGTCATCCACCTACACTACACTGATACCCCAAGTCCCTGGCTCTTCAAATTAGTCCATTTCTACAATTATAATGATATTGTCGTGGTGAATATGTATGCAGAAAAGCCACCTGACCCCCCCTCACCCTCTTCTATGATAGATTAGCAGTTTTCACTCTTTACCTGGTTGAAGGTTTTTTGTTATGGTTTTTTGATCTTTTCATTCAATTTTTCAGTTCTTTTGCTATTTGATTATTGATAATGTCCATCCCCTGGTTGGTGTACCTCAAATAAATTTCAAAAATTATAAGTAAAAGATGAAATCTAGATTATTAATTATGATAATTAGCTTTTGTAAAGTTTCATATCTATATATCTCAAAGACTATAGCTAAAAAATATTTATTAAGTTCAAAAAATTAAGTCTTTTTAACTTTGATATAAGAAATATATTTATTTGAGGTGCTCAACCTTAGGACAAATACACTGCTACAATATAAGAGATAGGGAGTAAGGAGTGATAATATAGGAGTGGAGGACAAAACCCAAGTACTAAGGGTAAAACCTTCATGCACATGTTCTGATAGGCTGGGATTACATGATCTAACTTCACTAATTCGCTTGGTCAGACCAAGGCATGGTGCACAAATCCACATGGTTTGACATCCTCTTAGCACGGAAAACAATTTCTGCCACAATGGGATTCAAACCTGCATTGTGAAGGGCAATTGCTAGTTGCTCATACTGACTATGCCACACCCCTGATATAAGAAATATAGTTACTTCTAATTCAAAATCTACTATATTAAGGATAAAGGACATCACTAATATAGCTAGTCTAAATAAAGTATTATTACTCAGTATATTGATAAAGGATATAGGTGATACAATTAATCTATATGAAGTAGTATTATCTTTTATCTTCATGAATAAACATTAATATCTTTTATCTTGATATAATTATGAAAGTATGATTAGCTAAGTAAAGTAAAAAAATTGGGAAAAAAAGAACTTTTTTAAGTAAAAACTCTAAAAAGTTTGAAATAATCAAGAAATTAAGACTACTCAATAAAACTCTTTTTAAAGTTGGCACCATATTTTAATCTGAATTATATAATTTTGCTCACAAATACAAATTATATCCTATGTCTGGATTGGGTCAAAGTGTAAACTATAAGCAGCTTAGAATATATAAAACTGAGTATATAAGTTATAAATACCCATTATAAGTCAGTTAAAATATGTCACTGACTTTAAAATTGGTTTTATTGAGTAGGCTTAATTTCTCAATTTTTTCATACTTTTTAGAGCTTTTTTAGAGGAGGTTCTTTTTTTTCTAATTTTTTTGAGAAGGTTCTTTTTTTTTCCCAAAAAAACTTTTACCCTCAGTTCTTTTCCCCCCAAAAAACTAGTGCATTTTTAAAAGTGGCTCTTTTTCCTACTTTGTTAAATATTACTATCTCTATATGTCCTTTTTGACCCCTTACTATTTATCTATAAAATTAAAACACATTGTGTATATATTATATATAGTATCTTATAAACAAATATACTAATAATTCATTTTATCTAATTTAGATGATTTTATTGGTCAAATTATACTAAATTTACTGATCACCATCTACAATACTTCATTTTATTAAATTTGGTTGCTTTTATTAGTCAATCTATGGTAAATTTATTGGACGCTATCAAAAATAGTTCATTTATCAAATTTGGATGAGTTTATTGGTCAAATTATGCAAAAATGATAGCCATCTATAATGATTTAAGCTCATCTTGCTATGATCTTATACTGCCTGAATTTTTAACATACTCCCAGCCATAGGACATATATCATAAGTGATTGAGATAAAATTTTAACAACTTTTTTAAAATTTAAGTTTAGAGCCAAAAGCTGAGCTGATTATGCTAGAGGAGGTATTTGTGCAAATAAATAAAAAGTTTATTTTGAAGCTATCACTTCACCAATAACAAAATTAAGTTTACCTGGAGCTGTATTAGTTTCACAAGTATCCATCGCTTCCAAGCCCATTTTTACTTACTAAATTAATGGGCAGTTACTTGACCAATACTTACAAAAGTAAAATAGGACCTAAGTTGGAGCATCTTCTATTTTTGAAGAAGATGATCATCTGAATTGGTCCAGTATTTTCAGTTATGCGCAAACAAACATAAAAAAAAGAAAAAAAACATACATACAGGTTGAATTGATAACCTTCTCCTTTTCAGAGTCAGTTAAAAATATTTATCATATATTATAGTATTAGCCTTAATCTAAGAAGATATTAATAGTTGTTATAATTTTGGATGGTATTGTTAGGATCCATCAGGCTATTTGCACAGGTTGAAACCACTGAGCAACAGACAGACAATGTGGAAATTGTCAGTCCTTTGGCCACACTTGAAAATATACTTAAGATAGGAGCATTTGCCCCAACTGATTCTTTATTTATTTTTATAAATACAGCTACTTTTCATTGTCCTGTCTCTTCTACGCTAAAACCAACCTCCTCTCTCAATTGCCCATCTAGCTTATATACAGCAGCTTTAGGCGATACTGCTTCTCATAGCTTAGGCTATTCTATTCCACCAATTCTCCTCAAATTTGGCTTGTTATTCTCTAATCCTCTGTCACCCTAATTGTAAGCAATTTACTTTGTATTCATTAAATGTCAACATCACCTTATTGCCTTATCACCTTATATATAGATGATATAATAAAACCCATTATATCCAATAAAAACCTGTTATCCCAATATCACCTCATCTCGAGGCACTCAAATAATTGTAACTGATATTATGTTTGGCAGATTCTGCCCTGCTGTCCCATGATTATTGTCCAGTCATATTGGAATCATAACATTACCCCCTTATTGACTGGACAATAAGATTCTATTGTTTGTAAGGTTGGAGGAACTTTATGTGTACTTGGTTAATGATCTGACCACTTGCAGGATCCTTAATGGTATATGCATCGACTCCAGTTTTCTCTATAACTTTGAATGGACCAATCCAAATACTGGCCAGCTTGTGTTTCCACCTGAATTCATGTTGGTCATGAAAGAGAACCATATCGCCTTCCTTGAATGGCACCAGCCCACTACAATGTGCCTGATCAGCGGCCTGATTCCTGATCTTCTTGGCTAAGCTGAAGGAATATGCTTTGGTTTGCAGTTTGATCAGAATGTTTGTGAGTTTAGTCAAATAGCAGTGGGGTTCCAGTCTGCCAGTGTCTTCTACACATGAATAGAGCAATGCCAGAAGAGCTGGGTGTCAGCTGTATAGTAGTTGGAAGGGACTCTTCCCCGTGGCAAAATGGTAACTAATGTTATATGCAAACATGGCAGTGGAAAGGAGATAACTCCAATCAGAAGGTCAATCTATTACTACTTTAATAGTATGTTCACCAGAGTTCCATTCACCCGTTTGACCATTCCATTGGACTCGGGGTGGTATGGGGTTGTCAGAACCTCATGGATTCCCATAAGCTTGTTCAGTTTGGGGAGGATGTGAAAGGTGAAGTTGGTTCCATTATCAGTGAAAATAAACTGAGGGCAGCCATATTGCTGAATAATGCATTCCATCATGAACCTGGCCACAGTAACTGCCCCCAAGTTCATATTGCCCTCACTTCAACCCACCAGGTCAAGTGGTCGATAGTCACAAGAATGTACTTACAACAGTTGGCTCCAGTTGGCAAGGGCCCAACGACATCAAGGGAAACCATGTGCCACACAAAATATTGTTTTACTAACCAATATGATGTTGTACGGTGAAATGGCTTTTCCATTTGGCACTGATGGCAACAGGAAATAGTTTTGAGCACATCAAAGTTCATACTTTCCCAATGATACTGGGGACATAGCAACTCCATAGTCTTACACACTCCACCATGCCCAACTGCCTTGTGTGCGCTCATAATGATTCCTAGACATGCTGAGGGGCACGGAGAATTCACCATAGAATCGCTGATCTGCTTGTACAGTTCCCCATTCCATTGTAAGGTATTTGTTTGCATCTCAATTTAACACTTTGATCACCTGGGGCAGTTTGTCATCATATTTTCTGCTGAGCATCTTATTGTACATCACATCGCTAAGGTCTGATGTCACCACAACAGTCAGTAATTGAGATAAACAGTCAGTGTTCTGATGCTTCACTCCCAGCCAATGGAGAATCTCAAATTCATAAGCCTGTAACTTGAGAGCCCATCGAGCCAACCATCCTTCATGTTCTTTGAGGTTCTGCAACCATTATAATGATGTGTGATCTGGTATAACTTTAAACTTTACCCCATGCAGATAGACTCTGAATTGCTCATATGCGTAGATCACTGCTAAGCACTCCCGCTCAGTCTCAGTATAATTACGTTTATGAAATTTCAGACTTCTGACTACAGTACACTACAGGATGTTCCTCTCCCTCATCATCTTTCTGAAAAAGTACTGCCCCAACAGCGGAGAGGGACGCAACCATCTTAATGATAAACTCCTAATCAAAGTTTGGATATCATAACACCGGTGCGCTGATCAACGCCATACAGAGTGTATCAAAAGTGGATTGGTGACATTCCGTCCATTTGAACACAGCGTCCTTCTTTAACAACTCAAATAGCAGCCCCCCAATACAGCTAAAATTAGGGATAAAGCGCTGTTAATAACTGACCATCCCCAAAAATACTTGTATATTGCACTTACTATTGGGAGTAGTCATTTTGCTGATGGCTTCCACCTTAGCTGGCTGTGGTTTCAGCCCTTTTGAGTCTACCACAAACCCCAAGTATTCCAGCTGATCCTTGAAGAAGTTACATTTTGAGGTTTAATTTTAATGTTCATCTCAGCCAGCCGGCGGAATACTGCTTCAAGATGGTCAAGATGCTCCAAAAAGGTTCAAGAGAGAACTTTAATATCGTTGAGGTATACTAGGATGCATTACAGTTTCAGGTCACCAAGAATAGTGTCCATGGCTCGCTGAAACGTAGCTGGGGAGTTGCACAGCCCTTGAGGCATCCACATCAGATGAAAAAGGCCTTTAGAGGTGATTACAGCGCATTTTTCCTGTTCCGCCAAGGTAACTTGATTTGCCAGTAACCTGATATCAAGTCCATCGCAGAAAAATAACAAGCTCCCCCTAATTGATCCAGAGCATCGTTGATTCTTGGCAAGGGATATGAATCCTTTTTTGTAATACTGTTGAGCTTCTGGTGGTCTATTACTACACAGTTGGTGCCATCCTTCTTTTTTTACAATTATAACAGGTGAAGCCCACAGGCTTTTGGAAAGTTTGAGCATCCCTTGCTCTAGCAACTTGTCAATTTCATCAGTAACCATGTCTTCCGCTGCCTGCAAATGGTGGATCAGCTGAGATCTTATAGGAGGATGATCTCCTGTGTCTACTCAATAGGCCACCCCTGAGCACACCATAATTCATGATTGTTGACAGTAAAAATCCTCTTATACTTCTGAAATAAAGCTATTGCTTGGTCTTTTTGTTCTTTCAATAATCCAGTTAAATTACTCCGCAGTACCACTGTTAGTACATCAGCAGATGTCTTGGCTGGTAGACCAAATTCATCCAATGACCTGAAATCATGAACCTGACAGATGTCATCTATTGGAATCAGATGTAAATATGCTGCAATTTGGTATTGGAAGATTTGCATTGGATCATTCTGGAGGTTCGCTAACAAAACCTTAATCTCCCCATGTCCTAGAAGTATAATTCCTGGAGCCAAATGCAGCTCAAACTTGTAACAGTCAGAAACATCCCAGTTTCTGATCGCCATCTTACCTTAGGTTTGCCACAATTCATGCCAAATGGTCAGTGTGAGCTGGACTCTCGAGGTAGTAAACCTCAGAATTAGGGAAATTTAGAGCAAGAAATAGGTGAAATAGGTAAGCGAGGTTGCAAACCCCAGAATTAACCTTATCATATTTATTATTTAATAAAAAGTCGCTGACAAACAGGATCCTGATAATCTGATGCCATGAACACCAAGGAAAATACAGGATATTTGAGGGAGATCAAACCCCAAAAACCCAAGTTTTTGTTGATGTGACAAAAACTTGTTGTGCATGGATAATCAGGTAAGATAAGGTAAGGGCGTCCCCGAGGACACCAGAGAAGAGAGAGAATTCCAAACAAAGTTTGGAATTGCACGGGCTTGACCTTAAAAGTCACCCTTCTGGGGCCTCTCCCAAACCATTGATTAGGCTCTTGCATGCCTAATCAATAATTCAGGTGAGGCACAACCCAGCTCCCAAACCTGACAAACACCAAAAATCTTTTAAACGAATCAATTTGGATTTGGAAAATCTGAACCCAAATTGAAATGCAACAAACGGCTTAATACCATTTGTTACAAAACTGGGTTTGATGATAGAGCCCAATGACTTCCCCATATAACCCACTCAGCACTTACACTTCTAGCTCAGTGTTCATTAAGACTTGATGGCCAGAAGGGATAGATATGGGTCCTGCCACTCAAAGAGGTATCCCTTAAAATTCATATATCTGCTGAGGAAGGGCCCAAGTCTTGCGCTTTAGTTGGTGATAGCAAACTGGCATCACCCCATCACTATAGGCAAGGTTGATATGGCTCATATGAACTGGTTCCTTTGGTACTCCACTAGTGGTGAAGTAAAGTGGGATCCGATGACCCAGAATGTTGAGGGTCTCCTCAGTCATATTAACAACAGCCCCAAAATGGTGCAGGAAAGTGGTCCCAATTAAAAGGTCATAGTTTTCATTTGGCAGCACAATTGCCAGGGCTATAATGACAATGGACCCAAAGCACAAAGGTAGCGCACTGTAAGTCCCCTCAGAGACAGTGCTTACTGCTCCAGCAGTTCCATAAACCATTTGATGTCCACATCCGGTTTCAACATCAACTTTGCCATCAATTTAGCAGAAACTATGTTGATTGGAGCACCAGTATCTATTATAGCACAAACTCTATTTTTGCTACAAAAATATCACAGTATGTACACTCAGAATAATAAGAGTATTGACTGTTTAATACATGAACATTTAAGGGCTCTTTTTTCCAAGAAAACTCATTATCCCCTCACCAACTTATGGGTATTCTTTGACAATGGCATCTACTGGAAGGGCAACGTTTACTCCTTTCAGAGCTGGTGCATCCGCGGCAGAATCAAGTTGGTCTGAGGAAGCTTGATCAAGCATTTGACAGGCATATGGCTTTGGTTGTTCAGGGGACTCTTCTTCTGTCACCACCTTGGCTTGAGCTTGGGTTACTACATCTACTCCTCCAACCAGATGCTGATATAAAATTCCATCATTGTACTGAGGGACTTTTGCAGGGTATACTACTATTGATCAGGGACGTTTTGAGTGGGGATTGCGGAGGTAGAGGGTCCCATCTCTACTCCACTCCATCTTTTCCCTGATAATATTTGATATTGGTGTACATAGTTCACATGGCGGTTATGGCAGAATTTTTCCAAATGACCAGGGTGACCACATTTGTAGTAATTAACCCCATAGGAGCCATATCCTTGATTATCATAAGAGGGACCAGACTGGAAAGTTTGGGTTCATTCAGCGTAACCAGTCCCAGGTCAGTAAGCTGATTGTTGGCAGTTGGCATAGCTAGGTCCTGGTCAATAACTGGGTTGCTGACAGCTTTCATGGCCAGCCCATTGTTGCTGATCGAACTGTTGAGAAAAATTTGGCTGGGAAAAAGGCACAGATTTATAGTAAGGCCAAGGATTACTAACTGGAGCTGGAGCCAGATGAGTGTATTTTCCTGAATAAGAGGGTGCAGTAGCAGCAGTAGTCTACCCATTCTATATTTGGTGGCAGATAGTTGGGGGAGACTTGACACAAAAACTGTACAATCTTGAGCAGAGGTACATCATCCAGAAGCGGCAAAATAATATTATGAAGTTCACAATATACAACACTGCAGAGGACATGGCAATGCACATGTCAGCTTCCGCTAAGTGCCCAGCTCCAATCAGCACATGGGCTTCTATTGTGAATCAATCAGCAAACTCTAGAGAGTCTCAATTTGATGGAACCTGATCATTAAGAATTCTTCTTTTTGCTGTGACATCTTCAAGGTACCCCTAAACAGGAGGAGTACAGTATCCTTTATATTCTGTTAGATGACAGAGCTACTTTGAAGGTAACAGGTGACCTGATTGGCACTTCTAATATCCAAGTCAGATATTAACAATTTAGCCTTTCATCTATCAGAGGAACCTTCTGCTGCAAACTCAAACCATTTGAAGAACCCATGAATATTCACATTGCAGTAAAATGGAGGTAATTTTTTGATATTAACCTCCTCATCCCATTCACGGGGTTTTGGGCCATACTGAGGAACAGATCAAGATCCAAAAGCAGATTCTTAATGAGGAGCTGGATTAGCAGAAGTTGGGATGTCCGCTACTTCAGGGGTAGCATGACCTTCTGCTGTGGGTGGTACTGCCGTTACTTGAGGGAAGTGTCATTCCAACTCATATGCATATCTGGTACTATCATCTTGGGTGTAGCAGCTCCAACCAGCATCATATTCTTCCACATATGATGCCTCTTCTTGATAGTCATCATTGTCTCAGCGAGAAGACTGAGAAGTATTGGTCAATCTTTGTTTTGCGCACTGCAGCCACTTGGTGGTATCATTCAATCATTCAGTGAGTTCTTTGTTTTGTAGTCCCAAGATTTGTATTTGGCTAAATGTACTATCAAGTTGGTGTATGACAGCATCTCATCCTTGAAGAAGTTCATATTGGTTTTTGAGCACTGTATCTAAGGTAACTTTGAGTTCCTCATATCCAGCTGGTGCGGTGTTCCATGAAGACTCCCCAACAACACAGCTTGGGTAAGGCATGGCTGGCAACTGGAGTTCTGGAGTGTTAGGTGGTTGATCAATAGGCCCCCTGTAGTGAGCACCATTGTTATAATTTTGGACGGTATCGTTATGATCCGTTGGGTTATTCACATAGGTCGAACCCACTGAGCAACAGACAGATGATGTGGGAATTATCAGTCCTTCAGTGACACTTGAAAATATACTTAAAATAGGAGCAATTGCCCCAACTGATTTTTTATTTATTTTTATAAATACAGCTACTTTTTGCTGTCCCATCTCTTCTACACTAAAACCAACCTCCTCTCTCAATCACCCATCTCGCTTATATACAGCAGCTTCAGGTGATACTGCTTCTCATGGCTTGGGCTATTCTATTCCTCTGATTCTCCTCGAATTCGGCTTGTTATTCTCTAATCCTGTCACCCTCATTGTAGGCAATTTACTTCATATTTGTCGAATGTCGACATCGCCTTATCGCCTTATATAGAGGCGATCCAATAAAACCCATTATATCTAATAAAAACCCGTTATCCCAATATCGCCTCATCTCGAGGCACTCGAATAATCGTAACTGATACTATGTTTGGCAGATTCTGCCCTGCTGTCCCACGATTATCATCCAGTCATATCGGAATCGCAACAATATTCAATATAAATCTAATAATAAGATTAGTCTAAGTGATTAATATTTAGGCATCAAATGTAACAGCAATGCTGTTAGTCCAGGTGGTGTAGCGGTATTGGGCCGTTTTGTTGATTAACATGAAAATCCTGCTTATTCGCTAATTCACGTAAATCCAACTCTAGCTATTTGATATTCAATTAAAATTAGTTATTACTCACCTCGAATAAACAGAAAATTAAAGTGGATTTGGTTAAAACTTTGGATGTCCAGTTTAAGTTTTAGACGCTCAAATATTCACGCATTTGATTAGTTCCCACGATGGACCATGGAAGTTCAGCTAAGGATTTCCCACTAAAAATCCAAACTGTTACAGATTCAGGATGGAATGTGCAGCTAAATAGGGTAGGAATTTTGTAACCTTAAATTTTGTAGCGCGCGTAACAAAAGTGTTATGATTAAACTGACGCGGTCACGAGTCTATCTGGAAGCTAAGCAATATTTTGATCCAACAAAAATAAGTCAGCGCTCGCTGTCAACTTCCAACGTATTTATTTAAATTTACTGTTTTTGAAACTTGTATGAAAGCTAAAGACTTTCAATATCGTAGGGCCGGATTTATTCTTCAAGCTTTACAGACCCTTACATTAACCTAGGGATAGAAGATTGGTAATATTTTATTTTTGATTTTTAAACATTTTTTGTTGAAGGCTCATTAAGAACAAATCACTCGATCATGCTCTATTGACATACCAAAACAGTCCCTCTGTTGTGATCGGCAGGAGTCAGGTTTTAATCTATTTTGTTTTAAACTAATTGGCGAAAGAATCCGTGGAGTGAGTGTAATCTACAAGCTCTTCAGGAAGAAAATATTCATCTGGTCAGAAGGAAAAGTGGTGGTGGCACGGTGTACCATGTAATTTGTTAAAAAAGCGAGCTATTTTCAAAAACTACATTTTATATTTTTTACGAGCGAAATTGTGTATTTTTTATTTTAAAGTTTATTGTGATTTCAGGACCTAGGGAACTCCAATTATTTTGTTCTTATGCCTAGAAGCACTTTCAAACGCACTACCAATGCCAACATGGTAAAAGACGCGCTCGTAGATTTAGGTATACCTGCCGAGGTCACCGAGAGAAAGGATATTGCCGTTGAAGAATGAAAATATCCTTTCTATTTTTAACTTTCTTTTTAATTCCTTAACAGCTGTTATTGCCCTATTAATTGCATAATTTACGTTAGTGGCTCTGCATATAAATTGAGCGGTAATAACGCCTATCATCATGGGACAATGTTACTCAATGCTGATCTGAGTCGGCTTTCGAAGGTTTTGAAACCTCTAGAGGTAATCTTTCTACCATGTTTGATCTTTGAGAAACTGCTTAATAAAAGAAAGTACGATTTCAAATTTCGACTTTCTTTCTTTATGTTTTAGTTAATTCAAATCTAGGCCTATTTTATGAGCTTCTATTTTTTCTATTTTAGGTTTCTCAATACTAGCTTTATTTTTATCATTACTATAACTTGTTTCTTCAAATTTGCTCTTAATGTTTGCAATTTAACTGACACTATCTTTATAAAATGATAAGTAAAGTTGTAAAGAGTTTGTACGCCTATTTTTACCACTTTGGCTTACTAATTTAGTAAAGAGATTATATATACCTTATCAAGCCTCAGTAAATGATGTCAAGCTCACAAATATATTAGGTTGAAATCACAACCAAAGGCGTTGATAGCGTTCGTTCTCCTGTAACCAATTTGATCAAGTATTGCTCCGGGATTACTCATTCGTTGTTTGCAAAATCGGTTGTTAAAAGATTCTGTCTCACTTACGGCTACCCACTCGCTGAGGTCAGATTTTAAATTTTCGTTTTTGAGACTCAACTGATATAGCCAGTCATAATTGATGATGCCTTTGTTGAGAGTAACCCAGCTATTATTGAGTCCGCAAATGAAATAAAGGTAATAAAAGCTAAACACGAAATCTTTATTTAAACATATAGTGTTTTGAATCTGGGTGCATTATTCTATTTTAGGGCTATTGTTAATGCCCCTTTTTGATTTTGAACTCTTTGGTTTTAAAGTAAACGTTCGGAGACTTAATCAATTTTTTGCCTCTTTTTTAGAGCTGGGATTGGACTTTTGGCCAAACCCCAGAATTTAGTGTAAAGGATGTTGTCACGCTAGGCCTATTCGAAGATTCTATAAAAGATACATATGTAAGCATCTCTCAAATGCTTTATGCCATAACTTTTTTATAGACCTTGGTGTTCACATGCAAGTATGGCCGTTTTAAGGACATTACATTATATGCCCTAACAAACAATGCCGGTGTTTCCGAAGCACATAGTGGGGCTTATACTGCCGCCTTGAGCCAAGCTCTGACTAATCATCTTAAAGGTACCTTAAATTTAATTACGTTATTTTAGCCTTTTTGTTTACAATTTTATAGTTATGGGATTTTTGGCTTTAAGAGTTAGATTGATAAACTAAAAAGCTATTTTTGTTTGCAAATTTTAACTTACTTAAATTGCACCTTTTCATCTACTCTAATCTTTTACTATAAAATTTAGAACATAAGCTGCAAAAAGTATCGTTACAGGCATGTTTGCTCCTTGGCCCGCCAGAACTACCAGCTTTTGATCCTATGCCAGAGGCGGCTTGGCTTACTTTGATTAATAGATTAATTGCTTTATCAAGCTTTTAAAGGCTCCTTTCCTATAGATTTAATAACAAAGTCGGATAGAATTTTAATTAATATAAACACTTTTACTACCATATTATTGTAACTTTTGTTTTAAAAGTTTATTTACCTTGTTTTTAACTTAGAGTTGAACACTTTTTAAGTACTTTTCTCGCATATGTTCTGATCTAATAATTTCAGAAATGATGTAGAACCGCATAGTAAAATTTTATGGGGGCCATGAATGTATCTCGCTAAATTGCTGGTTAGCACCTCTCATTAGCTTATATAGATTAAATTGATGAAATTAGTATATCGAATAATTCGGTTAGTCTATAAACTTGTCAGTAGTACCTTCTACTAAGTCAAATTGCTAATAATATCATCTGCTATACTTTACAAATGGAAGCATAATGTTGAGTTGCGGGTAATAAGATAGAAGGAATATGTTTACATAGTAACCATCAACGTTTAGCTCAAGCGCGTTATATGCTTAGCCACATTTATGCAAAAAGTAAGTTGATTGTGTGCCCTAACAAGCAAAAGCCTAATATCACTTCACATAGCATGATATTTAGCTTCTGCCTGGATATAAATTCACTACCAAAGCCAAGCCTGGCTTTCTATAGAAGAAATGCAAATTTATTAACTTGATACATTGTGTGTAAGAGTTGGTAATGACAAACAATTGATTACTTCACCATTATGCTATAAAATGAAGTTAAGATTAAAACCCCTTCCATTTTTTATACAAGCCTTTTTAGTACTGGATGCTGTCAACCCAAAGGGCTACACCAAAATTTACTAGGTGTCTCCGAGAGCGGACAAAAAAGGGTGAAGTTCCAGATAAATGTGAGATTTTCTATTAAACATTGGAATATTTTTTATGTCTAAAAATATTTGGGAAATGTATTTGATAAGAATACAGATTGATGCAAATGATCAGTTATCCACCATATTTTAAAACAAAGTATTTACATATAGCATATAACAAATAAAAGTAAGATATTTGAAAATAGTATACAATAATATAATAACTTTTGAATATAATATACAATATTAGTATATTTAATATAATACCAATATGCAGTAAATGGAAGTAGCATTCTGTTAAGCTGATATATATTGTGTAAGTAGCATCTATTTTGTATTATATTTATTTCACAGTCTCTGTAATTCAATTCAACGTGCATTCATCAAATGACTACTACTATTTTTTAATGATCAAAGTTAAATGATGATTTCACTAGCAATCCACTCAAAGTTTTTACTCTCTTTAATGTGACATAAGTTAGACCAGCTTGAACTTGTTGTCACCAATATTGAGATTTCTTTAACCAGAGTTATTCCTTGAGATCTGTGAATACAATTGTATATCCAAGCATAATAACTTCTTGTATGTACAACAGATTCTATGCTATCTAAACAAAGATGTAAGAAGCTATAATATAGTATGAGCTTCTATAAATAGTCAGACCAGTATTTTTTTCTAATTAAATAAAAATATATAATGGCATACATTCATTATAAGCTGTATATTCAATCAGAGAATCATAAACTATATCAGTAATTTTACTAACAAATCTGTTTGTGAGACTCTTGGCCAAGTAAAGATTTTATCTTAAATTAAGTCTGGCTCCTTTACATGATATAATTTAACAGACAATTCTTGAGATTTATCAGAAGATGCAACAAAGGTTTCTGATCAATTTATATAGCTTTAATCAAGGCAATCAGTTGTTCATTTTTATATAACTTTTCAAAGTTAATTAATCTATATCAGTATTTTTGCTATTATGCACACTTCATTTTTAAAACCTTATCCCCAATATTATTGAGTATGTATACAATATACATGTAAAGTTTTGTGGAGATTGGAAGAGTACTTTTGAGAAAGTATATAACAAAAAGTGCAAAATGGTGGATAGAGGGGCTTTGCTTCACCCCAATTAAATGATTCCTGGGCACCTAAGAGCAGGTGGTGGAGATAGAAGGAGGTGGAAAATTAAGCTAGGGAGGGGTTTTGAGTGCTAGTGTGCCACCTTAGTTTGCACTATGCAGTGTGCCAAGGGCTTGTGGTACAAGATTTCAAGGCTCTTAAATTTGGTCTGAAATTGATTGAACAAATATGAAGTATTCCAGCCTGCACATCATATGCAGCATGGCGGTAGGTTTTATGTATTGTCCATTTGGTAGCTGTACATGTAAGTACACTGAGGGATTAGTTGCAACCTGGTAGATCCTGTTCAAACGTTAGGTCTATCAGAGGGTGACTGATTAATGAGGTTGCCTTAAGTATTTGATAAACTATTGGCCATAGCTTATTATTTTCCAAATGGTGCGATAAGAAAGGATAGTGAGAGTTAAATTGTTCAGTAAAATAAGGCATCATTAGCATGGGGATATCAGGTCAGTTCTATCCCCAGTGCAGAATGAGCAATACAGGATATGTCAGATAGTGGTAGATACCCTTGCTGATAAAAATGGGGTTGCAGATGTCTGCTCAAAGAGCATAGAGATATATCTGGCGTTTAGAGGGGAGAGCCTCCAAGATACAAAGATTTATTATTGTTTCTTTATGGGGATAAGCTAATGCTCTATAACTTGGCTATTGTAGGTTAGAGCGTGACATTTATTTAAATACTGAGGCTTGACTGTCTAAAAAGGGGAGGCATGTAAGACTCTAAATTATTTGTGCTTTAGGGCAAGTAAGGCATAAATTTAGTATTGACTGGGAAAGAGTTTGATTCTATGTCAAGGTAGTTGATAATCATTCTTCTAGGTCCTTGTATGTTGCTTGGGGTTTTATAAGTGTGGAAGAGACTAGAGTGTCTCAGCGCTGGGAACAATCCATCATTGGGGCCACTTCCAAGTATAAAACGTGATAGATAGTCTTCAGTAGAATCAATGCGACATGAGCTCTTGTGTCTAGCAGGCCCAGTCACCTTCCCTACAAGGACAGAGGATGTGGCAAGTGCGGCGGGTGGTTAAGTCTACACATCCAGAAGTATAAGAGCATGTTTAACTTTTGGTAGAACATTCAGTGAAAGGGAAGTCATGTACCACAAACAAAACTTAAATAGGGGGAAGACAATTGCAATCATATCTTTTTTGTGGATTTATAATTTATAGTTCCAACTTAGTATTCACATATTTATCACTTCCACGTTTATTTCAGAATTATACTGAATTGCAACTCCCCTGTGGTTGATGAGTACTTAAAGTGTTAAAAGTTACTATTTATGAGTGTATCCCTAGTGGATATCAAAGGTAGGTGATCCTATTTTTATGACAAGGGTTACAAATGAGTTGACCTTTACATTTGATGCTCTACTATAACTTTTAATGGCTATAATTGTGTTGCTAAGTCTTTGATAAAGCCTATTGATATTGTCATGTCATTTGAAGATGATAATCTCATCAGGGCCATCCAGGTGACTGAAGACCTAGCCAAATTATCATGCAGGTATACTAAGAAGAGTCTATGGTAATAATGGATAGCATAAGGCTTAGGGGTTGTTGTAAATTTGGCGGTTTTCCATAGATACGCCAACAGAGTTTGCACAGGGTGCAACCCACTGAGCAATCAGGGCCAACGATATGACAATCATTGCCCTCAAAAAACAGAATAAACTTTTATAAATAAACACAGAGCACCTGCTCCCACAACTACTTTATTCAATATACTTAATACTGCGGATTCTTCCTATTTCGCTGGTTCTTAACTTACTTAACAACAACCTCCTCTTAATCGCCCATCTCACTTATATTACAGTGGCTTGGACAATACCACTCTCTAGCTTGGACCATTTGGTTCCACCAATTCTCCTCAAATTGACTGGATATTATCTAATTTGCTATCACCCTAATTATAGGCAATTTAATTTGTATTTGCCAAATGTTGACATTGCCTTATTTAGAGGCAATTCAATAATAAAACCATTATATCCAATAAAACTCATTAATCTCAATATCACCTCATCTTGAGGCACTCAAATACTCAACCTGATGTCATTTTCAGTGGATTGCGCCCTAGCTGTCCCATGATCATTGTCCAGTAATATTGGAATCATTACATTACCCCCTTCTTGACTGAATGATAAGGCTCATATTGCTTGTATGGTCAGAGGAACTTCACATATACCCGGTTAATAATTTGACCCCCCACAGGTTCCTTAATTATGTAGGCGTCAACCCCAGTTTTCTCAATGATATCAAATGGTCTGCTCCATATGCTGGCAAGCTTGTTCCTTCTTCTGAACCCATGTTGGTCATGAAACAGGACCAATTCCCCTACCTCAAACTGTGGAAGAATGTGGCATCTACATTGGTCAGCCGCATGATCCTGAATCTTCTTGGCAAGACTAGTAGAATATGCCTCAGTTTGGAGCTTGATCAGCGTATTCATTAAGGAAGACAAATAGCGATGGGGTTCAACTCTGCTGGTATCCTCAATGCAGGAGTAAAGCAATGCAGGCAGCGCTGGATGTCATCCATAGAGCAATTGAAATGGACTCTTACCAGTTGCTGAGTAGTAGCTGATATTGTACGCAAAGACAGCGGTGGATAAAAGGGTGCTCCAGTCTGATGGCCACTCATTTACAAGCTTGCGTAGAATATTTACCAAGGTCCCATTGACCCATTCCACCATACCTTTAGATTCAGGGTGGTAGGGGGTAGTTAAAACCCCGCAGATTGCCATGAGCTCGTTCAACTTGGCCAATATATGGGATGTGAAATTGGTTCTGTTGTCCGTTAGGATAAATTGCGGACAACCATGGCGCTGTATGACGCATTCCAGGATGAGCTTGGTGGTAGTGACAGCCCCCAAATACTTGATAGCCCTCGCTTCCACCTATCTTATCAAATGGTTGATGGTTACTATTATATATTTGGAGCGGTTTGCGCCAGTTGGCAGTGGCCCCACCATGTCTAACAAAACTGTATGCCATGCGAACTGAGGCTTAACTAGCTGGTAGGTGTCTTTCAGTGGTATGGTTTCTCCACTTGGCACTGATGGCAACAACCAACTGTCTCGAGCACATTGTAGTGCATACTTTCCCAATAGTAGTAGGGTTGCAAGAGCTCCAGCATCTTTTTCAACCCTCCATGATCTACTACTATATGGGCATCCATTATTATTGCAGGCTGGGCAGAGGGTTTTGGGAAACTCAGTGTTGATTCCCCAATCTGCTTATATAATTCCCCATCGCGCAAGAAGGTATCCTGCCTAAGCCCATCTAACACTTTGATCATGGGCAGCGGCTCATCTTGATATTTGCCCACAGTCATCTTTTTGTACATCATGTCCACCACATCTGCTGTAATGGCGACCGTGGGTAATTGGGAAAGATAGTCCGCATTCTGATGCTTCGCCCTGGGTCGATGCATGATCTCAAAATCATATGCTTGGAGCTTCAAAGCCCATCGCGCAAGCCACCCTTCAGGTTCCCGCAGATTCTGTAGCCAGCGTAAGGAGGCATGATCTGTCACCACTTTGAATTTCACCCCGTGAAGGTAGACCTGGAATTGCTTATATGCATAGATTACTGCTAAACACTCCCTCTCAGTCACAGTGTAATTCCGTTCAGGCCCAGTTAAACTGCAGCTACAATATGCAATGGGGTGCTCCACACCGTCATCATTCTTTTGGGATAACACAGACCCTACAGCAGAAAGCAAAACGTCCATTTGCACAATAAACTCTTTTTCAAAATTGGGGTATTGCAAAACAGGTGCGCTAGCCAACGCGGTTCATAATACATCAAAAGCGGTTTGACATCATTCCGTCCAGTTGAAGACAGCGTTTTTCTTAAGTAGCTCAAAGAGTGGAGCCCTGATACAGCTGAAGTTGGGAATGAACCGCTGGTAGTACCCAATCATCCCCAAGAACACCTGGATATCCCACTTAATGCTTGGCTGAGTCATCTTGCGAATGGCTTCCACCTTGGCTGGCTGAGGGATAAGCCCCTTGGAGTCTACCACAAAGCTGAGATAATCCAATTGTTCCTTAAAAGTGAAACTTTTGGGGCTTAATCTTGATATTAGCATCAGCCAGGCGGCGGAACACTTGCTCCAGGTGTCCAAGATGCTCCATGAACATTCGCGAAAACATGTTGATATTGTCAAGGTAGACAAGAACGCAAGACAGCTTTAGGTCACCCAAAAAGTATCCATAGCCCGCTGGAATGTAGTGGGAGCATTGCACAAACCCTGTGGCATACGTGTAGGCTGGAACAATCCTTTTGAGGTGATTATAGCGCACTTTTCTTGTTCCACCGCTGGCAACTTGATCTGCCAGTACCCCAATATCAAGTCCATAGCAGAGAAATACTTGGCCCCACCTAACCTATCTAATGCATCATCAATTCGTGGAAGTGGGTACAAATTTTTTTCATAATGCTGTTAAGCTTTTGATAATCGATTACTACTCAATTGGAGCCATCTTTCTTTTTGACAATTAGTACAGGGGATTCCCAAGGACTTTTTGACGGCTCCAACGTTCCCTGTTCCACCAATTTATCTATTTCTGCAGACACAACTTTTTCCGCTGCCTTTGAGCGATGGATAGGACATGACCTGATAGGGGGTGGTCTCTTGTGTCCACCCAATGCACAACCCCGCGAGTGCAACCCAAGTCGTGATTGTAAGTTGCAAAGATACTGCGATACTTTTTGAACATATTCATCACCCTGTCCTTATGATACTCTAATAGACCAGTGAGCGCCTCCCAAGGAATTACAGTCATTAAGCTGAAGGTGATTTTTAAAGGCAAGCCAAGATCTTCCTATGAACCAAAGTTGTGTATATGGTGGACCTCATCGTTTGGGATCAAATGCAGGTAAGCTACCACTTGGTGTCGCTGAATCTGCATCACTTCCTTCTGCAGATTTGTTACCAACACTTTTTTCCCCCTGCCTGGGTAACAGTAACCCAGGAGCCACATGAGGTTCAAGTTGTGATTGTTGATAGGGCCCCACAACCTCTCCATACAGACTGCCCGGTATATCAATTTCAAGCTCTGTTCCAATTATGACCTGATGCCCAGAAGGGATAGTAAAAGCGTTTGCAGCTCGTAGCGGAATCCCTTTGTACTTGTAAATCTGTGTTGGGAGCATTCAGGTCTTCCGCTTCATCTGCCAATATTTTACAGGTATCACACCATTGCTATAGGCAAGATTAATTTGACTAGAGCGGATTGGGTCATCTGGCACTCCCCTGGAAGTAAAATAGATGGAAATCCGTTGTCCCAGGATGTCTAGGGTCTCTTCCATCATGTCAATGACAGCCCCATAGTGTTGCATAAATGCAGTCCCAATCAGCAAATAATAGTTGCTATTTGGTAATACTACCGCCAGTGCCATAATAACAACAGATCCAAACCGCAAAGGAAGTGTGCTATACGCTCCCTTGGAGACCGTGGTTTCTGTTCCTGCAGTCCCATACACCATCTGGTGTTCTATGTCGGGTTTTAAAGCCAACTTTGCCACCAACTTAGTGGAGACAATGTTAACAGGAGCGCCCATGTCAATTATAGCTCATACTCAGGATTTGGCTACCACCACGTCACAGTAAGTGCACTCTGAGTAAGATGAAAGCCATTTATTTACTACGTGTATATTCAGCAGTTCACGTTTTCCCAGGAAACCTATAGTACCTGCACCGACTTTAGGGTAACCTGCTATAATAGCATCCATCAGAAAGGAAACCTCTACTTCTCTTAGAGACAATGCATCTGCAAATGGTTCTAGCTGGTCTGAAAGGTTTTGGTTAAAAATTTGGCAAGCGTAAGGCTTTGGCTTCTCTAGAAACCTTGGGTCAGCCATATTTTTGAATTGTGCTTGGGTCAGCACATTTACTCCCCAACTGGTTGTTGGTAGAGGTTTGTATCATCATACTGGGAGGCGTCTACTTCCTTCAATACAATAGATACAGGGGGAACAAATGACTTCAAGATAGCGGAAGTAGAGAGTCCCATCTCTACTCCACTCCGACTTTTTCCCTGATAACCTTGATCCTGTTGTATGCAAGGGATCTGTCGATTGGGGCACCATCATCCCATGTGCCTGGTGCAACTGCAATTAAAGCAACTTACTCCATAGGGCCTACGTCTGTGCTTAATATAAGTTGGCCCACTTAGAAAGTTGTTCTGAAGATGATCAGCGTAACCAGACCCACATTGGTAGACTGCCTGCTGTTGAGCAGCATAGTCAAGGCTGAAGCGGTAGTTGGGCAGTTGTTGCTCAACAGTTATGGGACAGATGGTGAGCTGCGGGGAGTAGCCTGGCATGGTCTGCATTGACTGGTTGCTTTCCTCCCCCTGGTTGGGGTAGGCCCCAGCAACAGTGGGAATCTGCTAGATATTGGGTGGAGGGAAGTTGGCAGATATATGGTGCAGAAACTGAACAATTTTAAGCAATGGCACATCTTTATCCAATAGTGAGTCCATAAAGTTATGTAACTCACAGTATGGCTTTACAGCAGAAGTCATCGCAATACACACATCTGATTTTGATAAAATTCCAGCCCCAATTAACATGTAAGCTTCCACTGTAAATTGCTCAGCAAACGTGATTAGGGTCTCATTCCGTTGAAACTTGATGGTCAAAAATTCAGCTTGCCACTGGGACATTCTTTGCAGACCCACTGAACAGCCACAACACCGTCTCTTTGACTTCTTGGTATGTAATAGAACTGCTAGAAAGGTAACATAAGACTTGATCAGCACTTCCAACATCCAAGGTAGAAATCAACAGTTTTACTTTCCGTTGATCTGAGACATCTTCAGTTGCAATTTTAAATCACTTAAAGAACCCAGGAATATTCACTTCTTGATCAAATGGGGGCAGCTTGTTACAGCAAACCTCCTGAAGCAGCTCATCTTGTTTTTTTCAGTATAGTGTCCAAAGTCAGTTTCAGTTCCGCATAGGCAACTGACCCAGAATGATGAGCAAACTCTTTCTCAACGCGACATGGATGCAACATAGCTGGCAACTGAGAGTTTATCATATACATTTGATTAATGGGCCCCCTGTAGTGAGCACCACTGTTGTAAATTTGGTGGTTTTCCATAGATACGCCAACAGAGTTTGCACGGGGTGTGACCCACTGAGCAATCAGGGCCAACGATATGACAATCAATGGCCTCAAAACAACAGAATAAACTTTTATAAATAAACACAGAGCACCTGCTCCCACAACTAGTTTATTCAATATACTTAATACTGCGGATTCTTTCTATTCCGCTGGTTCTTAACTTACTTAACAACAACCTCCTCTTAATTGCCCATCTCACTTATATTACAGCGGCTTGGACAATATCACTCTCATAGCTTGGACTATTCAGTTCCAGTGATTCTCCTCATATTGACTGGATATTATCTAATTTGCTATCGCCCTAATTGTAGGAGTTTAATTTTTATTCACCGAATGTTGACATTGCCTTATTTAGAGGCGATTCAATAATAAAACCATTATATCCAATAAAACCCATTAATCTCGATATCGCCTCATCTTGAGGCACTTGAATACTCAATCTGATGTCATTTTCAGCGGATTGCGCCATAGCTGTCCCATGATTATCGTCCAGTCATATTGGAATTGTGACAGGGGTTGTCAGTGTCAGGACAATAACAAGTTAAATTTAGACCATCCTGCCAGTCTGGATGCCCAAACATTCAAATGGCAAGACTAAATGCCAGAGGCACTGCTGCTTTAACAACGTTAAATTGAGCTGGAAGAAATTTTACCAACGAGCACCAATGGGCTATAAATGTGAATATAAAACTGGCAACAAACCAGGCTATCATGGCCCCATGGCCCGCAGGTTTGGGTTTGGGAAAAATGGGATCAGGTTAAGTGGTTTGTATTTCATCATAATAAAAGAATGATTTGGGAAATGGGATTTTATTAGATCTAAAAGTAGAAAATCTGACATCAATTTTTCTCAGTGTGTTATGACTGCTTACATAGACAATTGATTAAAGAAATAGCTTAGAAAAGCTTGGGATTGGGGCCTTCAAGATTTGAATAATCCAGAGTACTTTGAGTGAGGGGGAAAATGAATTTAATTTGAACTGACTTTGAAAGAGTCAGCAGCAGGCCAAGTTGCTGTCAGTTCACCCTCAGATGCCTAAATTGCAGTTTTACTGTATTTCCAATGGTTAGTGAGACGGCGTCTTGCCTGAAAGGCAATGGGAACCTCCCAAGCAACCCCACGTAGGTGTAAGGAGAGTGTCTATAACTCTCCTGTTCTCAGAGTGGAAGTGCTCAGTGCACAGGGCCCATGCCAGGGAACTAGTTGTTAGCACAAAAGTTACTAAAGCCCAGCCAAGGGTGCTGGAGCCATAATAACTTAAGTATAGAAGTATGATCTCAATAACCAAAAACCAACTAAAATCAACTTGGTGCACAGGGTAAGAAGGGGTAGGTGCACCAGGTTGAGGGAACCTGGTTGACCTAACGGTGCACAAGGGGATAACCTAATCATATTCAAAATGGAATGGATTACATAGCGTGAGACCTCCTCAAAAGGTCCGCGCACAGGATCATTTGAGATAACGTAAATAAAAGTGGAAAATGGGGAACTTTTATCATATGAAGTTGACCAACAAGGATTATTGGTCACAGAAAACATATTTAAACTTTGTTGGGGAAATTTGGAGCCTGCTAAAGCAGTCCAAAGCACCAATTCACCAATAGGCAAACACTACCATCCTAATTGGTAGAATACACTGAAACCAACTTTACTTGGGTAATTGATTGTAGTTGGATCTGACCCTTACGCATGATTTTGTGAATGAATTGGGTTTTGAAACCCCATTCCTCAACTAACCAAATTGAATCCTCTGCGTTAATTGAATAAACTGTCCGTTTTAATGTCTGGGCCGATACAAGGGGCTGGGTGTTAGGCACCTCACTAGTACCAACCTGGGCATATTTGGCTTGTACACAGCGTTGATCTACTGTGTGCCTGAGGTCAGGGAGGGCCTGAAGCTTCACCTTCTGGGCTTCCTGTCGCCCAGCCTTATCCTTAGGGTTTGTTCCCACTATCATGTCATTTAACCATGACAATAGGGGCAATCCCAAGAGGTTAGAAATGGGTTTGAGGTACCCAACCCACCCGCACCTGGTCGCTTAGGCATCCATTTGGTCAAGCAAGATTCATCAAATGACAATTCTAATAATTTGAGAGGAGGGTTTTGAGCTAGTGGCAATTTCCAATGATGAACCATTGCCATTGGCGAGTTCAATAAAGATTTGTCATTGAGCACATTTGTCTTAAAAAGGTACATTCTCATCAGAATTTTTCTAATATTTTTTGAGGTAATTTTCAAATTGGCAACAAAATTTCCCAATAGCCCAATGCTATTGGCATGTTTAACCAAGGATTTAACACTGGACACATTCTTCTTGGAAGATAAACGCCTGTTGGGCTTTGTCCCCAATGTTTTGGTAGGTTTTGAACTGACAACAACATTTCCCAATGGCCCGGTGCCATTGGCAAGTTTTGCTGAGAACTTGACACTTGATTCCCCATTTACTGAATGTGCATGCCCATTGGGCTTTGTTACCAAATGTTTAAGGCTTCTGAAGTTTGATTTTGAGGGATCATTGCCATTGACTTTATAAGAACCTTTAAGCCCATGGGGTGGTGGCTTTCAAATATTCCAGCACAAACTTCCTCAATTTGCTGTACTGATTTTATGGAAAAATTGTGGAAAACAGGTGGTGTGATCTTCAAAGGAAGAGCTGTTACCCATCGCTTGTCTACCATATGGGCAAGATCGCCCTGTGAGATGAGAGGGACAGCTGCCTTCCTTGGACCCTCTTTTGTAGGGAACAGAAACACCACCCAGTCTAGGCAGAGGGGACGCTCCCCCAGACTTACATTATCCTTCCCTTTTACCGAAGGGGGGCACCACCACTGGGGAACTGAGTGAGGGCCACATTTTTGTAGGCCTTGGGCAACTTGATCGCCAGTAAAGTAGCAAACTATGGGAGAGGACGGGGAGCTTTTGGGTGGGTGGCATGGAAATCCTTGACCAGCTCCAAACAGTTTGCACAATCTTGGGCACTGACCCAACTGTTCTCATAGGCTGGATAGCCTTTCCAAGCGACAAGATATTGGACAGACTGCTGAGATCTGCAGGACGCCAGGATACCCTCACTTCACCTCCTCTGAACCCTCAATCACAATAGGTTCTGGATCTGAGGGGATCACTCCCTTGAATGGGGACTGTCAGATTCTGGTGGTTGACTCAAAAATAAACCTTCAAAAACCATCAGATTGGGCTGATTATCCTTTCAACGCCTGAGCTAATGCCTATTGCAATTATACAACTTGGGCCAAATATCTCAATGACAATTTGATTGAGTGATTTATTAGGCGCTTGGCCCAAATATGCTTTCATATTATGGCTGATTCTGATGCATCAAACCTCAGCAATTGGTCCTGATTATTGAAACACAAACCATTCAATCATATACAAAATAATTTGGGGACAACCCAAAGTTACATTTAGAAGTCCCATGGGCAATTAAACAAATAAACAACGTTATCAATTTTCTGCCCTAGGGCAAAAATTCATGTCAATACGCGTAATCTGCATGATAGCACTTACATGGACCAGCTGAAAGGGGTTACTTAGTACTATCGAGGAAGAGGCCTGTTGACGTCCCAATTAGGGGTGCGTCATTTTCTTCAATTGAGGCCAAAATTTCACAGAAGGTGTGTTTCATCAGCAGTATGACAAAACTGAAATCCTGAAGATCTTTAAAAACTTTGCATGCTTTTATCATAAATTTTTGTACCTGAAATCCTCCTGATTTTGGGAGTATTTTGCCACCAATGAACCTAAGAAAAGGTTTCAGTCGTAGGCCAAGCTGAGTGGCAAAATAGCTGTTGAAATTTTGTGCTGTATTTGGCCAGGAGGTGACCTAGAGGTATAAATACCGGCGCCTGGCTTAATGATCATTATCTAATAAATAGCTTGCAATAAAAGTCTTATTTATTTTATCCTTTTCCTGGTTCATCTAAATCCTAACTTTGGAGAAGTGTTGACAAACTGGAAGGACTGAATTTCCAGTTTGTAGTTAATCCTGCCTCAGAAGAAGTTCCCAAATATGAAGGGAAAATACGCCCAAAATTGTCTAGAAGAGTCGAGGTGAATTTAATAGGCCTAGTGAGTTAATAGATGGCTCAAATCCCATAAACCAAATGCACTATTGAGGATCAATTATTGGAACTTCAGCCCAAATAGACGTGCAGGATACCAATTTTCAAGCGAGTGATCCTCAGAATTTGACAACTGGTGCTCACTCAAAACCGGTTACATTCTCCAAAATGGATTCCAATGACCAATTCCTGGCAGAATCGGCCAGACAAGATAGCAACAACAAGATGGAAACCAGCAATAAGGAAATCTCGGATTATTTTAATACCAGCTGCAACAGCTCAGAAGCAGTTACCTCCTACTCCCTGGATCTTATCACAGTGGGGGGAGCTCATGCAGACGCAATTAACCCAATTGATCTTACATCCGCAAGTGTAAAAGCTATGCTAGAAACCCTATATCAGGGTTTTAGGATTGGTACTTCACAAATCGATCCCTCTTTTGGCCTGTTCTACTACCTTAAGGATCAGGCACTCATGATGGAGATATACATAAAGTACTGAGACGCTACCATGGCATCCCTTGCCAAACGTCTCACCAACAGTCAAGAAACTAATGAATTCCTGATTAACTTTGTTCAACCCTCAATTTAGAATACCTAGCAATTAATGGCTAGACAAAATCTGGAAGTCACGGAAATCTACTGTGTGCAAGGAGAGGAACAATATTCCCAAAATGCCCTACTGGACAAGCTAAATTCCAGTTTTGCTGAAGTCCAAAAGGCAATTGTTGACAATGCAGGACTTGCCAATGAAGCTCATGGGAGATTAAACACCCTTGAGGAGCTTCTGAATGAAGGAGTCCTGAAAATAGCCGCAGAAGTTCTGGCCCACCATGGGTTATCACAAGAATGGGTACAAACTATGAATAACTGCTGTCAAAAGCTGGAAAGTCATTCAGATTACCTATTGTCTCGATCAGAACAACTTACCATACATGCCACTTTAAGCCAAAGAAATCACCTGGAGTTGTGTGTAAAAGTTGATGAATTTGAAGAGTATATTCAGGCCAAACTGGAAACTATCAACAAAAACTTCGAGGACCTTACAGCAAAGTCAGCCATCCTGAATAGGGATGAAGAAGATGCTCAGATCAAAGAGAAATTTTATAAACTTTGGACTGTGGTGTCGAGATTGCAGGCTTGAAATACTGAAATTACTCAGGAGAATTGGGAACTAAGAATGCAGCTATCAACTGCAAATTCCTGAGGAGACAGTATGGACAAAGATATAAAAAGCTTAACAACCAATCAAGCTTTATTCAAAGAGGAGTACAACAACCTTAAAAAAGAATTTGAATTCCTCAAACAGCAAGGCTGAAAATACTCTCCCAACTTTGACAAAAAGAAGTAGGAAAAAGCTCCGCTTATCCAGCCAAAAAACAGCCTGGTAAAGTAACTAAGGGCCAAATTCAGGCGTCAGAATCCAGTAGTTTGGAACAATATTATGAAATCAAATCATCAGATGTGGACACTGATGCAGAAACTGATATTTCGAACATCCTTTATATGCCTAGAGTCCTAGCATCAATCCTGACTCCAGATACTTCCCAACAGGAAAGGGGGCCAATTATGGGCGATGATACACCAAGACGCTCAAGAAGAAGTACAACCCCTATGCCTGATATAGGGAGAGATGACTTCAAACCACTGAATTTGCCAAAGTTTGATAAGGATGGAAATGTTCACTCTTTCCTCAAATTATTTGAAAAAGCAATGAGAGGAGAATCAGACCATGCAAAAGAATCAGCACTGATTAACTCACTTGATGCCCATAGCTGTGACCTTGTTATGCCCTATTTGGGCGACGATTGGTCATACATGGATGCCAAAATTGCTATCAAAAAACAGTATGGAGGGCCTGAGAAACTAGAAACCCAAAAAAGAGATTCTTAGTATCGAATTCAAACAGAATGAGACTATTAAGGACTTTGTGGACAGATTCTTCCATGAGGCACAAGTTCTGCGAGAGTGCAATGCAATAGACAAGTTTGATGCCAAGATTGCAATGGAGCACGCAATTATGCCCTTCTGAAAACTGCACAATGTTATGCTGCCTGCCTTCAATGGAAGCTTGGAAATTCAAGAGCTTACCAACTACTTGAGAAGCTGTTCCCGTAATTTCAACACTCCTAATTGGGCCAAAGATCAGCAAAAATCTTGATTTTTGGGCCCAAAAAGCAACATGTTGTCCGACCAGAGGAAAAATTCCCAAAATACAAACCAAAAATTTGAGCAAAATCAGCAAACAGGGCTGTATACTTGCCACATTTGCAGTCAACAAGGGCATTTTGCTAGACAATGCTTCAGACGGACCAACAAAAAGCGTGGGGTCAATCTTTGCTTTAGAAATCAACAGTGACAATGAGACAGGAAAGGGGCAGGTGGAGTAGAGGCGGAATGCTCTAACTCCACCGATTTTCAAACTGTTCCACCTGATCCTGATGAGCTCTTTAGGGCCAAAGACATTACTAAAGATAACCTCCATCATATCGTGGCTAATGATGTCATGATGGTCACTACCTGAGCCACATCAAAAGCAACTAAACCCTTAAAAATTACCAAGAAAGCCCAAACTGAAGTATCAAAACCCTACGCAAAGCAGATCATTGACCAGGGTTTAGACCTCCAACCCAGATATTCAACTGACCTGCCTAAACTTAACAACGTTCAAGTAGCCATTCCCATGAAGATCATATCAGATAACTTTCCAAATATTTGCTTGAGTCTGAAATTGCACCTGGATTAGGCAGCAATCTCAGCTTTTACAAATAAATACCTTGAAAACTAAACTGAATGTACTTATGTGGACATAGCAGTGAACAAGGTGCAAGTTAGGGCCATTGTTGATAGTGGCGCTCCTATCGATATAGTCAGTACAAAATTTGTTAAAAAATGAAAATTGCGCCTGATGCTGCCCACTGCCAGGAATATGGAACTACTGGAGCGCATACCACCAAATCACTGGGCGCCTACAGTACCCTACCACTCCGATTTGGATCCATTGTAGTAACGGCACCTGCCATAGTGTTGCCAAATACATACTATGATATCTTAATCGGGACTGATTTCCTAAGACTTTATGGAATTGTTACTAATCATAAGGACGATACTCTCACCATTCTTGGCCAGACTATTCCAATTTACTATAACAGAGAAAGGCAGTTGAGAAAAAGAAACCCAGACTATTCATAAATCTGGCCTACAAAGATGGAGTCATCTTTATTGAGTATTCCAAAGCTTGGTCAAAGATAAAACCACTTACCACTCAGATTGAGGAGTCAAATGGCATTTCACTTCGATCAAATCAGACTTTACTATACCATCCAGAGAACAAGTAATTAGCCCAACGGGACTAGCAATTAGTATCCTGGAAGGACTTTATGGTGAAGTATATCAGCCATGGTTTAAATCTCAATTTGAACCAAACATTGCCCCTGGTATTATCATTCTGGGCCACAGAGAAATATATATCTTGTGTGTAAACCTGAAAAATAAGCTTTTTCATCAAGCGACATCAAATAATTGCTTTTCTGCATCTGTTCCCTACCACAAAAATTCACTCATTCCATGAGTTCAGAACTTTGTCAAATTAGGGCTCCCCAATAAGGACTAACTCTGCATAAATAATGTTGTCCCTGTGGCTGATTTAAGCAACCTGGCCAACTCCAAGGAAGGCCAAGCTCACAAGTAATTCTCTAAATATTGGGAAATGTTTGCACAAGAAAATTTTGACTTAGGTTGTGCTAATGGTGTCACCCACAAAATTGATACTGGAGATCATAAAACTATTCAATTATGCCTGATTAAACGCTCAAAATTATCAGAAGAAGCAGTATATAAGGAGATTAAGGAACTCCTTGATTGTGGCATGATAGTCCCTTCACAAAGTCCTTGGGCAGCACCAATTTTAATAGTGAAAAAGAAGGATGGAAGCAACTGAGTAGTCATTGACTATCAGAAGTTAAACAACATCACCAAAAAGGACTTGTACCCAATGCCACATATTGATGATGCCTTGGATAGGCTAGGGGGCACAAATTCTTCTCAGCAATGGACCTTATCAGCAGATATTGGTAATTAGATCTTCCCAAAGAGGAGCGCAAGAAATTTCAATTATAACCCAAGAGGGCCTATTCCAGCTGATGAGAATGCCTCAAGGGCTCTGCAATGCCCCGGCTACATTCCAATAGTCAATGGACACAATCCTGGGAGATTTTAAAATTGTCATGTGTAATAGTGTACTTTGACAATATCAACGTTTTCAGCCGCACTTTTGACGACCATCTAGAACACTTTGAGGAGGTTTTAGAAAGGCTAGCTGGTGCAAACTTAAAAAATTAAGCCCAGGAGATGTCAGTTTTTAAAGGCCAACTGTAATACCTCAGATTTGTGATAGATAAAGTGGGTCTTAGGCCTTAACCCTCTAAGTTGGATGCCATCTCCAAAATGAAATAGCCTGAATCCAAGCACGATATTCAAGTATTCCTAGGCATGATTGGGTACTATCACCAATTTATCGCCAACTTCGCACAACTTGAAGAGCCGCTCTTCTATTTGCTTAAAGATAAGGTACCATTTAGCTGGACTCCAGCTTTCCAGGATGCGTTTGATCAACTCCAATCGGCCCTATTAAGCACACCTGCTCTGTGATATCTGGACTTTGATTGCAAATTTATCGTCCAAACTGATGCATCCAGAACACCAGTGGGGGCCATATTATCTCAAGTTGGAGAAGATGGTCAAGAACATCCAGTTGCCTTTTCTAGTCGGACCTTAAATATTCATGAAAGGAACTATATGGTGATGGAACGAGAATTCTTAGCTGTCATATATGCTTGCAAGCAATTTCAGGTCTACCTTCATGATACTCATTTCTAAGTTGTTACCAATTATGCTTTCCTAAGATGGTTAAACAACTTATGAGAACATGAGGGCTGATTAGCCCTCTGGGCATTAAAGCTTCAAGCCTATGACTACACTATTGAGCATTGAGTGGGTGCAAAACACCAAAACACTGACTGTCTATCCCAACTACCCACCATTGCAACACTTAGCTGGGCAGCCAATGAGTTGTTTATGAAAACGATCAGCAGAGAGTATCAGGATGAGCCTGAATCTGTCCAAAAATACTATCGGATCTATGAAAAAATACAACCATTGAAAATGGGATGCTTTTAAAAGATTGTCGAGGAGAGAGTTTATTTTTCCAAGACCATCGGCCCAAACAGACTTAAATTATGGCAGCGCATAAGGCCATAGGGCATGGCAGATTCAAGAAGACGAAAGAGCATCTGAAGCAATTCTAATACTAGGAGTTAATGCATTTAGACATCCAAGAAACGCTAGAATGCTGTGCATAGTGCCAGGGCGAAAAACCATTCCAATAAAGCACATCTTACCAACTTGTTTGGCCCAACTTTGCCTGGCATACTGTATCTATAGACATTGTGGGACCACTTCCAACAAGCAATACAAAGGCCAAGTACATAATTGTAGCCATCGACCACTAGACTAAATGGGTTGAAGCCAAGGCTATTTGGGAAGCTGGAGCGGCAACTACCGCCAAGTTTGTACTTGAAAACATCATCCACAAACATGGATGCCCTCAGGTTATTCTGACCAATAATGGAACCAACTTTACCTACAATGTCCTTGTCAAGCTCAACCAACTAATGGGAGTACGTGGTGTGCTATCTGCACCCTATCGCTCCAAAACTAATGGGACTGTTGAGCACACAAACAGGACGTTGGTGAACATTGTTCAGAAATTAACCTTGGCCAAACCATCCAGATGGAATACATATCTAAGTTTGGCAGTCTTCACCTACAATAACTCCTACCATTTGTCAACCAGGATGTCCCAGTTTCAAGTTTTATATGGTAGACACCAAGCCCTACTAACACTGCTATATTCGGTCCTAGAGGGTCCTGGTGTAAAGAATTACCATCAGTACGTTGAGAAGCTTGTGGATGCCTTAATCAAACTACAAGCATAAGCCTTTGACAACAGTTTTGCTGAGAAAAAGGCCCAACATCAAAAGGACTTAGAGAATCACTACCCTCTGGCCAAATTCAAAATTAATGACAAGGTTCTATCTTGCAATACCCATGGATCAGGAGAATGCAAAAATTAGATCACATCTGGGTCAGACCATTCAAAGTGATTGAGAAAACGTCTAAGTTTGTATACACCATTAAGGATATTAGGACCAGCCATATATACAACCAATTCCATGCGAAATTCCTAAAAAGGTTTGATAAGAGGGATGATCAAGAAAAGAAAAAGTATATATATAAACATAAACATAAAAATACAAAACCAAAACCAAAACTCAAAAAAATCAAAAAATACTTATAATTCTATATTAATTAATTTTTAGTTTGCATTTGAGGTTGGGGAGGGATCCAACTTCAGACTTGATGGGCATTTGGCCCGTCATTCTTCAAACACATTGGCTGGTCCAGCCAAAGTTACCAAATACAAAAACCAACTCCATTCTCATCTGGCGTTTGGACCAATACAAAAAGACCAACATAAGATAATCAGGAATCTTAGGGCTTATGTTTGAGTCAAGAGGGGGAAATGTCAGATTATGGTGGTTGACTCAAAAATAAACCTTCAACAACCATCAGATTGGGCTGGTTATCCTTTCAACGCTTGAGCTAACGCATATTGCAATTATACAACTTGGGCCAAATATCTCAATGACAATTTGATTGAGTGATTTATCAGGCGCTTGTCCAAATACGCTCAAATATTATGGCCAGTTCCAATGCATCAAATCTAAGCAATTGGTCCCAATTATCAAAACACAAACCATTCAAGCATATATGAAATAATTTGGGGATGACTCAAAGTTATAATTAAAAGTCCCATGGGCAATTAAACAAATAAACAACGTTATCAATTTTCCACCTTAGGGCGAAAGTTTGTATGTTGATATGCGTAATTGGCACAATAGCACTTACATGGACTGGTCAAAAGGGTTTACTTAGTACTATTGAGGAAGAGGCCTGCTGAAGTCCCAATCAAGGGTGCGTCATTTTCTTCAATTGAGGCCAAAATTTCACAGAAGGTGTGTTTCATCAGCAGTATGACAAAACTGAAATCCTGAAGATTTTAGGAAAACTTTGCATGCTTTTATCGCAATTTTTGTACCTGAAATCCTCCTGATTTTGAGAGTATTTTGCCACCAATGAACCTAAGAAAAGGTTTCAGTCATAGGCCAAGCTGAGTGGCAAAATAGTTGGTGAAATTTTATACTGGATGTGGCTAGAAGATGCCCTAGAGGTAAATACTGGCGCCTGGCTTAATAATCATTAACTAATAAATAGCTTGTAATAAAAGTCTTATTTATTTTATCCTTTTCCTGGTTTATCTGAATTCTGACTTTTGAGAAGTGTCGACATACTGGAAGGACTGAATTCCCAGTTTGTATTTAATCCTGCCCTGGAAGAAGTTCCCAAATACAAAGGGAAAATATGACCAAAATTGGCCAAAAGAGTTGAGCCAAATTTAATAGACCTAGTGAGTTAATAGATGGTTCAAATCCCATAAACCACAGGCACTATCAAGGATCAATTATCGGAACTTCAGCCCAAATAGATATGCAGGATACCAATTTTCAAGCGAGCGATCCTCAGAATTTGACAGGAACAACTGAGAAACATAGAAGACTGGGTGTTGCTTCCAGTGAGGAGGTAGTTTTTAAAATGCAAAGCGCCATTACCCAAAGCTTCCCCCACCAAGAGGGGACCTGAGCGTTTCTTAAAACTTATGTGAGGGCACCTGCATCTGCAAATGGTGTGTGTTGAGCATGACATATAAACCCACTTTTATTTCATGCCCCAGGAGCCACTTCTGATCAGCAGACAATTTGTAATCGCTTATAGCCTTGGTCAGGTGCTCCCAAACCAAGGATTGTGTGGCCCAAATATACTGGGCATGGTCAGCGGAAGCTGGTACCTCTGGGCAAAGGCAAGGGCCAACTGAAAATGAAGGGTTGTAGGCAAAGGTCACTTCATATGGGGAAAACCAGTGGAGGCATGCGTTCCATTATCATATGCAAATTGAGTGAGAGGAAGGTCATCAGTTAGATATCCTGATTGGCTGCAGTGTAGCACTGCAGGTACTGTTCCAGGATCTGATTAACCCATTCAGCTGTCCATTGGACTGGGGATGATAAACAGTGCAGCAACAGGGCGTAATTTTCAAGATACAAGAGCTCATTACAGAATTGAGCCATGAACTGGGACTCACAGCCATTGACAATCTCCTGTGGGAGGCTGAAAATAGAAAAAACATAGCGCATGAAGAGATGAGAAGTTTCCTTGGAAGTGATAGTGGAAGAGCATCAGATGAATAGGGAAAATTTTTTAAAGCAGTTGACAACCACCATCACAACTGTAAATCCATTGGAACTGGGAAGTTCAACAATAAAGGCCACAGACACTGATGTCCATGGACCCTCTGTCTGTTGTAAGGGGTGATGAAGACCATTCCTTCCAAAATTTTCCAATTTGGCCTGCGCACAAATTACACATTCTGCAATTAAGGATGGAACATCCTTTGACAAGCCCACTAAATTATAGGTATGTTTGAATAAGTCAACGCACTTCTTATTTCCTGAAATTATTGACTGCGGGAGGATCTTGATGAGCCTTAATCACTTCAGACTTCAATAGGGGAGGAACCCATACCCATGACTGAAATTAGATGAGGCTCTCAGCTAGAGAATACAAGGAATGTTTTGATGCAGGGAGGAGCAACTGCTCCAGAAGGTCCACATCTTCCGCACAGGAATTGCGCTGCTAAAACCTGGGAGATTAGGGGTGCATCCAGAGCTAAATCTGCTGTCAAAACCAAAGGAGATACAATGGATAAAATTTGGGTGTGAAGAATGACTGTGACCAGATCCGCCTCATCTGATTCTGTAGGATAATGTGCAGGGTTGCAACTTAGGAAGTCAGGGAGGACATTCAACGCTCCTTTTAAAAACTCATACTTGAAGTTAAAGCTACACATATTTCAGTAGGTTTGGCCTATCAGTGTGCCAACTTCTGTGGTTTGCAGAAATAATGAAGGGATTGGTGATCTTTATTCACTGTTAACTCATTCTGAGCGCCCTGCAAGAGATACCGCCAATGGGTCAAGGCCCATGCTACGGCTGCCAGCTCCTTATTTTAGATGGCTTAGGACCTTTCAGTGGAAGAGAACTTGCAGGAAAAGCAGGCTACTGGATGTTCCAACCCATCATGCTCCTGAAGTAAGACAGCCCCCACCGCAATGGATGACGCATCACATGCTACAAAATATGGTTTGAAGGTGTCAGCGTGTTTTAGGATGTGAGGTGACAAGAACACTTTTTAGTTGACTAAAATGACTGCTGGCACTCAGATGTCCAATAAAAGGGGACATTCTTAAACATAAAAGAGTGAAGTGGAGCGGCTAACTGGGATAGGAAAGAGGAGAATTTTAAAGAAAGTGACAGTGCTTAAGAAGCTTCTCAATTGCTTTTGGGTTGCTGGAGTTGGCCATTTGCGGATAGCTTCCAACTTGTTGGGGGGAATGGCGTACCCATCTTTTAAGGCGAGATAGTCAAGAATTTGACTTCCTCCCATTAAATTTCACACTTTGATGGCTTAATGAACACATCCACATTATGCAAGACAGCCGCTACCACATTCAAGTTTTATGCATGTTGTTTGGAAGAGAGAGAGTACCAAAATATCATTTATTTATGCAACCGTGCAGGTGAACTGGAGATCACCCAGCACTATTAATCATCTTTTGGAATGATGCAGGTGCATTCTTAAGCCTGAAAGACATCACTTGAAATTGGAATATGCCTCATTTTGTCAGGATGGCGGTAAGCCATTTCTGACCTTCTATCACTAAATTTTAATTAAAGGCATTAACTAGATCAAGTTTTTAGAACACGCGTGACTTGGCAATTGCTTGGCTGATTATTTATTCCAAGGGCAGTGGGAAGGGTTGTGACCGTGATATTGTTAAGGTTGCTGTAATACAAGAAGGGATGGAGGAAACCATCTGTCTTCTTGGCAAAGACAATGGGAGAGGCAATATGGGATTTTTTTGACAGCCAACCCTTCTTGAGCATGACATCCAACCAGGCATAAAGGGCAACCTCCTCCGCTGTATGATGGTACAGTGGGCAGTTTATGTTCACCACTCCACCAAAGTCAAAAACTTTAAATCAGATTTCATATGTGGGGGAAGACAGTTAGACTTTTTGGAATCAAAAATGCTCTTATAGCCCATTAATGCAGTGGTAAAAACCAGTGGAAGACCTACGTGAGATACAAGGGTTGTAACTGATCCATAACTTTGCCTTGGTAAGGGAATCCAATAAGGAGAATTCACCCTCCACCTGACTGTTGAAAAACAACAGCGTGTTAGATTCTAAGTGGATTCTCACATGCTGCTGACGCCACCAACCTATACCTGAAATAACTGGGAATACAAGTTAGGAATCACTTAGCGATCACAAAACCAAACTGGCAAACTGAAAAGGGTACTGGGTGCCATACTTTATAGGATGGCTGGGAGGCCTATGAGGCAACCAACACCGCTGGACTCAGGTCCAAGTCTAGATCAAGTTGCTGAGCCAACGCCACACTCATGAAGTTGCCCGCTGCTCCAGTGTTGACCAAGGTCTCAAAGGACACCTGGTGTTCCCTATACAAATTTTTTTGATAATAATAATTAGACGTAATTCTGTTTATTGGCGGATGCGGTCATTTCTTCTGACACTGAAGAGATTGTAACTAAATCATGGGAAGAGCAGGTTCCTTTATAGGGTCAAAATTGGGGCGAACAAGTGGTTGCGTCTCGTCCTTCTCATGCTGGACTTTTTCAACTTGCAGACAGGTGACCTTGAGCAAACCAACTTGGGCGCAGGGGCGGCATCAGGACCTGGAACCAATATGTATACCAATTTAACGTTAAGGGCAGAACCCAAGGCAATCCAGAAAATCTAATAATGAAGTTACTGTTTTGGGGATGGGGAGTGTGGCGGAGAGCTGCATTGATGGAAGTCGCTGCCTGGAAAAATTGATCTACCGTTTCCATAGGGATGAAACAAAAAACGTGATGAGTGGAGGCTGAATCCAGCGCAGTCCAGAAAATTGCTCAAGTACATCCTCATGGAGATCAAGCGCTGGGGCTTGCTCACGGAAAGCTGTAATTAAAGGAACCATGCCAGGGGCTTCAGTATCATGGAGTGTAATTGGAACAAATGTTAGAAATGAAGTACCAGGGGTTTCAAAGCCGCTGATACTACTGCATTAAGTGAGGTGGGGTCACCTGCCAAAAAGCAGAATGTAGAAGGCCTCTCACCTACCGATGAGCTTCACCTTTGACTGCATCTAAAAGGGAATCCCCCTGTAGAGCATTTTTCTGTGTAGCAGCACTGTTTTGTGCACCTTCAGAGTGCATTTGCACCTCTGCGAGGGCGTTGAGGACCTGATTTGCAACGTCACAGGAGGGAACATCCAAATCTCCTACTTGAGGGTGAGCCTAGGGGAAAGTAGCGGGCAATGGGGCAACGTGACCATGGAGGGATTCGCCAAAGCTATCTGGGAGCTGCTCACAAAATTGGTGATTGACTAAATGAACAACAGAAGGCAGACTATTAACTGCACATTCATCTGGTATAGGGAGACCACTGCTGCACTCATCTCTACAAGGAGAGCAGAAAAGGCTGGAAACAATGAAAAGTTGATAATGCCAAAAAACGGTGGATAAAGTTTAGAATGGCCTGCCAGTTGGGATGCAAAAGCATTCAAAAGGCGAGCCAGAATTCCAGGGGAATTACCACTCAGTGACGTTATAGTGTGCGGGAAGATATATAATGAGTGAGTGCTGACGTGCCATGAGTTTAAAAAGAAGACTATAGTGAGAAACCAGGCTGTTGTAGCTCCAGGATTAACAGGCCTTGGCATAGGGAGTTGCGCAGCCATATTTGGGTAGTTTGGGGATCACCCATAGGAGAACTGGGTATGACAACATTGGCGAGGGGGCAGATCTCTGCCTGGAGTGGGGATAGTTGGGCCCACAAAATACCTAAATCCTGTTGATGTATGGCCTCCGCAATTGGGGAGAGTTTTACAAAATTTTAACATGATAGGCCCAATTGACTGCAGTGGGAACCAAAGTTACTAACATGACTGGGATCGCCCAGTCAATATGAGGCTCATGAGGCCACATTGGAGATGTCACAGGGATTTGGAAAGGTAAAATCTGAACTTAACAATTAAATTGGAGCGCAGGAAAATTTTTAATGGTTTTTAAAGTAAAGGGAATCAACTGTCAATTTCTTCAGTGTGTTATGACTGCTTAAACAGACAATCAATTTGGGAAATAGCTTAGAAAAACGTAGAATTGGGGCCATGAGATTTGACATAACCTGATGAACTTTGAGTGTGGGGGAGAAGAAAAACTTATTTAGAACTAACTTTGAAAGAATTGGTGGTGGTCCAAGTTGCTGGTGGTTCATCCAAGGATGCCCAAATTGCAGATTTACTGTGGTTCTGACAATTATCACGATGGCTTCTTGCCCAATGGGCAACGGGAACCTTCCACAGCAACCCATATAGGAGCGGTCCCCAGAGGTTAAGAACAGGTTTGGGGAGCCCAACTCATCCACGTCCAGTTGCTTTGGCGTCCGTTTGACCAAGCGTGATTCATTATATAAGAATTTTGAAGTTTCCAAGGATTTTTAGAACTGGTGGCAACATTTACCAATGGCCTGATGCCATTGGCAAGTTTCCCCAAAGATTCAACTTAAGATGCTTTTCTTCATTAAAGGTACATGCCCATCGGGCCTTGTTCCCAATGATTTGGTGCTCATGGGCCTTGAAGCCAAAAGTTCATTGCCATTGAATTCATTCAACCTTACATCCCATGAGAATGCATACTCTCCAAAAGCTTGACACAAATTCCCTTAATTCATAGTATTAATTCATCCAAAGTTAATACTGGGATGGGTGGCGAGTCCTCAAAGGGTAGCTATTACCCATCACTTGTCCACCACATGGGCAAGGTTACCCCAGGAGATGAGAGGTGCAGCTGGCCTTCTCAGACCCTTTTTGATGGGAATGGGAACGCCACCCAGTTCAAGTGGAGGGGCGTTCCCCTGGACTTACAGGCCAGGTCAAAGAATACCTGAGATCAGAAGTGGCTCAGCATACAGTTTGTAGGCTTCCAATCAAGAGGCCCGTGCCCAGACGAATCACACCATCCAACAGTTAGTGGAAGAGCTGAACCGGCAGTTCAGTCCCCTCTTGGGCATGGTGTTCAATCACCACAACCAAATAAAGACATCAAATGGATTGCTTAGACTGGCAAGGACTGTATCAAAGGCCTTTAAGAAATTTCAAATGGAATTATTCAAACATAGAACAGTCTATTCTAGAATTTTCAGCTCCTTATATGACTTAGCTCATGCAAAGTTTGAAAGATGAGCGCCTATTTAAAGAAAACGTTGCATTAGAAAGCCAGGGTTGCAACTACATAGCTAAAGCTGTCAGATGTTGTGAAATCTATGGAGCATGAGCGCCAATATTTTTTGAAAAGGAAGACCAACTTCAGAAAATTTAGGAGCAAACTTACAAATTCTGGCAAGGATCTCCCAACAGAAAATTGAAGAAGTTTCTCACCAATGCACACAAGCTAAATAATGGACTCAAAATATTAAGGCAATAAGGCGCTCAATGGTGTAATATTTCAGCGGTATTGACTTTGCTGCCCACCCCTGAGAGGTTGACTCAAACTATCATTCAATAAACTCCTATCTAACCCACTCCAACTGTCTTAGACAGTTGCGCTGACACAACAGCTTATCCTACACTAACTTCCAGTCTTTCAACTTCAATTTAAAACTTTGTTTTATGAATTAACAACACTAACCTCCCAATTGTGCCACTGGGCCTCAGCAAGCAACAAAGGATGTGAGCGGTTACAGAATAAACTCTATCAACTTGCTATCCTTTGGTAAAAAGAGAAACATACGCACTTTTTTTGATGGTTAAGATTATCATCGATGGCCTGGGCTACAAGGCTAAGCTGGCCACATAAAATAACTCGTTGGCTACAAAGAACTAAGAACTGGTGATTCTTAAGATTAGTGAGAGTGGCTGTCTTACTAGAATAAAAAGGACATTATCATAAAGGAATATAGAGGAGTGGAGATGGTGACAACCAGGAAGACCGCTTTCCTCAATTTTTCCTAAAAAAGAACAAATTCTAGTGTTCACCAATTGCTTCTACCTTGATACTCTGATGCTATATGACGTGTAAGGTTTAACAACTATGATGTACATATTGCCTTAATAAAATTCTTGTGAGCCTTATAAAGAGATATATCACTTCATGTTACCCATGTTAAACAAAAGTATAGCGTATTCCAGATGAATAACAATCTCCGCCGTTACAATGCAACCTTTAACACACCCAATAAAAGGTATTGCAATAACTGAGAAATCTGAAGCAAGCTGCCCAAGCAAGAGACTGAAAGGACCGCGCAACTACTGCCAGACCTGGAAGACCCAACAACCGCCACAACACTTGACACATATGCAGTGTGTAAGGACTTTATGTTAGCCAGTGCAACGCTAAGGGGACCAAAGCCCAAGATGCACCACGTGGGTACAGCGGATCCAAAGAACAGGGAAAAGAGTGTGAAAGTTAGAAAATGGGATAGTCCCTTTCCACAAGAACACAATATCTCCAAAGAAAAACACAAAACAACGTAATTCACATGACTCCTCAATTTGTTATCACCTATGATGTCTAAGCGTTTACCACCTTCTTATGTTAAGAGAACAATATAGAACAGACTGCAGAAGTGGTATCAAATTATGTACAGAAGCTGTACCAGTATAAAGTACAATTTTCTTCTGACATATGTTGATAATAGAAGTGGTTAACATGGAAGTCCCCTCAGAGAATTAAAGAAGTCTAGCCCTCAACTCTGCAAGAAAATACAGTAGTCCTCGGGCCAGGCTGACAAGCTTAGTTTACAGCTTATAAATACTACAATTTATTGCTATTCTGAGTGTATGTATGTTGGTTTATACATATGAAAGGTTTAAATTAGGGTTTTTATGATAGTGAAGTCCTCATCAATATTGTATCAAGTAAGCTAGTCAAGAAACTGGGACTATTACCAGATATTGACCACTGAAAAGAATACAAAACTGTTTGACCCAACTTGACTACTTTGCTAGGGGCCTACAGCATGCTTCCACTAAGGTTTAGATCCATAGTTGTATCAGCTCCTGTGATCGTCTTTTTGAACACCCATTACAATATTCTCATCAGAACTTCTTTATAAAAACTTACTGTTTTTAAAAAAATTTGAGGAGAATAACCTAGCAATCCTCAGTCAAATCTCCCAATGTACTTCAGGGTTGGGGGCCAGAATACTGATAAATAAGCTCTGCTATTCATAAATTAAGCTTGTAAGGATGGAATAATACACATAAGATATTGAAATGGGCGTGATCAAACTGATATTTGCTGCATCTTATTATTGAAGTGGACGGCATTTCTCTGAGGGATAGCTGCCAAGTGATTATTCCGCCCAACTAACAAGCATACTAAATATGGATATTGGCCTGTTTACTATCAGGACTATATGTCAAAGTGTTAGCACCCCTCAATATATTTTCACAAAGATCCGCTTTTAGTGCTTGGGCTCATACTTCCAGACAATGAGGAATTAGTGTAATAATAATTAACCTTTATCCATACCCAATATAGGTGAAACAGCACCAAATAGTCGCCTTCCTCCACATTTACTTATGGAGTAGTGAAATGTTTACACGTGTTTGGGACGCTGGAAGAGTTCAGACTGGAAGAAGAGATTTATGAAACTTTCCACTCAGTAGTACTTTGCAAATCCTAGTCAGCCTTATAGAAGATGAAAAGAATTAGACATTTGAATTATTTAACATTCAAGGTAATCTTTGCAACGGATGACTTCTGTTTGGGGTGTGACCAAAGCGTGCTCCATTATATTGATACCAGGAACCATCCACCGATCTTCCTATGGCTATCCACCACTCCAGGGCGGTAGTTGAAGTTGTTAATTCTTAAATCTATAAGCTGGTTCAGAAGGATATGTTGTTCCTGTCTGAGAGTCCATGGGCGTCACTAGACATTATTTTCAAATTAGAGAGACAGGTCTAACCATCTAGTAATTGACTACTGGAGACTCAACAACATAATGAAGAAGGACTATCACCCCTACTGAGTATTGATGATATACTCAACTGAGTTTGTGGAACCAAATACTTCTCCACCTTTGATAATCTCTAAATACAGGAAGATAGAGCTGTGCTAGGAAAAACAGGAAAAATGTAGTATAATGATGACTCAAGGGCTGTTCCAACTCATACAAATGCCGCAGGGGCTATGTAATGCCCCTGTTACCCCTTAAACGGGCCATGGACAGCATACTGGGAGACCTTAAAGTTTCTTGCATCTTACTATAATTTGATGAAAAAAATCTTTTGTGAACATTCAGTGAGCATTTGCGGCACCGGGAGGAAGTCTTCACAGACTTGCTGCCACCAACCTCAAAGTCAAGCTTAAAAAACATCTTTCAAGAACAACTCAAGCACTTATGCTTTTATTGACAGAAGGGCTTACGGGACCAGCCAACCTAAGTGGAGGCCATTGAGAAGTTGAAGATGACAACCAGTAGCTGGCACTGCTTCCAGAGCGCCAACCAATCATAATTTACTAAATTTAAATATTACTGACAGGTTGCTGGTCAGGTTTTAACTGAGTTGCCTTTGTTGACTGTGCGCAACCAATTAGTTCCTACCATACGCCAACCTCAGTTTTTGGCACAGCTTTGGTCAAAAAAAACATTTGAGGCTCTAATGTGGATTAAAGATGCAGATTGGGCTTATGGAAATAAACCCGTTTTTGCCTGGGAGATTTTTCTATCCTCCCAAATTAACTCCCCATCGCCTTTTTTTATCACAGATTAGCTTTACTAATTATAAAGATAAAGATAAAATGGTTGTTGAAGCAGCTGCTGCCCAGCCAACACTCTCATCCACCAGAATCTCCTGTGGGGCGATGAAACCTCTTTAGGAGTATTTCCATCCCTAACTTTCCCCTGGATTTCCCCAAAAATGCCAATCATGAATTGAGGAGCTTGCTTTTGCTGTGAGACATGCATGCATTGATGCGACAAGATTTTCTCCTTTCAACCCAAATTATCCCTAAACCCACTGTCAGGAAGCTGATATGACTGGACGATATGCTACCCATACCAGTGGATTGGAGGGGGAATCAAGATGAGTTTTAAAATTTACGAAAAAGGGTCTATAAATTTAAAATTGATCAAAATGATGACCATTTGGCAAACTAAGGGAAATTATGCTGAGATCGATACAAAAAGAGAGTATCTAGAAAAGGGAAGACAAATAGAAGCCTACCAAGCTGAGGATGCATCCAGCTTGGAAAACCAAGATATAAAGAGTCACATGGAGGGTTGAAGAGGAGGTCTTTTCCGAGGTGATTAAGGAATTGCAGATAATCCTGTGATTTATAGTAAATAAAAGTAGAAACCAGGGGTGATAGCTCCATATATAGTTTATCAAGTTTTTATTGGTAATTCAGCAATCTTCATATCATCTGATTTGGTTGCTCAGTGGCTAATACCCTGTGCAAACCAACTCAATGGCATTGAGCCTATACGCCAAGAATTAACAGTGGTGCTCACTACAGGAGGCCAATGTTCAACTGTACTTTTTCAATAATAGGATATGATGACAGGCCCTCATTCATTCTGACATAATTTTGATTGGATTCCGTGCGCAGTCTGCTGAAGAAGCATGGGAGGCACCTAACAACGAACCAACGTTATTTACTGTGACCAAACCGGGGGATGATAATGCCATGATCAATATGAAATTAGAGAATTGCCCTGAGCTGACGACCAACCAACAAGGACGCTCCACAAATATGACTCTTCAAAAACTGAGAGATATTATGGAGTGGCTGTTGCATGGATATCGCCTATACAAAGATGAGGCTGGGGAAAACGCCCTGAGTTTATTCTATAACCAATGCAACCAAGAAAATCGCTACGCCTTGTACGTGTCTTATTTGGATGTGACTACAGCTCGTTGGTTCACCGCCTCAGTACCAACGGAATTGAGGAATATTTAGTTGCTTATGTGCAACCATTGATTCCCCAGCTATCGCGTGTGCTGGCTCACCACAATATTGAAATTGGAGATGTATTACAGTTTGCTCGAGCACAGCAGCATAGTACTCGCCTCCTGCTTGACTGCCTTGATTGTTCATTTTCAGAGGTATAAAGAGCGCTGGTACAGATGGACCATTGCGTTGGGGACGTCCGCCATTGATTGGACCTTTTGGTACCACAATTAAATTTAGAATTACTTTGAGTAATAAGAGAACTATTGGATCAGCATGGCCTATTGGCGGAGTGGATTCAGGATGTAACAACGTTGGGGAATAATACCAAGCGCTTTATGATGGAGCTAGCCAATGGGCGGAAGCTCTCAAAGCCATGATTGCCCAGCTTAGGGAAAAATAACACTGATGGAACAGCAAGTGGTGGACCAAGTCAGCTCTCTATTGGCTGAATTAACCCAACTTTGTATCAAATGGATTACCCAGCAAACGACAGATAACGCGCTTCTCCTTTGTTCAACATCCCCCAAATATATCCAGCTTATTCGTCGGGTTACAAAACTGGAAGTTGTTAGTCAGGATGAGCGCCAACTAGAATTCCTTTTCTGATTGGTGAGACAAGAGAGTATGTGGACATGAAAGGGCACCTTGATACCCTTTGGCGGCCAACAATGAATTTACGGGAACAAGCCTCCCTAGTTAACCAAATTAATGGTGCCAATCAACAAGCGGATAATGCTAGTGGCAGCATACCCACCTGCAAAACATATTTGAAGAAGTCCTCTCTCTATTACAAGCCATGGAACAGAAACTGGACGTTGAAAGGGAATTCCGCTGGGAGTTGTAACAGCAGTATGAAACGCTGCAACAAGAATTTCAGGATGGTGTAAATGCTATTCAGTTAAAGTGGAGCAGTTGATCAATGAACATTTTGTGGGGCACACAGGAGCTGGGGAAAGTGGGGCAGTTAGTGGCAATTTGGGGGAAGAATTCTATGGATCAGCAAACAAATATCCCTTGGGTGGTATGATGGGCCCCCCGCATGACACCACTTCTTCTGAGTCCTTTTTGAATGATTTGAGTCTGTCCAGCCAACTGTATGATAACGCACAAAGGGATGGTTCCCATAGTCGCTCCAAAACCAATTTCGCCTGCTCCTTGAGGCAGGAACCTGGAGCAAGGCGAAGTCATTTGAATTGAAAAATTACCTCCTTTCAGTCATGGCAGGAATCTACATGGTTACTTTAAGCATTTTGAATTTGCTGTGGAAGGGGATACTGATCAACGAAAAGTGAAACCGTTGCTGTCCACTCTAGATGTGGAAAGCGCTGATCAAGTTACCTGCTACCTTCCAAATAGCTCGGTATCCTATGAAGATGTTAAAGTGATTGTTCTACGGCTGTTTGGGGGTACTAACAAGATGGCCCAATGGAAAGCCAACTTTATGACTATACAGTTTCACTGAAATGAGACCCTGTTAGAATTTTCTGAGAGAATTTTAGCGGAAGCACATGTTCTACTTGGAGTTAACATTTTATCTGCTGAAGATGTTGGTATAGTGATGACGGTGGCTGTCAAACCACATCAGGAACTATATATGCTATGTCTCACGTGTTGGATGGAGATGCCAGACTTATCCAAATCGTGAACACCTTACATCAACTCTCTGCCACAATCAGCGCCCCCAACGTAGCCCAGAAAATCTCTGCTGTCTCCACTATAAACTCTTCAGGATATGGGCCGCAGCAACTGGGTTATTAGTTTCTAGAATGTATTTAACCTCATACAAGCCAGTGAACCCCTTTCAGACCGTGTACGCTTTGACAGTTCGTCCACAACCTTGGAACCATAATGGCAACTTCTGAACTGGTCCTTCCGCCACAAGCTATATACGTGAACCTTTTATGAACACTTGCTTCCAGTACAGACGAAGAGGGCATTATGTGGGTAATTGCCTAGTAAGCCACAAGTGTATGCAATGCCAACTGAAAAATTGAGCAGGGAAAAGCTCGAGCGGAGTAGAGACAGGACGCTCTACCTCTGCTAAGTTCAATCCACTTGTCCATAGCAATTCTCAAATGTCTTTTTGGGTTGAATTTGAACCTCAACCGGATGATTTGCTATACCAGCAGCTTTCATTGGATTCCCCTGCTTCCGCCTCCAAGAGTAAAAGTTCACCCCAGGGCCCTAAGTTCCGCCAGGACATGCAGAAGCCATATGCGTGGCAGATCCTGGAACAGACTGACACCAACAACGCGGATCCCTCGATGTACATTGCCTCTTTGGTAGGGGTTAATGCGGCCATTCTGGTAGAGAAAATTGCTAGTGAATATCCTTAGGTCAGCAAGGGCATTTCCTCCTTTTTGAGTAGCACAAAGCCCTTGGACATACATGTAATAAACGCTGATGGTTCTTCTTACTTGGAATGTACTTACTGTGACATTTTCCTTTAAAACACAAAAATTCGCGCTATCATAGACATAGGAGTCCCTGTGAACATAGTCTCCACTCAGTTGGTGGCTAAACTTCTGTTGAAACCAGATGTGGACCATCAAGTAGTATACGGGACTGTGGGAATGCATAGCACTGTGTCTGAAGGAGCATATAGCGTGTTGCCTTTACAATTTGGGTCAGTCCAGGAGTCTGATTTGGTGGTGATTTGCCAAATAACAACTATGACATGTTAATTGGTGCAGCTTTTATGAGGAAATTTGGTGTTGTGATAAATATGGCGGAGGAAGCTCTTACTATTTTAGGCCAACAGATTCCTGTTTATTTTACCTCTTGTGGAATCCTAATGGATCCATTACACTCTAGTCAAATCAATCTAGAGTACAGCGATGGAGTGATTCCTGTTCATTATTGATGACTGAGTCAGCGGACCAGGACCCTCCCCAACCAGATATATGAGTACAAAGGGATCTTGCTTCGGGCAACGAGCACTTTGAGCCTAAAATCTGGACACCAGTGCATAGTAGGGACTAGGCTTGAAATTGATGTCCCTAAAGGTCTTTATGGAGAAAATATGGCGCCTCACCAGCACTGGAGCTCGAACCACATGTGGCTCCAAGGTTACTGCTACCTGGGAATGGGGAGGTGAAAGTGCTGCTAGCGAACTTACAGAAGAAGGCAATAACAATCTGGCGGCACCAAGTGTTGGCTTACCTATACTTAGTCCCTATAAATGAAGTTCACTGTATTCACAATTTTGGCTCATGGGAGGATCTTGAACTACTGGCTCAGCTCATTGTTCAGTGTACTGACCATGGTTCCGCGGGAAGCGCTCACAGGATTATTAGCAGAACAGCAAGATAAGGCTATGACATTATTTGAAAAGTATTGGGATATTTTCGCACATGTCAATCATGATTTGGGGTGCGCTCAAGGGGTGGTACATCGAATAGATATGGGGGATAACCCTCCCATTTGATCGCAACCTATATGACATTCAAAAGCAGTGGAAGAGGTTGTCTCTGACGAGGTGGATAAACTTATTATGCAAGGAATGCTAGAGCTGTCAAACAGTCAATGGGCATCACCTGTGCTCATTGTAAAGAAAAAGGATGGCTCAAATTGAGTGGTTATTGACTATCATAAACTCAATAATGTAACAAAGAAGTATTCCTACGCTCTTCCACAGATTGATGATGCATTAGACTGATTGGGTGGGGAAAATTATTTTTCCGCCATGGATCTGATCTTGGGGTACTGGCAGATTGAACTGCCATTAGTGGATTGGGAGAAATGTGCAATCATCACTTCAAGAGGGTTGTTCCAGCTGACTCACATGCCACAAGGGTTGTGTAAGGCCCCAGCTACATTCCAGCATGCCATGGATACAATTTTAGTTGATTTAAAGCTGTCCTGCATCCTAGTTTACCTTGACAACATCAATGTGTTCTTGAGGACATTTACAGAGCACCTTGCCCATTTGGAACAAGTGTTTCAGCGCCTCGCTGCTGCTAATATCAAAATTAAGCCTCAGAAGTGACATTTCTTTAAAGAACAATTGAAATAACTTGAATTCGTCATGGATTAAATGGGCTTAAACCACAGCCAGCTAAAGTGGAAGAGATAATTAAGATGACTTAGCCCAGGTAATAAGCGGGACATCCAAGTGTTTCTGAGGATGGTCAGGTATTACCAACGGTTCATTCCCAATTTCAGTTGCATTAGGGCCCCACTTTTTGAGTTGCTAAATTTTTTTTGATTGGATGGAACAATGCCAGAACGCTTTCAATGTGTTGCGAACCGCATTAGCAAGCGCACCCATTTTGCAATATCCCAACTTTGACAAACAGTTCATAGTACAAATGGACACATCCCTCGCCACTATAGGGGCAGTATTATCCCAGAAGGACGATAATGGCGTGGAGCATCCTGTCACATTAAGTAGTCAAAGCTTGAACTGTCATAAACAAAACTACACCATGACTGAGCAGGAGTGTTTAGTGGTAATCTACACTTACAAACAGTTTTAGGTATATATGCATGGAGTAAGATTCCAAGTAGTGATAGATCATGCTTCCTTGTGCTGGCTACAAAATATGTGGGAACCGGAAGGACGGCTCGCACATTGGGCTCTGAAACTTCAAGCATATGATTTTGAGATTATACACCACCTGGGAGCAAAACATCAAAATGCAGATTGTCTTTCTCGGTAGCCAATGTTCGCTATCATGGCAGAATTAGCTGACATGATGTATGAGAAGATGGTGGCGAACAAATACCAGGATGAGCTGCTGCAGGTGATCAAGGTATTAAATGGACTCAGGAAGGATACTTTCATAAGTGGAGAAGAACTATATAAGTGGATCAGAGACTTGATGCTGAGTTTTCCTAAACCTTCAGCTAGACCCTCGATTATTATGGATGCTCATCAGGCTGTAGGACATGGAGGATTTTGAAAAACGCTAGAGTTTTTGTGAACCCAATAATACTGGGAGAGCATGCATTATGACGTATTGGAAACAGTTAGCTGTTTCCATCAGTGTCAAGTGGAAAAGCTTTTCCACAAGAAAACCACATACCAGCTAGTTGAACCCCAGTTTTCCTGGCACACTGTTTCCAGTGATGTAGTGGGACCTCTGCCAACTAGCGCCAATTAATCCAAGTATATAATTGTTGCCATCAATCATTTGACCCAATGGGTGGAGGCCAGGGCTATTAGTGACTTGGGCGCGGTCACCACTGCCAAGTTTATTATACAGTGTGTTACACTGTGACACTGCTGCCCACAGTTCATTCTGACGGATAATGGAACTAACTTCACTTTGCATATCTTGACAAAGTTGAACGAGTTGATGGAGATCTATGGGGTTTTGACCACCCCCTATCATCCGGAATCAAATGGGATGGTGGAGTGGGTCAATGGAACCCTAGTGAACATACTCCGCAAATTGGTAAATGATCAGCTCTCAGAATGGAGTGCCCTTCTACCTACCGCTGTGTTTGTGTATAATATCAGCTATCATTTGTCCACTGGTTAGAGCCCATTTCAACTGCTGTATGGTTGACATCCATCTCTGCCAACCTTGCTTTATTCATGTGTAGAGGACACTGGTGGTGTGGATCCCCAACGATATTTGAAGACTCTTATGGATATATTGATCAAGCTGAAAATGGAATCCTACTCCACCAGTTTGGCCAAGAAGATTCACAATCATGCAGCTGATCAGAAAAGATGGAGTGGACTCCCACTGTTCACTGCGGGGGACCATGTTTTATTCCACGACCAGCACGGATTTGGGCGGAAAAACAAGCTCTCCAACATCTGGTTTAGGTCATTCGAGATATTTGAGAAGGCTGGCATGGATTTCTACACTATCAAGGACCCCGCGGGGGGTCAGATTATCAACCAAGTTCATGCGAAGTTCCTCCAAGCATATAGACAGTAAGAGCATATCATCCAGTCAAAGGGGGTATGGGAAGTTGATATTACTGGACGATATGCTACCCATACCAGTGGATTGGAGGGGGAATCAAGATGAGTTTTAAAAATATAAGAAAAAGGGTCTATAAGTTTAAAATTGATCAAAATGATGACCATTTGATGAACTGAGGGGAATTATGCTGAGATCGATACAAAAAGGAGTATCTAGAAAAGGGAAGACAAATAGAAGCCTACCAAGCTGAGAATGCATCCAGCTTGGAAAACCAAGATATAAAGAGTCACATGGAGGGTTGAAGAGGAGGTCTTTTCCGAGGTGATTAAGGAATTGCAAATAAGCCTGTGATTTATAGTAAATAAAAGTCAAAACCAGGGGCAATAGCTGCATATATAGTTTATCAAGTTTTTATTAGTAATAGGCGATCTTCATAACATCCGATTTGGTTGCTCAGTGGCTAATACCCTGTGCAAACCAACTCAACGTCATTGAGCCTATACGCTGAGAATTAACACCTGCCAACACATCAAGACTTTTACTTGTGTGCCTACACTTATTATATTTTATTGAACATCATCTTGTTCAGTAAGTTGAGGCGATGCATACTGCTAGCCGCATTGATGAAGAAAACCTGCACTTATACCTCCTTTTACTCATTCTGCTGATGCTCTACCCCCATTTTGTCCTCTAAGGTCTGCTATATGAAGCGGTGCTGGATAAAAATTTCCTAAATGCCTCTTCCCCGTCTGACTTGGCTTCCTACGCTAATAACTGAGGTGTCATTTCAAGAAATTTTTTTCTGATCTGATAATCCTTATGTTTGTCTCACTGCAAATTAAGATATGAGGATGTTCCCCCTTTTAGGTTGGTCCTCAGAGTACTAAAAGGAGATGCCAACCATTAAGTGAGACATCTAGACCTTCTTAGTGATGGCCATCTACCACCAGCGTTTCACAGAGAACTTCTGCAAAATAGCGGAACTGCTATTTCACTTTTTAAGAATGGGACCAAATTTAAGTGGATTCTGATCTGTCAGCTTTCTTAAAACAACTTTGCACCTGCCACGACTTGGTGCTAACACTCATGTATCTGTGTCTTGATAATACATTCACAATACATATGGGCACATCCCTCACTGCCAAAGGGGACATTCTACACCAGATAGACAATAAAGGGGTAAAGCATCCAATAGCCTACCGCAGTTTGACTTTAGACGTGCACAAGAATTACATCATTACCAAAAATGCTTAGTGATGTTCAACGCAAGCAAGCAGTTTAAAGTCGATGTTCATGGAGTGCACTTCATGGTGTTAACCAACCACTCCTCCCTTAGATGGCTACAGAACCTCATTGATCCATAAGAACAACTGCCAACTGGGCGCTGAAGTTAAAGACATACAACTTAGAGATTAAACACCAGCCCAGTGTGAAACACCAGAGCACAGATGGCCTATAATGGCTCCCTACCATCAGTCTGACTGCCAACATGACAGATAGCCTTTATAATAATATCTGAGCTGCCGATATGATAATGAACTAGAAGAGTTACAACGCGCGCAGACTGACTAATAATGAACACTGATGTTAAGAGCAGAAAACTGTACAAACTAATAGAAGATCACAAAAAACTTAAACCACAACCAACTGAGTGTATGGATTGACCCTAGGGGCTTGCAAAGCCATGGGCGATGGGGGGCCCAAGAAGACATATGAACAACTGAAACAACACTATTACTGAGATTTGATGTACTTTGATATCAACAAGGCCATTGCCTGATGCAGGGAGTGCAAGCGGATGTAACATATCATAAAAGCACTTTGTATCCATTGGTTAAGTCAAACTTTGATTCCCACACCATGTAAATTAATGTCTTTGGACTGCTGAATTCAGCGGAGGACAATAAAAATACATTTGGTGACTATTACTCACCTTATAAAATGGTTCAAAGACAAACTGATCATAGCTTTAGGACCATGACAATTGACAAATTCATTTTAGAGAATATTATTTATAAACACAGATTTTTCAAATTCTTCTAATGGATAGTGGAACTAACTACACTTCCCAGGTGATTACCAAGCTTCACAAAGTGAATGGGTCCTACAAAATTGTCATCAAGCAGGTCTTTCAGTTGAAACCCATTTCTGCTTTTCGCTGTCTTTGTGTGCAATATTGCATTCCAACCGTCTATTGGAGGATCAATGTTCCAACTTATGTTTTAACAACAACCTACACATCCTCCAATCTTAAACTACTGAATTTTCATAGAGGAAATGACCCCCACCAATGCTTAGAGAACCTCAAAAAACGTTTATCCATTTCCAAATGGAAGCCTACTTTAACGCGCGGCCCAGAAGATGAGATGTAGAGAGCGCAACAACCAGAATTGCCACTTTTTTACCTGTTTCAGTGTATGGGAGTGGGTGCTCTACTACAATAAATATTGGTTTTGCATGACAATTGAGCTTAAGCATCCATTAGGGGCTGCTTAAGATCATAGAGAAGACTCAACTAATACACACAAGCTCAAGGACCTTACTAAAGGGAATATCAATAACAGAGTACACGCAATTTCCTAAAGCATGTCCAGTAAGGCGCTGAGATGCAAATTTCTAAAGTCAGTAATTTTTACCATTGTCCGTAGACAATTTGTCAATCCACTATGTCTAATCAAGTGAGGGAAATGTTGGGATTTGGGTATGCTAATCATATGACACCAACTCAGTAACATTACTCTAAATGCCCTTTAGACTTCACTGCTGCACCAGTCCACCTTGCCCATTGACTGTATACTCAGCATATCAATTCTTGTTGATCTTCCATCAGATATTCTATTGGTATTTTCCAACCCAAAATCTAGGTATTCGCCATATGACCATATTTTGAAGGATCAATTCCTATTAATTTTGTTGACCAAACATCCATTACCCCACGCCAGTTCCATTCCTATCTGTTGGATTTCACTATTAAAGTGAGGACCGGAATTACTGGTAATTAGTTAAATCTAGTTAGTACAAAATATCTTTAATTTAATCTATATATGGTATCTTATTGGATATATATTATACTAGGTCTAAAATTATTATATGAAGCAACAAGCAATCTACATCTATTTACTGGAATTATAAACTAATTAATTAGTCAAAAAACTAAATTACTCTCCAAGTAAACAACTGATTGGATTAATGAGCTACCCATACAGCTTGGATTATACTAATTATCATGATTTATATGATCTTTAATTTATATATTTAACCTTGATTATAATTTAGCCTCCATATATAATACTCCCATAGCACCAAATATAGCTCTAAACATCTCCTATATATAACTTCCCTTGCATTATTTACTATTTGAAGTTCATTTTAAGTATCTTTATTTGTATTTCAGTGCAAAATCCAATAGTTAATATATTCAGCCCATGGGAAGCTCTGAACCATTGCCAGCTGGTAAAGTTCCAAGAAAAGTAAATTTATTTGGACTGCTGAACTTCTAAATAAAGGTCAAACCCCAATTTACTTTATATATTGAGTTTCAGTGCGAAATCTAAGACTCTAGCCTGAGCTTTTAAATGAGCATTAAAGGACAAGACTCAATTTAATAGATTCAGAAAAATTCCATCAAAGTAATACTAAAAGTTACCATAAATAACCAGACAAATCTGCCGCTAACAAAACTGACCACAAAAACTACCAAATTATCCATTAAAATCTACTATAAAAAATACTGCCAAAATATATCACCATAAACAATCCTACTATCCAATGTCCACCATACCCCAAAAATGTTCTAACTTTTGGACTGACACCAGCGAAGCCAGTGAGAGACTATTAGCGGGCCAAAAATGGGAAACACAAGAAGACTGGGCGCCAGAGAAAAGGCTAACACATGGATTACATTAAAGGGCCCAGCGTATTTTGAAGGAGCCATATATTAGGAGGAAAAAATGCAGTAATGTATATTATTGAATATGCTAACAATCAGACTCTTAATTTTTAGAAAAATGTATGTTTCAGCATACACCAGATTCCAAATGTTGGCAGTACTAAGCAATACTGCAGCGGAAATTGAGTAGAGACATCTATTAAAGCTTATTTTCTACCAATAAACGTTTTCATTTTGAGGTATAATGTCTTCATAAATCTAAACATATTTGAGTGAAAATCACCTGTGATAAATATTCCCTGTTGTATGACTAATTTGCAACAAAAGGTTAAAAATAATTGTCAGAAAATTGACTTTGGGCTCTGCTAGTTGGCAAACTAACCAGAATGAAGACTGGTCAGCCCTTGCCGTTTTACCTTAGGCGTCAGGGCTAGCAGAGCTGGCTAACCCCTTGGCGTGTCACCCGCGCCATTTCAGGGATCCCCTAGCCTAAACCCTAACTAATAAAATAAATTATAAACTTATAACAAAAGGTAGATTAGGCAAAGGGAGATATTTATTGAGAAGGATGCGCCAGGTATTTATACTATTTACAAAAGGGCTACTGCGCCCATTGCTGACCTATTGGCTCTTCCACTGGTTCTTCCAGACAACCACTTCTCTTCTTCTTACACTACGTCTTCTATTCTATTCTCTTCCCAGGTGTTGACCCTCTCACTCTGTCCTTCCCAATGTCCAAATTAGTTTTGGTTCATCCTCAGCCTTAAGTCACCGGTGAACCATATAAAAATTTATCAAAATAAACATCAAATTTGTATTTGACCTTTGAGTTGACATAATTGCACTGGAAACAACTTTGGTCGCTCGCTTTGACTCAGAATATCTCAGCATCTCACCGACATCTATTCTCCTCTTATCTTAATAAATAAATGAGGCACTGGAAACAACCTCAGCTGCCTCAAACTCATAATTTGTTGGATCTGTCAACATCAGATTATTAGGCAGTGTATGGATGAGCGAATACATTGGCTTTCCACTGGAAATCCCACAATGGACCACGAATGGCCATTGGCATCAGCCACTGATTCTACTGACAGATTGGATCATCCTTGGCTATTAGTCACCGGTGATCCTTCTACTAATTTGGGGCCACTGATTGGCCCCACTCAAACCTAAATACCAAACTTGGTGGAATACTAATTTTGGCTCAACCCAAATTGGGGAGCAACTAACCAGCAATTGAACCAAATAACATGAATTTCAGTCAGTAAACCATTCTGCAAGGATTGGATATATCATTCCAAATATTGATAAATCATTGGAGGATTCCATCTGGTTAAAATCATGACAATAATGAGTCTGATCAATGGCAATTATTTAAGCTGTCACAAGTCAATTTAGGAGGATATGTACTGTATCATTACAGCTATTAATTTGGACAAAAGAACATATAAGCATAGGGACTGGACCTTATTTAATAGAGAAAACATCTGTTGATGAATACATGGTAAAGATTCTTTCATTTAGGCATAACATCAATAAAGTCCATGACAGTATAATTTACCCTTATAGTCATATTATAAGAGAAAAATATAAAATTTGAGAAAAAATAATATTAATATTTAGTAAGAAATAAGTAGCAACAATTTATTTTAAGTAAATAACTAAAATCAAGAATTAAAAATCAATTTTTGGGTTTTTCAAAATCCGCTGTTCATTGTTATCTTCATAACCATAATTCCTATCTGTTTGCTTCTCACAACAGCCACAGCTGTAACATGCTTCATTGTATAGAGGGTTATATAGATAATTTGACTCCTCCACTTAATATATCTTCTTTAACTCTGGTTCAGATATGTTCTCAGGATATGGTGAAGCATGCTATAATTTGGGTCAAAATCTATAGATGGGGAAGTGAACCCTGAAGATTAGTTGATAAATGAGTGAGGATTAGGAGCCCTCATCCAAGGATGGTAAAGAAGTAAGATAGTGATACTTGGTCAAGATGGACATGCAACTGGGCCACAGTATTTCTAAAAGGAGTCTGCAGAATTCCAGATGAATGTTTAACTCTTGGAGGAATCTCTCTTAAGATACAACGGCGTTGGCATCCCTTATTAGCATTTTGGTTTTGGTATTGATGTTGGGGAAGCTTGATAATGGAACAGAGTCTGTTTCTTTTGTGCCTTCATCACGCCAGTGGTTCAAGAAATAGGATGGTGAATGATTTGATGACCACACTAGTGATGTTTTCAACATTTTGATTCCGTTAGAAAAAGAAGTGTAAACAAGAGAAATTATATCTCAGTAAATGGTAATATAAGTTAAAGATTTAGATGACTGATCAGTAAGCATAATTAATCATAGAGATCTATGATAACTGATCCATCATCAAGCTAATCAAAAACAACCTACAAGGAGCATTGAAGCTCCAATGTATTGTTCAAACAGAATATTTAATAATTAAAAGCATCAAATTAAATTACTAGGGTCTTGTTGCAAGTTCACTTCTCCAATTTACCCTATTTAATTAACAAAAAGGTTGATTACACAAGATAATATGCATTCCATCATGCGCTAAGCAAACTCCAGGCATAAAAACAATATACCAATATGGTGATTAACTAGCGACCTGGGTTGAAGATTAACAAAAAGTTATAAAATTGCTGGTTAGACTAGTATATTAACGAAGATTATATATAAAGTAGAGGAAAATTAAACTTTTAATCACAGATATAAAACTATCATGGTACTTTAAGAGTGAACATTACTGTGAGTAAGCTGCAATATAAATATCTTTTTATCATATCTAATTTCAATCTTTTTGTGCTTGTTTTTAGGGACATAAAATTCATATTTCTCTACAATTGTATTAGTGGTACCTAAACATTGTGCTACTTTACGTTAAACTCTTTATAATTGCAAGCAATGTACAATGGATTTTGTTATTGGTTCTGGGAATTTATATGAAAAATGGGATACATGATTTCTATCTTTGATCAACAAGGCCATAGCTATTGGAAACACTTCTTCATGGATACTATAAGTTGATGCTGCTTGAGATGCAAGAAAATTTTAGCTGTGAGACATGCCAGCTTACAGTTTTTAGATCTATTAGTATCACAAGAATCATTTGGGAGGCAAGGTCTGCATTCTGAACATGTGCTTTTTCAGTTATAGATTATGCATATAGCAAGAAGAGTAATGATGGGTGGATGCATGAAGCAATTTAGACAACACAAAAACCAACAATCAAGACCACATAATTATAGAAGAGCTAGATAGACTAGGAGGTGAGATTCAGGGAGGTCCACTTTGGTTTGAAACAAAATTGTGGTTTTATAATACTGGACTATAATGTGAGAGCCAATGGATGCTATTTCAACTATATTTGCAATCTCAAAGTTCTTAATGAACAGCTGAGCGACCAAGAACCTATTATAATCATAATGTCCCTATATTTTTTAACTAAAAAGAGATAAGCCAACTTTGTGGATACAAAACTTAGGATGAAACGCGCATTAATTGGTCAAACACTTATTTTAATACTCACAATTTAAAATTAATGTAGGCTCTTATTAAATAAAGCTATAGGTGAAGGAAAATAAAATAAGCCATTTTGGCACAATGGAAAGCACAGCTTTTTAGAGTATTAAGGCCTAATAAGGTCTTCATTATTCTTGTGATGTGACAACTTATGTACCAATTTTTAGTTGCAGGATAATTCCAAGTTTTGCACTATGGATGAGTTTCAGAAAGCTGCCTCCTTAATTAAGTGAGAAGAATGTTTTGATTTTGAATAGTGCGATTTTTAATAATAATGGCCCGCCACCATCTCAGAAGAATGATATAAACTGGAGTAATCAATATACTCCTTGCCTTCAGCTGAATAGGCCAGATCAAATTGCCATTGTGACTTCTGACAACTGGCGGAATAGGACACCTGAGTTAGAGATTTGTGCAAGCATTAGCTACAGTTCAGCGCTGTTGTATATGAAAAACACACCCTTTTTATAGGCTTTTGGGGGTTTAAAAGGATATCGAAATTTTACACAACTATCAAATGCCAGAGTGCGCAGAGATTAGCCATTATAAAACCACTTTAAAGCTGGATGATTGAGTGAAATATATTAAATCTCTTACTGCATGGTTTTTCATACACACAGTTACCAATCATCAAGAGTTAAGACAAATTAAGTTAAAAGATTTTCATGAGCTCTAATAGGTCAGTTTGCCCTCCCATCAAAGCCACGATGCACCGCCTATAATGAATCTTATTACATATCCCATTATTAATTTTTAGATACCCCAATTACTGGGAGAAGGAATTTTAATAAAATATCATTTCTCACGCTCAAGAACCTGATTAAAAGAATATTTATAAGTTATTTTGTAGTTTTACATAATGTAAGTATGGCCAAATATGTTTAAAAGTAACCAAGGCGGGTTAACCTCGGGACAAATATACCATACCAAGATTTTTTTATAGCCAGTACAGGTTTCAAACATTTGTTGAACAAAAACAACTAGAGTGGAAGCAGGAATTACCCTGCCAGGATAACCACCCTTGTGGCCAGATAATTTGACATCTAAAAGTTTAGTACTTTGGTGAAATCAAGCTGAAATGACACCTACGATCAACTAGCTACTAGGATTCCAACAAGGTGAAAGGCAATTCACAAAATTATTACAAAATTGGGATAAGAAGGTATTATGGAGCGCAAATATTTGGCTACATCTTAATTTAGCCTAAAAACTTATTAACAAATTTTGTATCAAGATGTGTTCCTCTTCAGACCATCTAGTACTAAAAAAAGATGTGTTCCTCTTCAGAGTTACAGCATCTGCCAACAATGGAAAATTTGGTTTTTTTGAAAATTTAGAAAAAAATAGAATACAATTAAGCAAGACTTTTCTCAGAAATTTGGAATATATGTAAAACTAGGATAATTAAAGTATTGTATGGCATTTTGATGATTTAGTTAAAGATTCTCTACAAAAGAGCCTAATATTTTCCGCATAAAGATTACTAGAAAAGTTTAGAATAGGAATGGACAAAATTTAGCGTTATAACATAACAATAATTTCCATTATTTATATGAAAGTGGGAAGTAAACGCCACCTAACATTGCTGCTTCATTTAAAAAAACTTTAATTATATTTTGATCCACATAAAATATTAATGCTTAACCTACCCAACATGGAGCATATTAAAACCAAAGGGTGGTACTACCCATCTTTGCCACCTTAATTGCCGTCACCTGCAATGAAAACTGTAGCTTACCATTTATAAAGCACCCTATCTTACCATGCAATATAGAGATAGAATACCTCCCCACATTAAGTTTTGGAAATGCCATTGATCCATTCTTGGCCTCAATTGACTTATGGCTATCTTCTAGCAAAATGGCTAAGAAAAGTTAGACTAGGCTGCAGACTCAGATTCACTATGAACCATTAAAGTACCCAGAATGCCAGGGGCACAGCCATTTGAATGACTCACTCAGCTTTGCGCTTTCTCAGCAATAAGCTTAGAGTAATTAATTGGCTACTTGTAGGTTCCAGGAAGGACAACTTAGCCTTGTAACTTATCTTCTCTAGAGGTCAGAGGTTCCTAGGAATTCTCAATAGGCCGGAGTTATACTTGTTACTATAGAATTGGACTTTAGACTAAAGGTTGATATAAGATGTTCAAAGTTACTTTGTTAAAAAAAATTGTTACTTTTTAGAGTACCACGGGAAAATCAGGAATGTGATGATTGATAGAAAAACACCATGTGTGAGAGTGGAAAGAGATTTGAGAAAGTAGGAGGCAATAGCTCAGTACAGGTTCAGAAACACCACGAAATTCAGTTGTTGTGCCATTCCTCCAGGATTGGCCATTTCATCCCAAATGTTGATTAATAATTGGAGGAATCCATCTGGTTAATTTTCTGATAAGTTACCTGACACATAGACTTAGTTTGGCCGATTATTGGAGTTCCTTTTATCTTATTGGTTTATAAAATATTTGCACCTCTTGGTACTCCTTCAAGTCTATAAAAGGGGTTTTTACTTAGGCTATAGCATCAAATTTGAGCTGGTGCTGGGATGGACTCCCCCTCAGTTGGCCTATCTGATGGGGGTCAGAGGCTACCAGGGCAACTTGCTCCATCCTATTTTGCTGAAGGCGAGGAGTAAAATGATTAAATGGGTTATTGCATTCTGATGAGAGGGTGGCGACTCATTAATAATTTTATTTTGACTATTCACACTCAAAACATTCTACTCTATAAAGTGAGAAGGCAATTGTTTAACGTCACTCAAGAATTTTGGGGGAGAATAGGGGCGTAAGAAGTGGCCATGTACCATTTATAATAATACCTGTAGCCAAGGGATTTATGAAAGACTAATTGCTTCTTTTATAGAAAATGATGAAAGGGACCTCCCATGTTGATCCAAGATTTCCAATTCTGGGAGTGATGCAGTTATGGTAATACAGGACCTTGTCAGACACTTGGAAGGAAGGTAGGAGAGTCTGGAGCTCATTTTCAGTTTAGGCCTTCTTTGGTAACGGTTTTAGCTAAGTTAGTCATAGCCTCAAATTGGAGCTGAATGAAATGCTGAGTGAATCTTCTCATGGTTTTTTCAGGTTCCTCAACCCTAGATGAGATGAAATCCTTATCTAAAAGGGCTGGTGTCCCTAGTTCTCTCCCATACAAAACGTAGAATAATAGGATTTTCAGGATTTGGTGGTAATCTTTCTGGTACGCCATAAGAGCACTAGGCAGGAATTGATCCCAGTGCAATGGGTATGAAGAGGCCTTTTCCATAGAATTGAGACCAATATTCCATTTGAGCTCTCCACAGTTCCATTGATAGAAGGATTATAAAGAGTCAAGAAGAGTTGTTGGGCTCCCATGGAGGTAACCAGGATCTTGACCACTCATGAGGTAAAGTTCTTCCCTATTTCTGCAGAGTAGTACCTGAGACAGTCATAGTGAGTGAAAATGTGTTGATGCATTAAAGATGCAGTGGCTTTGGAGGCTTGGGCTGGGAGAGCCACGGCTTCAATATAATTTGTAAATTGATCAATTCCTACTAGGATATATCTTTTTACACTGGTATCTTGGGAGGGGACTTACCACATCTAGGCTTATGGTGTGTAATGGTTGTCGAGTGGTATTAAGTTTATGTTGGTATATAGTCTTGTAACTGGATTTCTTTTTACAAGTTAGGCAGGCGTCCAGGACTTCAATAATAAATTACATAATTCCCTATCAATAGTACTGATACCTAATCCACTCATAGGTCCTCCTTACTCGGCATGCCTAGGGTATAGTGAGACTCCAGGACAGCAGCTACGCATTCTGAGTGTCAGGAGGTAGGGAAACCGCTTTAACCCCACCTGTTTATACAACTTTCCAATTACACCTTGGTATTATGGGAGTGTCAGGTTAACATTTTCTGCATAGGCTCATCCTCATCCTCCCAATCATTGGGGTAATTAAGAGGTCATATAACCTCTCATCTTTACTGTTATCCAAATGAAGGACTGGCTCAGAGTCAAGCTAATGACATTGATATGGTGGGTTCCAGTGCGGTGTTCAATAATGTTATAATGCTGGAGCTTTGAAGCTCAACTAGCTAGACGTCCAGTAGGATCCTTCATATTTTGTAACCATTATAGGGAAGCGTGGTTAGTAACCACAGTGAAGATATTTTTATACTGAAAAGGGCCATAGTGTTTTACAGCCAGTAGAATGGCAAGGCGCTCCTTTTCAGTGATGCTATAGTTGCTTTCATCTTCTAAAAGCATTTTGCTAAAATATGATTGGGATTATCTATACCGTTTTCATACAATTATCCAAGATGGCCCTAATGGCATAATCCGAGGCGTCAGTAAACATGATGAACAGTTTACCATAGTATGGGTGCTGCATGATAGGACGTTCATGTAGCGATTGCTTCAGAGTTTCAAAGGTAACATTTTGTCAGCATCTCGATGGAAATGGGTGTTCTTAGTCAATAGGCGGACAAGTGGCTCACTGAGCTTGACGAACTTATGGATGGACTGATGGTAATACCCTATCTTTCCTTAAAACAACTGGATATGGTGCAGGTTTTTAGGCGGAAGCATTTTTGAGATCTCTTCAATCTTGTCTTGTAAAGGTTGAATTCCCTCCTGATATATAACATGTCCAAGAAATTTCATTTTTTTATAAAAAGCGCACTTTAAGGGTTTTAACTTGATGTTGGACTCATGTAGACATTGACAAACTTCCTTCAGATTAGTAAAATGTTCATTAAAGGTCTTGGAAAACACCGTGTATCATCAAGAGGGATAATAACACAACTTAGCTTAAGATTTTTTAAGATGAAATCCATTGCACAGTGAAAGGTTGCGGGTGCATTACACAACCTCTGAGGTAGTCGAGTGGGTTGTAATAGGCCCTCACTACAAATAAGAACGCATTTCTCCTTATCTTGTGGGGAAAAGTCCATTTTCCAGTATCTGCTAGCCAAGTCCATAGAGGAAGGAATTTTGACCCAAAGAGTTGTGCCATGGCGTTTTCAATGTGGGGGATAGGATAACTATAATTTGTAATTTTTTAGTTTGCAGTAGTCCATAACTACACAATGACCTCCATTTTTCTTTTTTATCAGGAGAGTTGAAGACCAAGTGCTTTTGGGAAAATACTAGTAGTTCAGCGTCAAGTAACTGCTTTAGCTCGGTCCTCATTAGCGTCTCTTCCACCTCTTACTTGTTATAAGGTTTAGATCAAATGGTATGGGCATCACCCACATCTATGGAGTGGCACCAGTCCTTTATGTGGCCATAGTCAGTATCCAACTTAGAGATAATGTCGCTATAGACTTACAATAAAGTATGGACTTTTCAAGCTCATCTGGGATCATATCATCCGAGATTTGAACATTTGGTAAGGTAATAACAGGTTGTCCGTGGGAAATCCCATATCTAGCACATATGTATTGAGTGAAGTCATTCTATGTCTTCCACGGGGACTAAATAGCCTCTTCCAATCTCCTGGCGTTTATTACAATGAGGTCCTTTCAGATGAGGTTTCTCAACAGAATAATAATAGGTCTCTGGTAAGCTGGGTCTAGTATACCCGGCTATACATGAGGCTCCAAGGGGCTAACGCTCTCAAGACTTAAAATGTGCAACAAGTAGTGGTGTGAAATTTGGAGCGTGGTATCTGTGTCAACCACTCGTTGTTCACTAGGCTTAATCACTACCTCTTCTGAAGCATAAAAAGTAATGCCTTTCATAGAATCCACTGAACAGAGGGTTTTTTGTATTTTGCCCAGAGGTGGTATAATGCAAAGGCAAAGCGGAAGATGGGTACTCAACCAGACAAGAATATTCACTCTTACCAGGAACTTTTTTGTATAAGAATAAAGGGACTTCTTAATTGAGTAACGAGAGGAAACCTTGCCTCATGTTGATAATCCTATCATATATGATCATGAACTGCTTACCTAAGAGCATATCATAAGTATTGTTGTCCAAGGCCACTGTGTGGCCTATAAGATAAGATTCCCAAATTTGAATGGGGAGGAAAGAGTACACACCAATGGCGCAAGTGTTGTTCAGCCACGCGGCTCCAAGTTCTTGAGTGTACTCCAAGTCAGGAACCAGCTTAATCTTTTTTATAAGTTTAGAGGAGATAACATTAACCAGGGAGCCTGTACCCATGATGGCCATGACTCGGACTTTTTGAATAAAAACTTCTACCTTGGTCAGGGTTCCATCAAAGTTAGGAGAGAGAGAAAGGACCTCTTTAAACCCTAAGGCGGAGGCCAATTTGAACACTGTCTCAGGGTGTCTCTCCAAAATGGACTTCAAGGTATGAACCCGATGAAGAGGGTGAATCAATCCAGCCAAGAGCTGATCAGCACTACTGGCGGTGTCAATAACATCAGTACCCTAAATCTTGACAAAGGTACGTTTCCTCAGGTATGTTGGCGTCATATACACCTCCAGTGTTTAATCAATTAATAACCTCAATCTCTGTGGGTACCTCTAAAACATAATAACCCACATCTTAATAACCCTACAGTTTCGTCACCAAGGGTATTCTCAACACATGGCTATAGAGCAATAGAGTAGAGGAGTCAGGCCCATCAAGCTTGTTGGGCTTCTTCCTTTGACACAATTGGCAACAAGACCATTTGGAATGCAGCGGTTGCCCAGGGGGCGCTTAACTACTAGGTTGGCCCTAATTGAGGATGTTTTAGCCTCAAAGGCCTTGTCCATGGATGCTTTTACAGATATATTAAATAGCTTAGGTGGCGCCTTAGGAGAGAGTTTTGAGATTTGAACAGTCAGAGAAGTTTCCAAGGTGCTAAAGACTGCATTGCGCAGGGACGTGGCACTGAAGCTACTGCGGAAACCCTCTCAGATGGAAATGTGGAAGGAGACAAAGGCTCAACTGGACATGCATGGCAACCTTGGGGGCAGAATCCAGAAGGGAGCGTGGCCCTGCTGTGGAAGATCTGCTTGGGACATCTCCCATATAATAAGGAGGTCTGTTTTGACCTTTACCACAGGAACAGGCTTTGGAGAGGCGAGGAGAGTCATCATGGACTCCTTTCAAGGAGTGATGGTGGAGAAATCCTCAAAAGAGGGGAATAGGCCCATCTCCAATTGTTGAAATTCCACAACCTCCAATATAGCCTCTTTTATGCCATGAACCTTATAGAAGTGGCGTTTGATTGAGATAATGCGCCTAGATATGGAAGGGTGAGAAGCTAAGCCATACAGAAGAGCAGCAACTGTGTCATCAAGAGGTAACAACTTTTCAAGTAGCAAGTGCTGGGCTTCACTATAGAACAGATCAATAAAGTTGGCCAGCGATTCTCCCTTTCATGCTGAGGCACACAAAAACTTTCTTTTTACGCTTTAAACTCTGAGTTGGGCTGAATTCTTCAATGAGCGCTTTTTTACGTCCGCCCAGGTAGTAAGGGTGTCCATTTGAGGAAACATTACCTCTTGGGCGAAGCGACTTTAGGAAAATGGAAAATGTGCTGGATTTTTTGGTGCTCAGTCTCCCCATCTATGGCGGCTTTATATACATATAGTAATGACAATATTCTACCTTCATCAGGGATGAACTTGTCTTCAAACATGGGTCTGAAGAGGGTGAGGGTAGTTGGGACCAACTAATGCTTAAAAAAAGAGGGCGAGGGTACTTTTGGCGGGGGTAGATACAGCATGGTTAGCTTTATGAGAAGCTAGAGAGAGGCGCTGTTCAAGCTTAAGGAGCGACAGAGCGTTGGCTAGCTGCTGTTTTATAGCATCTAACCTGTGTTCGCTTGCAGCGGGGAGTTTTTAAGGTTAATTACCCCAACACCCTCCATTTTTAGCAAAGATTTTTTGATGTACAGGAGCTCTTGTAGTGAGCACCATTTTGTTGGAATCCTTCTTGCTGGTTGCTTGCAGGTGCCAATTTTGGGCATATTTCAACAACAAATTGATATCCTTATTTGCCATTTTTTTACACTTAAAATATACAAAACTATCAATTAATTTATAATACTAACTAAAAGTAGGAGCTTGGGAGTAAAAGCGATAATTTATTAAAGGGCCTTCCCCTAGTATTTAGGGTCATCAAAGGCTAGTAGTGAAATAAAGTAACTTTACTATATGATGGGTATCAAAGCTTAGATAAGAGGATGAGCTGACCTATCAGAGCGCATGAAAATCTTCTGACCTCGTATGACCTTACCACAATATGATTGGTCCACCGCAAGTAGTATAAAACCATGGGAAAAATTTAATATATTGCACCCAATTATTCTTATTATAAATTAAGCTCAGCCCGGCCAACCTCCATCTGCTCTGTCTCATGATTGGTGAATAAATTTTCTTCACCATTGTGACTCCTACAAGACTATAAAATGAAATGATTTTTTATAGACAAAAACACTGAATTGTTGGTAGTGCTTGGGATACTCTACAACTTAGGTATGATATTCTGTCAAGGGTCATGAGAGACAAGGTGTAAAAACTTACTTTAGGGTTCTTGATGCAAATAACACTATAATCTTATTACTGCACAGGTTCAGTTTTCTTGTGCACTTCATCACATTGTATAGTATAATAAATTATTGATCAATAATAGTATGACAACTATTAACTGTAGTTGAGTATGTATTCTTATGTCTTGCCCAATGCTCAGTTAGTATTCCCAATTAATTACTTGTGATGTCGTGATTGTAGGGATTCATTCCCTCGTTTTGTTTAACCCAATCTTCACTGAGATTCCCTGGTGACAGTCTCTTTGGTCCAACACACAGTTGGCAGCAATCCCTGATTGTGTCTCCTTCTTCTCTAGATTCCACTCAGTTCCTTACTCTTTTCTCTGAGAGTCTTCCAATTATTGCACGCAGCAATAATATCCTTGAGAAGAATAGCACAATTGAAAGCTGATAATAGTTTACTACTTAAACTATATACTGGATGAATAACTTAGAACTATATATCTGTAATATGATCTAATTATCTGTTTTTATTATAGTGAATCCTAGGGAATTTATAGTGTGGATTTGGTCATCTAACCCTCAGTTGACACCTCTTCAATGAAATGGTAGCCATTGCCAATGAATCACCTATCCTCATCTCAGCAGCAATGGTCTTCCCCCATCCTGGCTAGGATTCTGTCATTGGACATCCCTGAGACCTAAACGGAAAGAGTCAGAAAACGTGTCCCTAACGTTTTTCTCTCATTCCAAGAAAACCAACCATATTTGTCTAGCGACCTGCTTAGGTAATGTGACTTATTACCCATTAAGGCAGGTCATGCACCAGCCAATCGATTTTCTAGTTGCAGGTGGCATCACTCGCCTCACAACTTGCTATTCATTCCCAATAAGTCAGTGATAAAACCTGACCAATCCCAATTGGTACGCCTGAGTTTAATCGCTATCAGATGCCCCTATTTCTTTGGCAACTCCACCGGATGAGATCTTTAGTATTAATCCGGATTGATCCCTGATGGATATGACCAGGCGAATTCTAAAAATCCCCCAAACATAGTTACTCTGAAACTCGGGCCAACCAATTTCCCATTCACTTCACCTTAGGGAATTATCCCCTAGCGTTTCCTGGTAATCTAGCAGGCTGAGAATATGGGCAAAAATCCCAACACATCCCCCTCTTGCCTAGATTTCCAGTAAGAAAAGGACTGGGGCATGAGAACACCACTTTGAACACTTGATCAAATACTTCATTGGTTCAAGCAAAGTTTATTTGTCAATACTTAATGCTGCTTGGGATGACCTTCAGCATGCGGCACTCTTCCTTTTCCTCCTCTCTACCACCTACTCAAAGCACGGTCCCCACAATCTACTGTCATGCCAGGATGATAGCTTTACTCATGATGATATTAGTCCCAGGATCCAGTTTTCCCCCTGTCATATTTATTATTCTTGGTCAAGCGTCCTTGATTTCCTTATTTTCTCCTTGTCCTAGACAGGAGACTCTTGCCATCCTTATTCTTTTGTGGCTCAATTAAGAATACTTATTTTTATTCACCCTTGTTATCTCTCTCATAACCTCTTGGATCAAGTCATTCCTAATTCTTCTCTTGGAGAGCTTATCCCATTAATTTTGAGATTAATTTCTCCTAAATTGGAGCTTAATGAATTGTAGAGTGCATAATGTTGACTTCCATATAAGTATGACATCCCCCTCTCACCCAGCTCATATGTCAAATTTTGAGTCACAATACCAGCAGCTTCTGAATAGTTTGTCTGATCAAGACTTCCGGCTCTTCCAGAAGATGAGTTGGGATGCACAGCAGAACCTCTTCTTTGGTCCTTCCAGGACTCATATGCCTAGTCTGGCGCCAGCGGCTAGTCCTTCCATTGAATTACCTGAAATGGTAACCAATCCCTCTAAAACCAGGCTTGCTATTGTTTTGAACAACTCTCAGCTGATTCTTCCTCTGCCATGAATTACAGAGTTGGATTTCAAAACTCTTCTAAATTGGCTCCTTTCTCTGATGCACTGATTATTGTCATAGATGCTCCAGAGATTATGCCATTTGCTCTTGGAACGCTTGTTTCTTGCCAGGTCGGACCTGCTTCCTGAGTTCCTCTTCCAACTCAGACAATATTACAAACCTGATGTTCTGGCTACTGAGATCACCATTAGTAACAGTATTCATTTTGAGCTCCCCTATGTTGAGCTCCAGGCCCAAGTCACTGAGGCTTTGTACCTAGCTTGAATCCCTCTGATCTTGATAATATCCTGTATTGGGAGAATGCTGCTTATGCTCAACACTTTGCTGGCCAAGTTCTTCAAGTTGGTCCATGAAGCTTCCAGCCTTTCCCAGGTTTCACCGCTCATTCAGCTTCAGCTTCCGAGAAGCCCATAGTCGTCAATTGCAGGATGCCATTCATTCCCTGCATGACTATCTTTATGCCAGCGCTTCCCAACGGTACCTTACACTGATGGCGTTGGTAGGGGGCATGATTCAGCAACCCCCATCAAACATCCCTTGTTCGCTGCTGGCCCATATGTCCAGTGTTCTTGATGAAGCCTGTCTTCAGGTGCTCAAGACTAATCTTCCAGCTCCAGTACCAAATTTGGATTACTCAGGGTTATTCACCAATTGCCTCTTCTTATACTGTTGCTTTCCTCCCCACTATGGGGTTTTGCAATTGGCTTCATCTGACATCTCAATTTCCCTTCCCCTAGTCACTTTCTTGCAGGGCTCTGCGTCCACCCAAAGAACGTGGTTTCGTGTAGGTCTAACCCTTGCTAGCATCTGATCTCACATTGATTTCAATGGGCTGTTCATTCCTACCGTGATCCATCCTCCCTCCCCCAAGAGGCGACATAGGCGGAATCATCCCCATATTAAGGAAAATTAATAAAATAAAAATTATAAAATTATATCAGTTTTTCTCTATGCATTTTATATTCTTTTTTTCAATATTTTTTATCAATTTTATATTTTTATTCTTCTTTTTTCCATGAGACTTGACATTGTTTCAGTTCAGAAGTCCATCTTTTTATTTTTCCCCCAAACTGGGTCCTGGGTACTTAGACCTGCCAGTTTCTATAGTTCAGAGGTCCTTTTTTCGGACTTAACCATCTAGATTGGTTTAGAGGTCCTTTTTTTGGACTTGACCTAATCATCAGGACATGACCAACTTAATGGTTCATCAATCCTTCAGGAGCTCTTTTATTTTTCATTAATCCATCGCTTCAGATACTTAGCATGGACTTGATTCACAACTCTTCCATCCAAGAGATTCTTGATGGAGTAGGAATTAGTCGCCATCTTGGCAATCACTTCAAATGGACCTGACCACAATGCATCTAGTTTGTTTCTTATTCTGAAACCATATGTATCGCAATAGGCAATTCTTTCACCTATTCAATATTCTGCTAAGTCTGGTCAGTTTTTATCGTCCATCAATTTTGCTTGTATCCTTTTCTTCAAAGTTGTATTGAATGCTTGTGATTGCATATCAATCAGGATAATCATCAGTCAGTTCAAGTACTGTTTGGCACTCATTCCCGATGTAGGTTCCACTACTAAGTATAAAATTGGTGGCAACGCAGCCTTTCTTCCGTACAACAGATCAAATGACATCTTTCCCATCGCTGTATGATAGCTAATATTGTAGGCTAACATCACTGAACTAAGGTATGTTCCCCATTGGAAGTTCTTCCTGTGACCAGCTTCCTCAGCATCGTGGTCAGCTTCCATTCACCCTTTCTCTCAGTCCGTTTGTCTCTGGCTGGTAAGGTAATGACACAACTCCACTGATCCCCATTATTTCATTCAATTGCAGGATCACATGAGACGTGAAGTTGGTCCCATTATTGCTAAGCAGGACTTGTGGACATCCATATTGGTATACTACTTGATCCAGGATGAATCTCACGATACTGGTAGAAACTACTTTCATTAGGGTCTTTGTCTTGACCCAACTCATCAGATGGTCAATAGCAACTATAATGTACTTGACTCCCCTGTGCTCATCATCAGCGGTCCCATCATGTCAATGGACACCATGTGCCAGGAAAATCTAGGGCGTACTAGTTGGTATCCAGTTGTATTCTTATGTGGTCTGTGCAGCTGGCACTCCATGCAACAAGCTAGATAATCCGCGACATTGTAGCTGATGGATTCCCAGTAATAGTACTGGCTAATATGATTGGTTGTTTTCCTCAGGCCTCCATACCCCACAACCTTGTGAGCTGCTTGCACAATAGCTGCTCTTTCCAACGGCTTCAGGAATAGTAACCACTTCCCGTTGATCATCTTAAGTACTTGTCCATCTATAGTCTCAATGTTTTCCATCACTTTCTGAAGTGCACCATGGATTTATCGGGGCTCACCCCAATTTTCTGTCAACCATTCTCTGGAATAACTCATCCGCCTGCGGATATCCCATCTGGACCATTGGTAATTGTGATAAGTCATCCACATTTTGGTGAGAAGCCTCCGCTTAGTGGACAATCTCATAATCATAAGCCTGAAGCTTAAGTGCCCTTTGGGATAGTCATCCTTCTGGCTCTCTCAAATTGTGAAGCCAATGCAACAAAGAGTGGTCTGTCACCACCTTAAAGTGCATTCCGTGGATGTACAGCCAAAACTGCTAACATGCATAAATGACCACAAGGCATTCGTGCTCAGTTACAGTGTAGTTCCTCTCAGCGGCTGAGAGTTTCCAGCTCACATATGTCACCAGATGTTCATCCCCAAGTTTGTCTACTTGGCTTAGTATGGCGCCAATTGCAATCAACGAAGCATCAGTTTGAATAATAAACTCTTAATTGAAATTCGGATATTTCAGAATTGGATAATCTATTAAACTGGTGTAGATCATCAAAAGAGTCCTGGGCCTCCTCATTCCATATGAATCCTTTTTCAGATCCTTTAATAAATGGAATAAGGGCTAGGCTATTAGGGCGAAGTCCTGAATAAATCTTCTGTAGTATCTGACCATCCCAAGGAACACTTGGATGTCTCAGACACTCTTTGGCACAGTCATCCATTCTATGTCTTCTATCTTCTGGGTTTGCAGCTGCAATCCACTGGAGTTGATTATGACTACCAGATATTCCAACTCTTTCTTAAAGAAGTGGCACTTCCTTGGCTTAATCTTCATGTTAGCCACAGACAGTTGCTTAAAAAACTTCTTTCAAGTGGTGTAGGTGATCAGTAAACGTCCTACTGAACATGTTTATATCGTCCAGGTATACCAGGATGCATGACAACTTCAAGTCGCTCAGTATTGCATCCTTATTATCTGAAACATTGCAGGCGCATTACATAGACCCTGGGGCATCCTCGTCAGTTAGTATAGCCCCTGCGTGGTAACAATCAAGCATTTTTCCTGGTTTTCTTGTTGGCAAGTTGATATGCTAATATCCCAAGATCAGATCCATCATGGAGAAATACTTCAATTCTCCTAATTAATCTAGCTCATCGTCAATCCTCGGTAGGGTATATAAATCTTTCTTCATAATTTTATTCAGCTTTCAGTAGTTGATCACCACCCGGTTGGAGCCATCCTTTTTCTTAATAATCAGAATCAGACTCGCTGTTAGGGCAAAGCCTGACATGAAAGATATCCTTGATATATTAGTTCTTAATAAGTAGAATATATGATATATGCAATCAGCTTAAACAATCAAAGATGATAGCAAAATCACATAGCAGAACAAATAATGAGTCAGACGAGTCGATTCAAGCCTATCAAATCAGAATCAAACAATGGAACACCTGGGCCAGGTCTTAGTAGTCCTAACTAAGCAGTTAACTACTAGTCTAAGCTTTGGTTATCTAAGACAGAAAGAGCCTAAAGAATCTAAAGCTAGATAAGAATCAAGTAAGCCCTAAAGCTAGTTCAACTAGTCTGAAAAGTGTATATAAGTTGAATATTTCTAAGATCATTCCTTTCAGTCAATAAAGTTAAGATGCTTCTAATTACTTATTTGATTTACCTGCTTTTGATCCTTAGAAAGTACAAGGATCTTTACTATCAAGCATATATCAGTTAAACAACTCTGAACATCCAAATAACTCTTCTAACTCAATTTCACAATTTTTACTGTCACTAGTATCTTGGCCCTAACAGGGGTTGGTCTGGCTGAAGCTCTACAACCTATGTTAGGGCCCAACAGACCCTTATTCACAGCTATTATATTTCTTATCTGCATCCTTCCCTTGTTATACTGGACTCTTAGCTCAGGCATGGCAAGTTCACGAGTTGCTATGCCAGACTGGTTTAAGATATTACAGTCCCTGACACTCATCCAGGGACTTGATGACGGAACTAGAAGCCCATGCTTCACTAGTTTGCTGATTTCATCATCCACTTCCGCTTCAGTGGCTTTTAATTGTCAGATCAGTCTCATTCTTATGGAAAATTTTCCCTGGTGTTGACCTTGTGGATAATGTCTCTTGCACATCCTAACTCATGGTCGTCCTGAGTGAACACTTCCCAATACTTTTTAAATAGTTTGAGCACCTCCTCTTGATGGCCTTCCAAAAGATCAGCGAGTTGCTCTCAATCAACCAATAATTTGATGCTCTCAGTTACCCCAGCCAGTAATCTCATCTCATCAAGAGTCCCAAAATTGTAGAATCTTCTCAATTCATCCATCAGGATCAGATGAACAAATGCAAATGATCTGATTCCTCTTGATCTTCATTGGGTTTTCACTTAAGTTCACCAGGAGAATTCGAATTTCTCCATGGCCCGGCATTAGTATCCCTGGAGCCACCCAAGGCTCCACTCTGGACTTCTTCCAGGGGCTTCCAACCTCCTCATACAACAGCTCAGGTATTTCCAATGTCAACCCCATGTCAACTATTATCTGCAATCCTGGTGGTATGATCCTCTCATTATTGATCCTCAGTGGAATTCCCCAGTTCTCTAGGGTTTCCACCAGCATTTCGCGTCACTTCCTACCAACTAATTGGTATCAAATCAGGACAATGACACCATTGTATATTAAATTAATGAAGTTGTTTCTCTGATTCAGCGGAGCTTCACCATCCTTCTGATATATCAATGATAACGCCTGACCCAATATGGTCAATATATTATCCTCAAAGTTACATTTAACTCCATATTTGTGTAGAAACTCTGTTCCAATCAGAATGTCATAGTTTTGGTTGGCCAAAATTATTGCTGGCGCAGATACCACCAATGACCCAAAATGTAGTTGCAACATGTTATACGCTCCACAGGAGATGGTGGTGTTCAGCCCATCTGTCCCATATTCCTTCTTATGTTCCAAGTCTGGTGTGATCTTCATCCTCTTTGCCAGCTTGGTCAAGACAATATTGATGGGTGCTCCGCTGTCAACAATCGCCCTCACCCGCACTTGATTCACTTGCATGTCTATATATGTGCACTCAGAGTATTTCAATATAATCTTTACTGAGTGAATAGCGGCGTTATTAGCTGAATCAAGTTTGTGAATAATTTGCACCAATAAATCAGGAAACAATTCTTTTATCGCACTGAGGGGTTTGGCAGATTGGCCTCATCTAATAAGACTTCAGATAATTTTTCAGGATTCTCAGCGATTTGAATATTGTCAGCCAGCTGTCGGGCATATGGCTGGGCAACTTCCTTGATTATCTTGAGTTTGATTCTCTTCGCCCTGGCTCTGGTCATGGCATTTACATCCAAATTTACCACTTGATACAGCTGATCCTGTTCGTCATCTACAAGCAGATTGCTGATATCAATTTTCTCAGTCATAATGTTGGGAGGAACAGGCTTCTCTGCAGCTCAAGACTGTTTCTGTCGAGGCCATGGGCCCTTTCCCATTTCCTTGGTGGCTGCTGACTCTTTCGCCTGGACCACATTAATCTGATCCTTCAGCTTCTTACAGTGTACGGTGAAATGTCCTTTCCCACCACATTGGTAGCAGAATTTTTCCTTCTTATTCAAACGTCTGAATTCTTTGGGCTTATTTCCCAGCATGGTTCAGTTGGTCATCTCTTTAGCTCCTTTGTTTCCCTTCATGGGATTCAAATTGCGCACCAGATTGGATTTGAAATTTCTATTTGGGGCATCAAATGTCGCTACCAGAATATTCAAATTATCTACCATTTGTGAGGTAGTTATTTCTGTCACAAACACAGAAGACATCATGTGATGCAAATTGCAATAGGGATGAAGGGCTTCTTGCAAGGCGATTCTGGCATCAAAGTCGTCCAATACTTTTGCTCCAACCAGGATCTGTGACTACTGGTAAAGCTGATCCGCAAAGATAGCTAGAGACTCGTCTTTATGAAACTGGATTCCCATAAATTCCTGTTTGTGCTTTGACATGTGTGGCAAACTCCTGAACTCTTTCATGATAGCCGCCTTTGCCTAAGCGTATGACCAGCTATCCCCCTCCAGGTGAGGTAACATTAAAATATGGCGGTCAGTGTCTAGGAAATTCATGACTGTCAACGCCTTTTAATGATCCCCATAGCCATACATGGTCATGTTGAACAGTTAGAAAAATGCTGGGGCATTATCCCATTGGAACGTTGGCAATTTTGGCGTTGCCTTAAATTCCTCCAAGTTATTTCTGGCCTATTCTCTTAGTTCATCCACTTGGCTAACTTGAGGAGTATCTTTGGCGTCATCTCCAAAATGGAAGCAAAAGGGGGTGGCATGTTCCTTGGGGATTCAATTTCCCAAGTATTGTGCAAGGACTTCTTTCTTTGCATTGCTTGCTATATCAGGCTCACAACAACATTTTTGAGTTTTAAGTTCCTCCACCTGTTTTATCAGTCTCTCTATATCCATGATGAAATTTCTCAAATGAACGCGATCCACTTCTCACTCTGTTTTCAGGTATAAAACCTCTCAAAAGAGGTTCACTTCTTTCTTCTACAATGAAGTTACTTTCCCAAGTAACTCATTCCTGGAACTCGAAATATTATCTAACCCTTCCTCCACCTTGGCGATCATTTTTCCAAGGCTGCAAATTCCTGGTATTCCGCTGAGTTTAGGGCATTTTGGTTTACAGTAGCTAACTCAGTACGCAGTTTGCATAACTCATATTTGTACAACATTCTTATAAACTTTCAACTCAATTACCCCTGTAGTAAGCACCAACTTGTAAAAAACTTACTTTAAGTTTCTTACCAGCAAATAACCCTAGTAATCTTTTTACTGCACAGGTTCAGTTTTCTTATGCACTTCATCACATTGTATAGTATAATAGATTATTGATTGATAATAGTATGATGACTATTATCCATAGTTGAGTATAAATTCTTATATCTTGGCTTAACGCTTGGCAAGTATTTCTTAATTAAATACTTGTGATGTCATGATTGTAGGGATTTGTTCCCTTATTCTGTTCAACCCGTTCTTTTCTGAGATTCCCTGGTGACAGTCTTTTGGTCCAACACACAGTTGGCAGCAATACTTAATTGTGTCTCCTTCATCTCTTGATCCCCACCCAGATCCTTACTCTTTTTCTAAGAGTCTTTCAATTATTGCACACAGCAATAATATCCTTGAGAATAATATCATAATTGAAAGCTGATGATAGTTTACTAATTAAACTATATACCAGATGAACAACTTAGAACTATAACTTTTCTTTCTCGTTGCAATCACTTTTGCAACCTATTCAATTCAAGTCTGAATCTAGTTTGATAATCTCACAGAGGAGATTAGTCTGCGCCCATGTCAGGGAGCAGTTGGGCAAGTAAGGTAAGAGGAGCAGGTGGAAGGCCCGCGGCCTCTAACGTTCCTAACGCCCCAGAGAAACCGGCGGAATAGACAAAAATTTTAAAATCTGGCAGTCACTATTTCCCCAGAAATACTCACATGGCAAGCACGATGCAACCAGTACATCAATACGCCACACTACAGCCACTTTTGTCAGTGGAATTCAGAGTTCGCATGTTTCTGGACATCCATCAAACAGCCTTATGGGAAAAAATTTGTGAAGATGTGCACACAATTTTCCCAACCGCGGTGTACGTCGCACCTCACTCCATGTCATGTGGTTGGCTGGACCTAGGTTTCGAAAACAAAGAGGCAGCAGATGAGGCTGCTGTGGTGCATGTAGTGGTCAACTCCCCCAAAGGGCAACGGGTCATTGAAACCAAATGCATCAGATGGACAAAATCAAACCAAATTTTCCTCACGTTTGACTTTTTGCCTACTATGGTAAAACATGACATTTTGGAACAACACCTGAAAGATGGTCTCGCCGTATATGGCAAAATACAATCTTTTAAAATGCAACACTTCATGCTGATGCCACACCTGTGCACTGGCAAAGCCATCGCAGTCCTGACCTCAACTGAGGAGATCACAAAGGACCTAACCCAGATCCTGCACTCCACTTTTATTGATATTGCAGGGCATACCACCCACCCATTCCAGGTGACCATGGACAGCGCGCCCCCCAATTGCACCCACTGTGATGCATTCGGCCATAAGGCGCACGCATGCCCCACCAAGGAGGGCGTCACATTCCAAGAGCACCCCTCGGCGGCTATAGCCAGTGGAAGGGCGCACTACGAACCAACTGCAAGCACCAAAGAGGCTTTCCCATAAGGAGCACAAGGCTGCTACCTACTGGTAAAGCCTATCTCCCCATAAGAGCAGAAGAAGGCCAAGCAGGCCCGCAGGGCCGCGGCCAAGGAAGCAGCCAAAGCCACCACCGCTATCCCACACTCCCAACGCCAGGAGGACATTGAAACCTTCACAGCGGAAGCAACTTGGGAATACATCAACCAATCAGATTGGGAAGCCCATGCTGAGTGGGCCACTCAATCTGAGGATCAAATGGGGGACTCAATCTCACCCAATCGTTGCACCCAAGCTCCAGTTGAAACTGACTTGGGACCCATCTCAACTGAAAAAAAATTTTTTGACCCACTCAATGGTGCACCAAACTCATCTGCACCGCAAAAAATTTGTCCAACGTCAGGAAACCAAAAAGTGAAGGCTAAAGCCAATGCAACTCTTTCTGCAAAAATTAATAAAAATCCCAATAGCGTTGCTGCTAACACCCATGCTGCTGTGAAGGCCCATGGGGATCTAGAGGAGGCTGGTGGGCCCAGGTGCCCACCCCCTCGCACCTAAGGTGCAATAGGGGAAACCTTTACTTTAGGGACATTGAATATCGCCAGACTCAAGGCCTCCCCATTCCGGGCTAGGAAACTGAGTTTTTTACAACAAAATTTACCCGTGGATTACTGGCCATCCAGGAATCCCACTGTCCATGAGGTTTTGAGGAAGCTTGGAAAACAATGCTCCTCCCATCCCTATCCTTTTGGTCAAAGCACAGTGGGGTGCTAATTCAGAAAAATAATTTTTTCAACTTTTTATCATCAGAAACATTCCTAAATGGCCAAGTTCTCGTTGTCACTTTCTTGTGGGCTGACGTAGCACATGCAATCATCTACATCTATGCCCCAAATGGTGCACGTGAGCGTCAGGAATTTTTCTCATTGGTCAAATCCCTCCCGCTACCCCCAAACCCTTTCATAGTCAGCGACATGAACTGTTGGCTATACACACCAACAGACTGGTGGCCTTCCTCACCCCACGCCCCCCAGGGTCACATAGAACTGTGAGTGCTAAAGGCCACCCTCAGGTTAATGGATGCGCTGCCACAACATGCCCCGCTGCTCAAAAACATGATGCGTCCCCACATCCACAATGGCCAATTAAGGTCCATGACCCACATCAACTTTATTCTAACGCCGGCGAAGTTCCAACCCCACATCTCCCACTTCAAAACAACAAAAATGGAATTCTCCAACCATCGACTGGTCTCAATAACCTACCACCTACCCATCACAGCTGCTAAGGCCCCACACTGGGTGCAAATCTGCCCCTCCGAGCTTGCATCACCAGGATTTTCCATGTGGGTGGAAGTGGCAACTTTGGTAAAAGAGTTTGTTGCACCGTTTTGCGCGGACCCCATTTCCACATGGGCAACTTTCAAAGATGACACCATCCGCCACTCTCGCCATCTCTCCTCCAGATGCTCATGAGCCACATCAGCAGTCTTTTTGCGTGCTCTGGCAGAGTTGGCACACCTGGAGTCCATTATCCCAGCTACAGGATACAGCTTTGCATGGGACTGGAAGTGGGTGGAGGTAGCCACCCACCTCAACGCACTCAAAAGGCAACACAAACATCAGGTTTGTGTTCAGTACAGGGCCAAACGCATCACAAAAGGCGACAAGTGCACCACACATTTCTTTAAGAAAATTTTGCACCACGCCAGAGTGTGGCCTGCACACAGGTATGAAGATCAAATGATTCCATTGCGGATACACCAGCTGAAGTGGCAATCAAAACACAAAAGTATTACTCCAAGTTGTACCAATCTGATCCAATTCAGCCAGCTGAAGTGGCAAAATTTCTTGACTGAGCCCACATCAGCACTGTTTTCTGATACCCGGAAATAATGAATTTGATTACTCTGAACGAATTATGGACAGCCATTCACGGTGCACCAAACTGAAAATGCCCAGGCCCAGATGGCATTCCATATGAATTCTACAAAAAAGTATTTCAAATATATATCCCCATTGCTGCTCGCCTCACTTAACCAAAGTCTGCTGGAAATGCGCCTCCTACCAGGAGGACATGAGGCCTTTACTGTCACACTCTTTAAGAAAGGGGATAAGCTAGACTTAGACAACTAGCGCCCCATTTCTTTAACAAACACAGACACTAAAAGTTTAACAAAAATCATGGCTAACCGTTTAGGGACTGTATCATCTGCCACCATCTCCCCAGAACAATTTAGTTTCATACCCAGAAGGTCGATTTGGGATAACGTGCACTCTGTGGCTAATGCATGTCAGTCCACAGCCTCTGGGGCACTTGTATTCTTGGACCAACAGAAGCCTATGATAGAGTAAACTGGGAATACCTCAGGGCCTGCCTCCATCAATTCCGCTTACCCCCTCGCTTCATCAACTGGGTGATGCTGCTCGCAGAATCTGCAACAATGGCAGCACGTGGCCCTGGCTTCCTAACGGAAGTAGTCCGCCCTCAAAGGGGATTGTGACAAGGGGACCCCCTCAGCCCACTCTTATACAACTTCAGCCTTGACCCGCTACTGCAAAATGTGAATGCCCAACTCACTGGGGTCCATGTGCCAGGCTAAGCCCCAGTCAAGTAATGGCGTTTGCAGATGATTGTTTGGTTGGGGTGTCTAATAATCAAGATGCACGCGCGCTTGAAGCTCTCATCCAGGAGTATTCCCGGGTAAGTAACGCGGTACTGAACGCTTCCAAAACTGAAAGCATCCTCCTTGGTCGGTTTCAGAACTGCTGGGCCCCAGCAATTAGTTCCCAACCCGGCCCATCTGCTCGCCCACATCCTCGCCCTACCAGCTCAACACACACCGCCCCACTGGTGCTCCCCTTCGTGCCACGCCCTACCATAGGACTGGTACGCCATCTGGGCATGTGGATGGATGCAGGAGGATACGCATCAGCAGTAATGGAGTGCCGTATTCTGGACAACGTGACGAAGCAAATCGCCTTTCTCAGAGCCCATCCTACTTCCCTTACTGGCAGGGTTGTTTTAGCCAACTCTATGCTCCTCTCCAAAGTCTGGTTTGGAGCCCACGCCATCCCCTTCTCCCCAAGCTTCTTCAAATCCTTGTATGCCCTGCTGCAAGGATGGCTTTGGTCAGGCCGCCCTCCACCAGTACAGCTAAAGGTCATGTTTGGCCCTCATCATCATGGAGGCATGGGTCTGCTCGACTTCAGAGCCCATGCTACCAAGATCTTGGGTACCTGGATAGCGGCCGTCACCGCCCCTACGCTCCCCTCCCAATACGGGTCCTGCGAGGCCCACTCCAACTTCTCCTGAGCCTTGAGCCTCAACAACACATTGAACCCCCACTCCCTGATGAAATACATCGCATCACACACATCTGCCACAGGCCCTCACGGGACTAAAACCCACTACAAATGAATCCTCCTTTTCCATGCGGAGCGCTGAGTGGAGAATTTTTATTAGTGGACACACAGCCCAGAGAGGCCACCCCTCTCCTAAGTTCAACAAAAGGTACAGGGACTACCCATCCAAGATGGCGTGATCCCCACACGGCCCCATGTCCTATCCAGGGTGGACTACCTGGACATGATGGACATCCCTTACTCCATTGAGACCCAAAAAACCATCTGGAAATACGCACACCATCCTCTGTTGCAGCCTCAAGTCCACTCCCATGTGTGGCGCTGCCTGAGGCGGGTGTATCATACAACTGAGCGCTCTAACGCTTTACACTCATCCTGTGTCGTGTGGCCAGTATGGAACGCTGTTCCACCGCCTGGAGAAGTGCCCTACCTCTAAAGTGATATGGCGCGAAGTACAACGTCTGCTGGGCCAGGATCAAACGCATCCCTTCAGTCTGTCAAGAGATATGTTTGCCCTATCAATGGCCTCCTCCCTTCCATCCTCCCTCCATGCTTTGGTGGTTGCAATCGCCATGTGGACCATCCACACGATTGTCTTAGATGCCATTGCAGGCTCCACCACCACCCTCCCAGAAGCTGTCCACAGATTCCGGTCTCATTTGGTGGACCACTTTCAAGTGCAGATGTTTGGATACCTCCCACCGTGTCGCTGACAGCTGGTCTCCTCCTGGTTCCCAGTCTGGTTCATCAAATCAGACCCCTTCCTCCACACGTGTTCAATTGTGGCTACGGCCCCTTCACACGTTCCCTCCCCCTCCCCATAAGTGGCGTTCCCGCTGGCAACAAGAGATAGCATCGCTTCTCTGGGGTGCCTTCCCTGGTACTAAGTTTTGTCTCTTCTGAGTCATATTTGGAAGTGTCCATCCCATGGTTGGCCTTCCCCATAATGAATAAAATAAAAACAACTTAGAACTATATATTTGTAATATGATCTAATTATCTTTTTTTATTATAGTGAATCTTAGGTAATTTATAGTGGGTATTCAGTCATCTAACCCTCAGTTGACATCTTCAATATAATGGCGGCCATTGCCATTAAATCACCCATCCTTGTCTTAGCAGCAATGGTCTTCCCCCATCCTGGCTAGTATTCCATCATTGGACATTCTTGAGACCTAAATGGAAAGAGTCAGAAAATGTGTCCCTAATGTTTTCCTCTCATTCCAAGTAAACCAACCATATTTGTCTAGCGACCTGCTTAGGTAATGCGACTTTTTACCCGTTAAGGCAGGTCACACACTAATCAATTGATTTGCTAGTTGCAGGTGGCATCACTTGCCTCACAACTTGCTATTCATTCCCAATCAGTTGGTGATGAAACCTGACCAATCCCAATTAGTACACCTGAGTTTAATTGCTATCAGATGCCCTATTTCTTTGAAAACTCCACCTGATGAGGTATTAAGTAATCTTCCGGATTGATCCCTGATGGATATGACCAGGCGAATATATAAAATTCCATGAACATAGTTACTCCAAAACTCGGGCCAACTGATTTCCAATTCACTTCGCCTTAGGGAATTATCCTCTAGCGATTCCTGGTAATCTAGCAGGTTGGGAATATGGGCAAAAATTCCAACACAAGGGCAGCTTGATCTGTACTATTCAACTAAGACAAGGAGTAAAATGATTACTCCAATTTGAATTATTCCTCTGAGAGAGGCGGTTTATATTTCTCAAAATCAGACTCCCATCGCCTAAAATACTCTCCTCCTTAAGCCACTATGGCAATTGTCCAACACTTATTAAAAGTGTTTACGTGCTGTTAAGACAAAAATGACCAGATTTTACCTTTGCCTGTATCAGTAGAAATTCCCAAATTTTTAGGGAAAATTTTTAAATTTTGAAGTAAAAACTGATCATTTTAGATAAGTCTAGTGAACTTCTTAGATGTTGATATACTATAAAAACTGGTGAAAAATAAAGGATCATTTGTCCAAACTTCTTCCCAAATTAGCAGCAGGATTTTATATAAACAATTGAGAAATCATCAAAATTCAACAAATGGTTCTCAATAAAAACTGGACACACTCCTAGATATAGATTCACATAACTAGTTACTGGCAGATTATACTAGGTCAGAAAGTGATAACAAGATGAAAACTAGTTGCAAGGAAATCACTGACTCTTTTGATACCAGCTCCTAAGGCTCCAATGAGGGTACATTGTAATTCTGAATCTTATCACAGGTGATGGAGGTCATATAGTCGCATCAAGTCAATTGACTAACATATTTGAAAGCTTTACGTACAAGGTGGAAACTCAATTATATGGATTTAGGATTGGTTCATTATAAATCGATTCCTCTTTCATCATATTCTACTATATCAATGATCAGCCACTCAAGATGGAGATGTACATGAAGTATTGTGAGGCAACCATGGTAGCTCTTTCCAGACGTCTCACAAACAGTCAAGCAACTAATGAATTACTAGTTAACTTTGTACAGTACTCAATCAATCATACCCAGCGAAAACTTTGCTAGACAAAAACTGGAACTCATGGAAATTTATTATGTACAAGAGGAAGACTAATAATGAAATCTGCTTTACTGCATAAAGTAAATTCCAGTCCAAATGAAGTAAAAGGCAATGTAAATAATTTAGGACATGCCAACAAAAGCTCATTGAAGATTAAATACTATTGAGGAACAACTAAATTGTAGGTGTCCTGGAAATAGCCACGGAAGTTCTTGCTCACAATGGGATATTGCACAAATTGGTAATAAAATATGAACAACTGCTGTCAAAAGCTGGAAACTCATTCTGATTTCATATCATCTCAGGCAGAATGACTCACCACACAAGCTACTTCAGCCCAAAGAGAACATATGGACTTAAATTCAAAGCACGTCTTCTTTTTGGAGTATGTTTAAACTGAGTTGGGTGTTTTAGTAAAAACATCAAATATCTTGTAGCATAACCAGCAGTACCAAATAGGGTATGAAGAGGATGCTCAGATTAAAGATGAGCTTTCAAAAACCTAGACAGTTGCATCAATATTGCATTACAAAAACGCTAAATTTACTCAGGAGAATCATAAACTAAGAAAATGAACAACAACAAATTACTGAGTAGATAGTTTAACTAAAGATAATAAATTCATAACTTCAATATAAGCTATATAACAAGAAATGTGACAAACTTAGAAAAGATGTTAAATCTCTCAAGAGTAAATTTACTAGTGTTCAACTAGCTTTGACAAAGGAGAAATAAAAAAAGCTCTGTCTATTCAGCCAAAAACGACTTGTAAAACCAATTAAGGGCTGAACTTAAGTATTAGAATTAGGCAGTTTAGACTAAAATCATGAAATTAAATTATTAGGAATCAATACCAATGCATAAACTGATATATTGAAAATCCGTCCTATTCCTAAAGTTCTGGCATCAATCCTAACTCCAATTACTTCCTGACTGAAAAGAGTCCCAATTTTGATGGAGGATTTGCCAAGATGCTCAAATACTAGAAGAAGTGTATTCCTTATTCCCAAAACAGGGCGTGATAACTCTAAACCTCTAATTTTGCCAAAGTTTGATAGGGATGATAACGATCTCTATTTTCTCAAGCTATAAAAAAAGGCAATGTGAAGAGCCTCATACTATGCAAATGTATAAGAATCAACTAAGTTGCTTAATGCCCACAACTGCAATTTCATTATACCCTATTGGGAGATGATTGGTCCTATATGGATGACAATATCGTGGTGATAAAGCAGTTTGGAGGGGCTGGAAAATTATCATCCCTAAAACTGTCTTATTAATATTAAATTCAAGCTGAATGAGACTATTAAGGACTTTTCTGACAGGTTTATATGAGTTGCAGTCTTGCTCAGATGTAACGCAATTATTGGGTTTGACACTAAAATTGTAATGGAGTATGAAGTCAAGCCTTTATGACTTTCACCATGTTATGATACCAGCATTCAACCAATACATGGAAACCCAAGAGCTTACCAATTACTTGAGATGCTGTGCCAGAAGTTTCAAAGCTTCTAATTGGCCCAAGGATCAGAAAAAGATATTTTAGGCCCAAATATAACACTATGTTTGACCAAGGGAAAAATTTCTCAAGCCATGAACCATAAATCTGAGGGGAAAACAGCAGCAAGGGCCAATTACATGCCACAACTGTGATCAAAAGGGGCATTTTGTTATCTAATGCTACAGACAGTCTAACAAAAAAGTGCTGGGTCAATGTTGCCTTAGAAATCAACAGAAATGATGAGGCGGGAAATGAGAAGGTGGAGTAGAGGAGGAATTCTCTAACTCCACCAATGTTTAAAAATTAGTCTCATGACCCTTGCGATCTCTTTAGCCGATGATGTTTCCAAATACAACTTTATTAACGTGACTAATGATGTCCTTATGGTCACTACTCATGCTAAGGCAAAAGCAACAAAACTTTAAAAACACCAAGGAAGCTCAAGTAGAAGTATCTAAACCTTACACAAAGAATATTATAGATTATGGTTTAGACCTTCAACCTGGATGCTCAACTGACCTACCTTTGATCCATTATGTATAAGTGGCCATTATGACAAAAGACCTTTGGCAGATAACTTCCCAGATTTCTGATCAAGTCTGAAATAACATTTTGTAATGGGCACTTTATGGTATTCACTAAATAAAACCTCTGAAACCTACTACCAATGAACATATGTGGATATAGCAGTGAATAAGGTTGAGTTTGGGCTATCATTGATAGTAGAGCACCTATCAACATAGTCAGAACAAAATTATTTAAAAAGTTGAAACTGCGCCTGATGTTGCCCATGGTCAGGAATATAGCACAGCAGGAGCGCATACAGCCAAATTGCTTGGTGCATACAGTAACCATACCTCTAGATCAAAACTATCATAGTAACAGCACCCGCCATAATATTGCCAAATACAAACTACGATATTTTAATTAGACTCATTCCTGAGAAATTTTGGAGTTTTTACAAATCACAAGAATGTTACTCTCACCATTATCATCCAGACTAGCCCAATTTACTAAAAAAAGATGAAGTAAATGATAGAATCCTGGCCTATTTAAAAACTTGACTGACAAAGATAGCGTAGTCCAAATTGAGTATGTCAAAGCACAATCAAAGATAAAACCATTACCCACACAAAATATTAAGTCAAAGGCCATACCTCATTAGTAAAATCAACATGGTACTATATCATTAAAGATCAAGTAATCATCCTGACTTGACAAACATATAAAAATTTCAGAAGGACTTTATGGCAAAGTACAAACCATGGTCAAATTGTGATTTGAACCAAACATTGCACCCGGTATCATTATTCCCAGTCATGGAGAAAGTCATATCTTATGTGTAAACCTAAAAAATCAGCCCATTATCATCAAAAGAGATAAGATTATAGCCTTTCTGCATCTGTTCCCTACTGTAATGGTCAAGGTTTTACCTGACTGCCATATGTCCCTACTGTGGGATCTGCCAACGGATGCCACAAATATTTCTTAAAGAAATATATATGAAACTTACTTTTAAAATAAGTAATAATAACCGCTTTTTTAAAGTTTTGTATTTTATGTTTTTATTTGTGCAGGGAAAACCAGAAAAACTCCCCTATTCGATCCTAGTATCTCATATTTAAACTAGTTCAAATATTGGGGCCATGGGAATTTGGGGCTATAACATCAAAAATCTTAGTCATCCGAATTAGGAAAAATTAGGCTTCAGCCTATCAGAATGAGGAAAATATTCTAGGGTAGAACAAACCCATGTGGTAATGATTTGATAAATTGCACCCAATCACTGGCGGGTAAAATCTTCTCATTCTGAGGCAGAACAAACCCATTTGGTAATGATTTGATAAATTGCACCCAATCACTGGCAGATAAAATCTTCTCACCCCAGGGGAAAACAAACCCGTGTGGTATGGGACAAGATGTGGCTGAGGGGGAACCATGTGATGGACGCCCCAAATTTGGCCAAGGAGTTGGAGCAATCTGACTATCATTTTTTACCTTAATAAGCTGATTTTGATTATAAAACATGTTTTCCTGATGGGCAGGGTTCCACCGAGAATCCGCCAGGGTCTTTTGGCTGATGGTACTCATATCCTCATTAACCATAGTATTGTTAGAAGATTAACTGTAATTGGCCGATTGTAGAAATGGGTTTGGGGGCATTTTTACCTCCAACATTCTTTTTCAAAAGTTGAGAAGGAGAATGTCTGACATTGCCCCCCTCAAGAATGTTGGGGGAGTGTAGGGCCATAGGAAGCAGCCATGTACCCGGTTTATGGTAACTCTGGTAGCCAAAGACTTTATAGAATACTCATTTCCTCACTTATACGTGATGGTAAATGGCCCCTCCCAGACTGATCCAAGTTTGCCACTTCAAGGAGTTATGTGATTGTGGTGTTATAAGACCATATCTGACACTTGGAATGAAGGTAGGGGAGCCCAAAGCTCATTGGCAGCTTGGCCTTCTTTAGTGACCATTTTGGCTAGGTTGGTCATAGCCTCTTATTGAAGCTGAATGATGCGGTTAGCTAACCTTCTCATGGCTTTCTCAGGCTCCTCTCCACTAGAGAAGACATTCTTAGATAGAAGGGCAGGTATGCCTGGTTCCCTGCCATACAAAACTTGGAAAGGGACATTTTCAGAATTTGGAGATAGCTAATTCAGTAAGCCATAAGAGCACTAGGGAGATAATGATCCCAATGAAGGGGATCGGATGAGGCCATTTTCTATAAGATGGAAAGCAAAGTGCCATTTGCTCGCTCCACTGTACCATTGGTTGATGGGTTATATGGAGCTGAGAATAGTTTCTGGGCTCCCATGGAGGTAGCCAAGATTTTGACTACTCTGGAGGTGAAGTTTTTTTCCATTGTTGCATAGTAGTACTTGAGGGCACCCATGTCAAGTGAAAATATTTTGATGGAGAAAGGTTGCACTGGCCTTAGCAGTTTGGGCCGGAAGCGCCACAGCTTCAACCCACTTCATGAAATGGTCAATACCTACCAAGATATATCTGTTTCCACCTGTGGTCTGAGGAAGCGGCCCTACTACATCCAAGCTTGTGGTATGGAACAGCTGTTGCAGGGTAGTTGGCTGATATTGGCATCTAGTCTTGAACTGAGACTGCTTCTTACATGTAAGGCAAGCATCAAAGCTTCAACGATGGCTTCCATGATTCCCTCCCAAAAGTACCGATCCTTAATCCACTCGCAGGTTTTCTTTGCTCTTCCATGGCCTAAGGTTGAATGAGCTTCCAGGATAACAGGTACGCGTTCCAAGGGCTGTAGGTAAGGCAACCACTTCGCTACTACTTGTTTATACAACTTCCCGTTTTCTACTTTAGTGTTACAGGAGTGCTGGGCCAACATCCTCTGTATAGGCTCATCCTCATCCTCCCAGTCATTTGGGGTCATTAAAAGATCATACAGCCGCTCCGCTTCACTGTTATCTAAGTGGAGGATGGGCAGCTGAGTTAACCCATCAACATTCATGTGACGGGTTCCAGCTCTGTGTTCAATCTTCATGTCATAATGCTGGAGCTTTAGAGCCCAGAGAGCTAACTGCCCCGTAGGGTCCTTCATGTTTTGCAACCATTTTAAAGATGCGTGGTCTGTAATCACAGTGAAAGAGGTCCCATACAAGAAAGGGTGGCAATGCTTCACTGATAGTAGAACGGCAAGACACTCCTTCTTGGTAATACTATAGTTGCTTTCCACCTTTGATATCATCTTACTGAAATATGAGACTGGACAATCTACCCCTTTTTCATCTAGTTGGGCTAGGATGGCCCCAACAACGTAGTCTGAAGCGTCTGTAAACAAAAATATTTGTTCCATAATCAGGATGCCTTAGGATAGGCCGTTTTTGTAGCAGCAGCTTCATTGTTTCAAAAGCAGCCTTCTGTTTAGTGCCCCATTGAAAAGGGATATTCTTTTTCAGTAAGCGAACAAGGGGCTCGCTGAGTTGGGCAAACTTAGGGATGAACTGATGGTAATACCCCATCATCCCTAGAAATACCTGTATATCCTGTAGATTTTTGGGGAGAGGCATTCTGGCAATTGCTTCAACCTTATCTTGTATGGGTTGGATACCCTCTCAAGAAATGGTATGTCCAAGGAAATCTAATTTTCCTTGGAAAAAGGTACACTTCAAAGGTTTTAACTTGATATTTAAGTTTCATAAGTTTTGAAACACCTCCTTTAGGTGATCAAGGTGTTCGTTAAAGGACTTTGAGAATATGGTAATGTCATCAAGATAGATGATGACGCAGGTTAACTTAAGATCCTGCAAAATGTGATCCATCGCATGCTGGAAAGAAGCAGGTGCGTTGCACAACCCTTGGGGTAATCGCGTGGGTTGGAAAAGACCTTCACTGCATATCAAAGCGCATTTCTCCTGGTCTTGGGGAGAAAGATCCATTTTCCAATAGCCACTAGCCAAGTCCATGGTTGAGAAAAAGTTTGAGCCTGAAATCTGGGACAGGGCATCATCAATGCGTGGGATAGGATAGCTATCCTTTTTTGTAAGATTGTTTAACCTGCGATAGTCCATAACTATCCAGTGACCTCCGTTTTTCTTCTTAATTAGCAAAAGGGGTGAGGATCAAGGGCTTTGCGAAGGAACTAATAACCCTGCGTCTAATAACTGCGTGAGTTCCATCCTCATTTGTTGCTCCTCCACCTTTGACTTGTGGTAAGGTTTTGACCTAATGGGATGAGCATCACCCACATCGATGGAGTGACACCAGCCCTTCATGTGGCCATAATCATTGTCTGACTTCAAGAATATATCACTATACTCATCCAGGAGAGTATGCACTTTCTCCAACTCATCTGAGGTCAGCTCATCCGAGATATGGACGTTTGGTAAGGTACATACCAGGTTATCTGCGGGCAGGCCTAAATCTGCCATCAAGCCAATGTAGTGGATTTGTTCAACTTCCTCCACAGGGAGTAAAAACCCTTGGCCCACCTCCTGGTTCTTTCTTACAATTATGTCCTTTTCGGTGAGGTTTCCCAACAGTAGAGTAATAGGCCTCTGGTAGGCTGGGTCTAAAATGCCAGGAAATACCCGAGGCTCAAAAGGGCTAACATCCTCAATGCTTAAGAGGTGTAGTAAACAGTGGCGATGGATTTTGAGAGTAATTTTCATGTCTATCACTCATTGTTCATCCAGCTTAATCACCACCTCATTGGCTGCATAAAACGGAATACCTTTGATAGCATCCACTGAATTAGGCAATTTCTTTGTATTTTGCCCAGAGGTGGTATAATGTATAGGTAAAGCAGAAAGCCGGTACTCAACCATGCAAGAGTATTCCTTCTTGCTGGGTTCTTTATTGGCTAGAACTAAGGGGACTTCATAATTGAGCAATGACAGGAACCTCTGCTTCATATTGATCTTACCTTCATATTCAATTATAAACTAAGTACCTATGAGCATATCATAGGCGTTGTTATTTAAAGCCACTGCGGGGGCCAAAGAATAAGCTTCCCAATACAAATGGGAAGGGACAAGTAAGCACCCAGTGCGCAAGTGTTGTAGGGACTGGCGGTTCCAAATTCTTGGTTGTACTCCAAGTCAGGCGCAAGTTTGATCTTTTCCATCAACTTGGAGGAGATTACGTTCACCGGGGAACCTGTATCTAGGATAGCCATTACCTAAACTTTTTGGATAACCACTTTGACTTTTGTAAGTATCCCCCCAAAATTTGGCGATAGCGCTAAGACCTCCTTGAGATGAAAAGTGGAGGTTAATTTGCGCGCGGTCTCAGGGGTAATTTTCCAGGATGGACTTCATGGTATGGCCATGCTGGAGAGGGCGAATAAGGTTAGACAAGACCTTATCTGCGTCGCTGGCAGTGTCAATAATGGCTGTCTCCCCTAGAACTTGGTGGAGATACGTCTCTTCAGGTATGATGACCTCATCTACTCCTCCAGCGCTCAAGCGATTGGGGACTTCCACTTCAGCGGGTACTCCTACGACGAAATAGCCAACCTCATCTGTACCCCCTCAGAATCATCCCCAGGGGTATTGGTAACACAAGATATTGGCATAAGTTGTTTAAATGAGTCAGGCACATGAGATTCGTCAGCAATAGGTGTGCCTCTCCCTACGCCAACATTTCTTTTCCCTGCTTCTGTTTCTCCGCATCAGCTTTCTTTTTCCAGCACACAGCCTCCTTGTGTCCAAACTTGTAGCAGTATTTGCACCGAGGGCGTTCAGGATGTTTTGCTTTGGGTTTTTGCTCCTCAGGGCCCATTATCTGAAGGGGCTCCTTCTTGTCTTCAATAGCCAGGACCTGAGGCTTGGGCTTTGGATCCTCAATGGCTAAAACGCGAGGGTGGGATACTGCTCCGCGAGAAACTTCAGGCTTATAGAAGTCAGCAACATCTAGTAACGCCTCCTTGATATCTTGAATGATACGGAAATAGCATTTAACTGAGGTGATGTGCATCGCCAAAGGAGGGTGAGATGCCAATCCAGTCAAAACAGCGGCTAAAGCGTCATCCAAGGTCAACATCTTTGAAGTTAACAACATCTGTGCTTCCATATAAAATTGTTCCACAAAGGTGACCACTGACTCCCCTTTTTGGATACTCATACGCATAAAGGCTTGGTTTTTCATGCTTAAAGCCTGTTTTGAGCCGAACGTGTTTATGAGGGCCTCTTTAACCTCAGACCAGGTGCTAAGAGCATCCATATGTGGGACCATCACCTCCTGTTCCATGCGGCCCAAACAGGAAAGAATATGTTTGGCCTTCTGACAATCAGTCGCCCCTTCCATAGCCGCTTCATAAACGTATAAAAATGAAGCAATGCTGCCCTCGCCGGGGATAAACTTGTCTTTGAACGTCGGTTTGAATGAACTAAAGTCACCCCCAGTAAGGGTATGAATAGCTGGGGCTTCTGTTTCTGGGGTTTCAGAGCGATAGTTTAACTGGTCAAAGGTACATGAGAGGCGATCAAACTGGTCTTGCATGACTTTGAGCTGGGTTTTCACTTTGGAGAGGGCAACTTGGGGCCCAGATTCACTTAGTCTCAATTGAGCTCTGATCCCCAGTTTGTGAATTTCAAGATCTTCCACTAGGCTCTCCAAAGCATTGACTTAGAAGCGGAGTTGTGACACCAGTGAGCTTAAGTTTGTTTGAGCAGCTTCCACGGCTTCCACGCGTTTCTTCAGCTCTTCTTTCAATTGTTTACACCCTTCATCATCATGAGGGTGTGAGCTTGGGCCTTGTACTCCATCCTTGATCTACTTATAATTCCGATCAACCTGCATTAATTGACTAAATACTTCCTTCAACAGCACAGGGCTTTCCAGCAAAGCTTTTATCACTTTCGCTTCAGTTTCACATTCATTCAGGCGACGCGCTAAATATTTGGTATTTACAAATGAAGCTTTATGAGCTAGCTCCTTTTCTAGATGAACCACCTTGTCTGCAAGGGTGGAGGTGGCGCTAGATGGTTCAAGCAGCAGATGACGTTCAAGCTTGTCAACACGTGAAAAGGCCTGGGTTAACTGTCATTCCACCACAGCCACACGCTGTTCATATTTAACTTGAGGGGTGAAAATGGTGGCTAAAAGGTCCCGGTGCATTTGCTCATTGTGTTTTTCAAGTTCTTTAGCAAACTCCTCCAGCAACGAGCGAGTGCTAGCGGTGGAAGCGTTCAGTTCATCCCTAAAGATCTTCATGGCCTCCTCAACATACTTTATGATCCCAGTGACCATGGTAGCAAGTTGGTCATGCAGCTGAATGATGAAGTTGCGGTTAGCTTTCACACCAGATCTGACTGCTCCAAGGTGTTCAGAGGTCAGTTGGTACAACTTATCATAGGCTAAATTCAAAGCTGCATGGGTATCTAGGTGTCAATGTAGCTCTTCATGATGACTGGCTAAGAGATGCATCATGTGGACCAAGGTGGGGTGAGCAAACTTGCGTATGTAGGTGGTCAAATTTGTGAGCTGGCTGTAGGTCTCTGTGAGGACACTAGTCTCATAGAGAAACAAGTGGCGTTCCTCTACCAACAATGCTCGTTTGCAGGACGCAATGTCATCAGGGTTAAGGATGCCATGTGTAAGGTCTCTCATGGCTTCGGTGGCCAGCCAGGTGATGCAGTGAGACTCAGGTATTAATATGCGCTCAAATTGTTCTTCTCCAAACGTCAAAGTGGTAGGGCTGTCCATCTGATCATCGTCTTCAGCTCCTTCTCCATTTTGCACCCAATGGGTGACACTCTCCATTGATTTAATACTTTATCAAAGTATACAGGGTGAACCCCTGTAGTGAGCACCAGTTTGTGGGATCTGGCGACAGATGCCACAAATATTTCTCAAAAAAATATATATGAAACTTACTTTTAAAATAAAAGTAATAATAAACGCTTTTTTAAAGTTTTGTATTTTATGTTTTTATATGTGCGGGGCAAGCCAGAAAAAGCTCCCCTATTCAATCCTAGTATTTCATACTTAAACTAGTTCAAATATTGGGGCCATGGGAATTTGGGGCTAAAATGTCAAAAAGCTTAGTCGTCCAAATTAGGAAAAATTAGGCTTTGGCCTATCAGAATGAGAGAAATTATTCTGGGGTAGAACAAACCTGTGTGGTAATGATTTATTAAATTGCCCTCAATCACCGGCAGGTAAAAACTTCTCACCTCAGGGGAAAACAAACCTATGTGGTTTGGAATGAGATGCGGCTGAGGGGGAACCATGTGATGGACGCCCCAAATTTGGCTGAGGAGTCAGAGCAATCTGACTATCAGTTTTTACCTTAATAAGCTGAATTTGATTATAAAACATGTTTTCCCAATGGGTAGGGTTCCACTGAGAATCCGCCGGGGTCTTTTGGCTGATGGTACTCATATCCTCATTAACCATAGTATTGTTAGAAGATTGGACCTGTAATTGGCCAATCGTAGTAATGGATTTGGGGGCATTTTTACCTCCAACATTCTTTTTCAATAGTTGAGAAGGAGAATGTCTGACACCTACCTTTAGGGCTATCAAAAAGAGTATGTAGAAGGAGTTCAAAAGTTCATCCATGAGATTTAGTCAAATTTGAGATGGTTCAGTTTGAAAATACATTATGAATAATAATTTCAATAATCCATTTTAGGATGGTAATCAGAATCCAGAGTTTAAACCTCATAAGCAGGCCAAAGGTCACAGTCTTTCAAGTTCAAAAACTGTATTAGTACTAATTTGAGCTCAGGTTTTGAACAAGGCATTTTTTAATTTTTAGCTTTTTTAAACAATGAGAGTGCCTTGCATTCACAAGTACATATAATAAAGGAAACTTTGTTATATTCAGTAACTTCATTTTCTCAATCCTGAAGATAAATAAACTAAAGTTTATATTTATTTTTCTTTTTTTATTCTTATTGTATGACAGGATTCAAAATGTATGATGATAGTGAGTTGGAACAGCCTTCAGCTTCTCTATATTCCTTGTCAATAAGACAAATTTCATTATTGTCAACCAGCATTATGGCCACTATCTTACATGAATTAATTACTGATTGCGGCCTTAATGCACGGAGCAGGAAGTTTATCTCTTGTGTAGCTTCAACAATATGGACTGCAGCCTGGCTTCTTTTGCTAAATTCATTTGTTGCATATTGGGGAGAGTTTGTTCGTCACATAAAACGAAGTTCTAACAATTTTATCTCAGTACTTTGGGGAACAACTATAGAACCAGAAGTGAAAATGATCCCTATCTGTTATAGTCAAACTACCACAGTTTTTATTTTTGTGTTTTCCTTAGCTTTCCTCATGCGTGAGATTGTCTGCATGTTTAGAAATCAACAGGTTACAAGAAATTCATATCCAAGGGATGGAAAAGAGATTAGTACATCCTCATTGATTAGCTTGGAATCCTAAGAAATCAATCTAATTTAAGAGTTATTTATGCTAGAAAAACTTCAAGCTCATCTCACATTAGCAGCTGGAGGTCAATTTCATTCACAAACCAACTTAAAACAATTTTATCAGCACTTCCAGACCATCTGGCTGCTTGGTTATCTCAGATTATTGATATTCATACCTTATCCCTAACTCTTTGGGGGAATGAATAAATCTGGTGGAGCAGGCCGCTGCTCCTGATGAGACTCAGGAAGCAGCATGGGCGCATTATTGAATTTGAGACAAGGTCCTCACTCAGTCAATGAATATTCCCGCTTGTTCAATTCATCGGCTAAGGCGGCCAGAGTACCAGAGTCACCAATACCAATATTGTTCCATTAGTATATTAATCAAGAATTACTTTTGTCATTAGTGGCATCTCCTCAAAAAGATAGTTTTAAAAGGAGCTCAACTTAGCCCTACATTTGGAGAGATATCTTGTGATGATCAGTTCCCTTAAGGAGGAGGAACTTTTTCTACCTCAATGTAGGAATCAGGTAAGTTTCGTAGGGCAAGTTCAGAACCACTTATATCTAAATAGGATAAGGGATATCTCTTATCTAACCAGCAAACTGACCCCAAAGTCCAGACAAATCAAGCTCAAGCACCAGGAAATTCAAAGAATGCTGTATACATTCTTCATGATAAGAAATTCCAAGCTCAAAAATTAAAGCATCATTTTTCTGCTTATCCTTATATTTTAATTCCCTTTACACTCAAACAAGAGTTTTTTGCGCAGTTCATCAATTTTTTGGCATAGGTTGACATGGGGCGGGTAGATATTATAGTGACATGGAGCTAGCAGAATTCTTATGTCTGAAAGTTCACCAAAGGGTACAGTAACGTTAGCAGATGAAACCAAGATTTTAAATGTTTTTAAAGCGGACACCTAGCTAACCATATATCAAAAGGGCTACTCATTTAAAGAGGAATTTAGTGTTTTAAAAAACCTACCTTATCGCATGATCTTAGGTATGAGATGGTGGTATCATTTTTACCAATCTTATGACCTAAGCTCCTTTAAAGTAAATCTCAATACATCAAATGATGAGAAATTTACCTTAGAGTTTGAGGTGGATAAGTCAATAATTTCAAAAATTGGAGTGGCATTGGTGAACAACCCACCTGAACATCTTCCTGAAGAATACTAGATTTTTGCACACTTGTTTGGGACAAAAGGGACCCCTTCATTACCAGCTACAAGCCACCTAGCATTTTCATTCAATTTCAAGGAAGAAGCTGTGTTACCACAATATAGCCCAGTATATCCACTGAACCCAAAAGCCAAATATGCTTTGGAGACTTATGTTAAAGAAATGTCACAACAGAAGTTGATTGCCCATCCAAGACTTCGGTTGTCTCTCCAGCCTTATTGGTTTTAAAGTCAGATGGAGAGTTGCGTCCTTGAATTGACTATAGAAGGCTTAATGAGATAATTGAACCTGATCCATATCCAATTCCCTTAATGGAGGATGTACTTCCTATGATCGCAAATTTTAATGTTTTTACAAAGCTTGATCTGGTGGAAAGTTTTAATAAGATCCCAGTGAAGCCTGAGCACCAAAAATACACTGCCTTAAAAAGTCATTTAGGAGTCTTTGAGTATCGAGTGATGCCTTTTGGCTTGCGCAATTCCCTTGCAGTATTCCAGAGAATAATTTATCAGTCACTTGGAAATTTGGTAGGAAGGTGTTGTGTTGCCCTTATGGATAATGTCTTGATATTTTCCAAAGACATGGAATCACATCACAAGGATGTCTGCTTAGATTTAGAAGAAATTTCAAGTGCTAACCTTAAATGAAAGCATCAAAGTGTGAGTTTAACTATGAGTCAGTGTCCTTACTGGATAATGTGATCCTCAAGGATGGACTGTAAATATGTCCAGATAAAGTTCATGCAGTTAAGCAGTGAAGGCTCCTGTTGATTGTACAGGGGTATGCAGTTTTTTGGAATGATACATCTTTTTAGTCATTTTTTTAAATTTGTCAGATAAAGTGGCTATTTTAACACGTCTTACAGGTAATGTTCTTTTACTTGGGGAGATCCTGAAGAGCTGGCCTTTCAGAAAATCAAGGATTGTTTTATGTCAGCACCAGTTCTGCCACATCCCAACCCAAATCGTCTTTTTATTGTTGAAACAGATGCACCCAAATTTGCAGTGGTGAAGTCCTCCTTCAAAAAGGGGAATATTACTTGGAACATCCCATATGTTTTTTCAGTCGTAAGATGATCTCTGGTGAGACAAATTGCCCTATCTACGATAAGAAAATGATGGCAATAATTTTTCCCTCAAGGAGTGACAGCATCACCTACTTTATGCACGCCAAACCTTTATCATTTGCACTTATTACAAAGCTTTGAAATTCTACAAGGAACCACATAAGTTGATTCAACGCCAGGCAAGATAGCATCAAGAGCTTTCACAATATGTTTAAGCTTGAGTATAAGACTGGGAAAGGAAATATTTTACCAGATATGCTGGGTAGGGACCCCACTTTATCTTTTTCAAAAAAAGAACTTGATCATCAAAACACAGCAAATATTCTCACTCCAAACATATTTACGCTGATTGATAAAGTTCTCATATACTCAAGAGGAAGGTACACAGAGCCTAGAAAACATCAGAATTTTGAAGTTGATTTTTTTTAATAAAGGAGGGTACTAGGTCAGATGATCACTTTGAGTTTTTTCTACAAGATGGAGTTATCTTCACAAGATTAGGCCATGGATCCCTTCTAAAGCTTTGCAACTTAAGGTAGTTAAGTCTTGCCATGACCATCACTTAGCAGGTTATCCTGGGGTTGAAAAGACGCTTGAACTTATAACCCGTCACTATTCTTGGCCAGATTTAACCACATTTGTTTGTAAGTATAAATCATTGTGCCTAACTTTTGCAAGATCTAAGACTTCACACCAACAACACCAGGGGAAACTGAATCCTTTACAGATCCCTTCAAGGCCATGGTCATCACAGAGTGTAGATTTCATTGTTGGCTTACTTAGAACAAAAGGGTTAATTAATTAAGGTTGTGTTAGATCATCTCGCTAAATATGCTGAGTTTTTCCCTCATAATGGGAAGATTACTGCAAGAGATTCAGCACAGGTTTTTATGGAAGAAGTGTTTTCCAGACATGGCATCCTGATGAAATTGTCTCAGATCGTGGACCTCAGTTTATATATAAATTCTGAACATCCATTAAGCAATTGGAAAATTAAACCCTGTTGTTACTCATCATACCACCCACAATCTGATGGGCAAACTGAGAGGAACAACAAGAATTTATAATAATACCTTCGCTGCTACACATCAGCATGCCAAGATGGCTGGTAAAATTAAATCCGTTTTGCACAATTTGCCTATAACAACCATGTCCACTCATCTACAGGTGTGACCACATTTTTGCAAAATATGGCCAAATATCCTAGGGTATATGAAGGTGGAATAGAGGGAATCAATCTTGCTGCAGACAGTCTAGTCTAGGGCATTCATGAGAACATGAAATTTTTGAAGAACAACCTCATATTAGTCATTAGTTATCAAAAGTCCTAGGCTGATAATATAACTCTAAAGAACCTATGCTAAAGAAAGGGGATTTGGTTTTAATAAATGCAAAGAGATACTTACTTCCAGTCAGATGCTGAAAGCTGGGCCCCTATAGGCTAGGGCCATTCAGAACTATTCATCTTATTGATAAGTGCTTTTAATTTTAGATTTTCATCCATAATCAAAGGATCATACTGTGTTTCATATTTCGCAGCTGAAAAAGTTTGAAGTCCAATTTCAAGAAAAGCCAGGTCCAGTAAATCTAGAGAATTCAGAAGGTGGTGAAATCAAGGTTAAAATGATATCGGACTTTAAAAATAAGTAAGGTAGGCGGTATTTCATAGTTAAATGGTCTGGTTGTCCTGTCTAAGAATCAACTTGGAAAATAGAGGAAGAGTGTACATTGCCCTCAGAAGATAAGTGAATTCTTTGTACGCTCAAATCTCATGTTTCAGGGGGTGATGTAACGGTCAAGGTCTTATCTGACCGCCATATGGTCCTTACCTTTAGGGCTACCAACAAAAATATAAAGAAGGAGTTCCAAAGTTCAGCCATGAGATTTAACCAAATTTGAGATGGTTCAGTTTAAAAATACATTATGAATAATAATTTCAATAATCCATTTTAGGATGGTAATCAGAATCCAGAGTTTGAACCTCATAAGCAGGCTAAATGTCAGAATCTTTCAATTTCAAAAACTTTATTAGTACTAATTTGAGCTCAGGTTTTGAACAAGGCATTTTTTTAACTTTTAGCTTTTTTAAACAATGAGAGTGCCTTGCATTCACCAGCACATATGATACATAAAAAACATGTTGAATTCTCTAACTTTATTTTCTCAATCCTGCAGATAAATAAACTAAAGTTTATATTTAATTTTTCTTTTTTTATTCTTGTTGTATGACAGGATTCAACATATATGATGTTAGTGAGTTGGCACAGGCTTCATTTTCTCTATATTCCTTGTTAACAGTACAAATTGCACTATTGTCAACCACATTCTGGCCACTATCTTACATGGATTTATAACTTATTGAGGCCTTAATGCACAGAGAAGGAAGGTTCACTCTTGTGTATTTCAGCTATATAGACTTAAACCTAGCTTCTTTTGCCAAATTCATTTGTTGCATACTGGAGAGAGCCTGCTCGTCACACCTACCACAGAAATCAGCTTTTTTCACAAATTTTGAACTTTTGTATGAATGAGACTTCCCAACAGGGACCTAATCGGCAATAACAATGTTGTCTCAATGGCCAATTATGTGAGAAAAATGTGCAATAATAATCTAAGAGGGCCTATTTCACTAACAAGAATGCCTCAAGGGATCTGTAATGCCCCAATAATTTTTCAGAGATCCTTGGACACAATCCTGGAAGATATAAAGTTTTCTTGTGTATTAGTGTACCTTGAAAATATTAATGTTTTCAGTCGCACTTTTGATGACCACCTAAAACACTTAGAGGTGGCTTTCTGAAGGATAGCAGCTAAAAACTTCTAAATTAAGTTCAAAAAGTGCAGTTTCAAGAATTAGCTGAAATGTCTTGAATATCTTGGCTTTGTAATTGACAAATTAGGACTTGGGCCCAAACCCTCTAAGTTAGATGCCATATACAAAATGAAACGGCCCAAATCTAAGCATGATACCAAGATTTTCTGGCATGACCAGTTACTATCAACGATTTATTGCTGATTTCACATAACTTAGAGAAACGCTCCTCTATCTACATAAGGACATGGTCCCATTTGACTGGAATCCAGATTGTCAAGGAGCATTTGATCAGCTCTAATTGGCACCATTGGGAGCCACTATCCTACAACATCCATACTTTAATTGCAAATTTATTGTCCATACTGATACATTGCTTATGGCATTTGGAGCCATAATATCTCATATAGTAGAGGACGACAGAGAACATCCTGTTGCCTTTGCTAGTCAGCCCTTAAAAATTAATGAGAGGAACTATATAGTAACAGAACAGGAATGCTTGGCAGTCATATATGCTTTCAAGAAATATTAGGTCTATCTTTATGGATTCACTTTACAGTTGTTACTGATCATATGTCCCTAAGATGGCTGAACAACTTGAGAAATCCTGAGGGCCGATTAGCCCACTGGGCGTTGAAGCTTCAAGCCTATATTACACAATTGAACGCCATGTGGGGAAAAAGTATCAAAATGCTGACTGCCTGTCCTGACTGCCCACTATTGCTACACTCATTTTAGCTGCTGATGAATTAATTAAAAAAATGATCAGCAGAGAGTACCAAGATGAGCCTAAATCCAAAGAATATTATTGAACTTATGACGGAAATAAAAATTAAAAAGAGACACTTTAAAAGATCATTGAGGGCAAAGATTTATTATTACCATAACCATCAGCCTGAACAGACATCATTATGGCTTCCCATAAGGTCATAGGGTATTGGAATTTTAATTAGAACTTGGGATATTCAGGAGCTACGTAGCAAAGATATTATATGTTTTGTGGCTCTAGCAAAGATAGAAACAAGGCAATGAAGTTTTTTGTTTCGTTGCAATAATAATTTCTAATCGGGTTGGGACCATCTAGTACTAAAAAAAATAATAATTCTTAATCATAATACAGAACTCAGTTAGGAATTGACCAAAAATTGAGCTATGCGAGACAAAAATAGTGGTACTTTATTAGTTAGAAATGAGGATCATTTATAGGGGTAGATTTGGTAGTTCAAGAGATTTTATGCCTTAACTGAGGTAAGATCTTTTCTAATAGTAGACCTATATTACTGATTATTATTAACACATGTGATGGGCAGAACTGATAAGGTTCTTATTAGATGAGATCGACCTTCTAGTTGAGGGCTTAGCCCCTCTGGTTTGCTTAGACCCTTTGGATTGCTTAGCCTCATCCTTCAGAGGACACTAATAACTCCAAAGGGTCAATCATCAGTCTATCTGAGATTTGGATATCTTCAATGTGGTTTTTACAATCTTATTAGACCAAGTCACCAAATCTCAATCTTGATTATAATCAGTCATTGCAGTTTTATCTCCAACAATGCCCCCTTAAGATCTTGCCTAAGGAGCATGTACTTACGAAGAAACCTACTATGAACTCTATTAATATCAGTCCCAGTATCAATAGATGAAATGGAGTATTCAATACCCTGATGATAAATAATATGGTAAGGACTGGCCCATAAGGTATCAAGTTTGTGAATCTGTCCTCTCAGTCTATGATGATAAAAGAGTACAAGTTCCCCAATTTGATATTCAAGTTTAGTAGGTCGAATAGCATGGACTCTAGTTCCTTCTTTTAAGGTTGTAGCAGCATGAGAACTTGAGGCTAAGGCTTGTACTCTGATAATCTCATCAGCTAGTCTCCTCATAGCTAAATCAGTAGTTTGCGGGGCTGCATCATCAAGTATAGGCTTTACACTTGAGGGTAAAATAGGATCCTGACCATAAAGAGCCTTGAGGAAGACGTTCCAATTATATGATGATAGCTAGCCCTATATGCTAACATTGCACTAGGTAAGTAGAGATTCCACCTGCTAGGATCGTTGGAAGCCATTTATCAAAGAATGGCTACAAGGGTACCATTTTCCCATTTGACTGCACCATTAGTGGAAGGATTGTAAGTGGTTGTAAATGACTGATAGGTACCCATTAATTTAGTAAGCTCAGATACCACCTGTGAAACAGAGTTGTTCCCATTATCAGATAATAGAACTTTCAGGCTATCATGCTGGGTGAAAGCTTGCTTAAAAAGGAAGGATGCAGTAGCCTTAGTGGTGACAGTAGAAACTGAGACAGCTTCAATTCATTTGGTAAAATGGTCGATAGCTAATATAATATAACAATGTCCATAAGTAGCAGTAGGGGAGAGGGCACACCACATCAATACTCATAGTGGAAAAAGGTTATGAAGGTCCCACAATTTTGTGTTGGTATATTGGATTTCCGCCACGCTGTTGTTGGAAAGTGAGACAAGTCTCCAACACATCATGCAATGTTTCCAGCATGGTATCCTAGTAACAATGATTTTTTAACCACTGTAAAGTCTTAGCAACAGCTCCATGCCCTACAGTTTAGATGAGCCATTATAATAGTATCAGTCCTCACAGAAGGCCGAATAAAAGGCAGCCATTTAGATCCCAACTTCTTATAAAAAGAACCTTCTTTAACTTGAGTATTCTTGGTTAAGGATTGTAGCTTCGCTATAACATCCTTAGATTCACGATACCAGAGTTCAGGTCTGCCAATTAGATCATAGTTACAATCTTCCTCATCAGTGAATAAAGGTAGTATAGGTAATCAAGAAAGCCCATCAGCATTTTGGTGTATAGCTCCAGCGCGATGTTAAATTAAAAAGTCATAATATTGAAGCTTTAAAGCCCATATAGCTAAGCGTCCATCATGATCCTTAATTTGTTGTGACCATTTCAAGGAAGCGTGATCCGAGATGATAGTGAAATGTTTGCCATAGAAATAAGGGCGAAAATGCTTGATGGTGGATAGGACTGTGAAAATTCCCTCTCAGTAACGCTATAATTGCGTTCTGCCTTAGAAAGGGGTTTACTAAAATAAGAGATGGGATGATCAACCAAGTTGTAATAATGCTGAGCCAGAATAGCTTCAATAGCTAAATCACTGGCATTGGTAAATAAGATAAAGGGTTTTAAAAATTAGGATGGGTTAAAATTAGGTCACAAAATAAAGCTTGATGTGAAAGATCAAAATCTTGCTGTTGCGATTCTTTCCATAATAAAGGGACTTTCTTGTGCAATAAATAGACTAAAGGCTCCGCAATATCAGAAAAATGGGGAATGAATTGTCAGTATTAACCAACCATCCCTGAATACACTTGAAAATTGTGCAAGCTTTTAAGAACAGACATGTCTGAAATAGCTTGTATCTTATTAGATAAGGGTAAAAACCATCGCAATTAACTTTATGGACTAAGAATTTCATTTCAGTTTTAGAAAAGGCACACTTATATGGTTTTAGCTTAAGAGAAGCTTGGCTCATTTGGCCAGATACTTCCTTTAAATGAGGTAAATGCTCATTAAAAGTGTGATGAAAACAGTAACATCTTCTAAATAAACTAAAATGCAGAAAGTTTCAAATCACCAAATAAGCCATCTATGGCTCTTTGAAAAGTAACAGGGCCATTATAAAGCCCCTGCGGCATATGAGTAGGTTCAAATAACTCTTCACTAGAAATTAAGACGCATTTTTGACGTTCTTCTGGAGCCAGGTCAATTTGCCAGTAGCCACTAGCAAGGTCCATGGCTGAGAAGAACAGTGACTCAGACAATAATCTTTATGAATCATCAATGCAAGGTAGAGGATAAGAATCCTTTTGGGTAATAGCATTAAGCTGATGATAGTCCATAACCACTCTATGACCTCCATCTTTTTTTCAGATGAGAAGTAGAGGGGAAGCCCAAAGACTTTTAGAAGGCGTTAGTAGCCCAGCATCAAGGAGTTGTTTCAATTCCACTGAGACCTGAGCCTCCTCAACTTTAGATTTGCAATAAGGCCAGGCTCAAATAAGGGGGAGTATCCCCAGTTTTCATCTAATGCTGCACATCTTTCACTAGCCCAAAATCTCCAGGACCCTTAGCAAATATGTCAGTATACTCTTCAATTAGAGCCTCGGCTTCATGCTGCTTTTCTGGAGTAAGTGAATCTTCAAATTCAACGTCAACTCTAGCAATGATAGGTGGTTCTTCCAACTCAAAATCAAGTAACTCCCCACATTCCAAGATGGATAATATTTCATTCATAGGAGTAGGCCGCACATAAGCTATAGGGTTACTTTGATTCAATTGCATAGGTTGAGAGGTGATATTAGCTAGTAAGACTAAAACAGTCCCATTATAAGCGGGATCAAGAATACCAGGGCAGGTTAAGGTCTCCAAATGAGAGTGATTACTGTTACTGGAGATCATTAATACATGATCAGCTGGCACAAGTACTTTTACTTCAGTATCAATTATAACTTAAGCTTTTGGAGGAATAGTAATCGAATTGTTAGAGTATAAAGGCATACCTTCAGAGGCACAAGCTGAAGGAGGCAGAAAAATAGTCCTAGGTTCCAAAATTCGGTATTCAAGCTGAGAGATAAAAGTAGGATATTCCAATAAGCTAACGCGTCGTTTGAGTTTGCCTTTGCTATTGAGGGCATCTTTTAAAATTAAAAGTACTTGGTATATAATTAAAGAAAGATAATTTCCTTAAGACTAATTATTGCATCAAAATCAATGAGAAATTTAGATCCCAATAGCAAGTCATAGCAGTTATTGTTCAACACTACTACAGGGGCTAAAATAACCAACTTTCCAAAACGCATAGGAAGGGAAGAATAAACTCCTATGAATTTAGTCTATGAAGGACCAGAAGTTCCTTAGTCTTGAGAATGATTTAAGTCCAGCGCCACTTTAATTTTTCATAAGCCTGTGCAAGATCACATTTATGGGTGATACCATATCAATGCTAGCTAAAACTTTCACTTTGTGTAATATGACTTCCACCTGGGTCACATCAGTGCCAAAGTGGGGGATTAAAAATACTGAGGGACTAAAAGGTCAAATTTAGGTAGAAGATGAAACAGAAACTTAAGAATAGATAGTATCTTTATTTGCTAAATCATCAGTAATATCAAGTTCACCAGGAGCAGGTATCACATAACAGTCTTTAGGAGTATTAAAAGAATGAGATTGAGGCCCAGGAGGTAGGTCAGCACAGAGAGCCACTTGCCCTATGCTGACTCCTCTTTTTTAATCTTCAGCTTGTTTTTTCCAACATCAAGTTTTCCATATGACCCACTAGACTGTAATAACTGCAAGGATCCTTCTTAGGTTTAGGTTTGGGTCAATGCGGCATCACATGGATATAGGAACGAGGTTTATTAGCAGAGGTTGTGTGCACCACACCATTAGAAATCTTTATTAACGCCTCTTTGATGTCGAAAATAGATCTGAAATTTCTTTTATGGGATTTTAGATGTAGTAACAACTGGGTATGAGAGGCTGCACTCATCAAAGCTGAAATGTCATCATCTATGGTAATACAATCACAAGTAATGAGAGTCTGGGTCTCATGATAAAATCTCATAGTGAAATCTTGGATTGACTCTCCTTGCTTGACTTAGATGCTCATAAAGGCTTACTTTTGATTGTATAGAATTTGATCACTCCTGAATTCCTTAGTAAGGGCGGATTTCAATTGAGCCCACATATTGAAAACCTTAAGGTGAGGAACCATAATTTCTTGAGCTAGTTAGATTAAACAAGAAGTAATATGCCGAACTTTCTGTTGATTTGTTGCCCCATCCATTGCTCACTCAAAGACAAATAGGAACAAATGAATGCTACCTTCACTCGGCTCAAACTTATCCTTGAAGGTATATTTGAAAGCGATGGGTTCATTGCTTAAGACGTATACGCCAGATACCATGACCAGATCAGCTTTGGAGGGTTTGAGCTCAGGGATATGGGCTTGAGTAGGAACTTGGTCAACTTGCTGTCATAAATGGTTGAGATCATCTTGTACTTTTGATTCATTGTATAAGATGGTCAGTTGTAGGTAATTGATTTTAGTTAGAAATTGCAGAGAGCATCTCTTCTTGCTTATTCTTGAGTACTCCATATTTGGCAGTTAACTAATCAATGGAAGCTGTCAACATTGCAAACTGAGTTTCTTGCATAGTTTGTTTAGCATCGCATAGACAATGAACGTTATCAACACCATCTAATAAGTTGTTTAGTGAATAGTCTGAGTTAGTCAGAAGGTTTTATAAAGATTAGAAACATCCTTGAGCTATGGCACAGATTTGGTTTTCTAACGCCTGCACTCTTGTTGCCAGTAGACTCGAAGGTTCAGAATCATGAAATGAAAGTGTTGAGCCAGGGGGACCAGGAGGTCCAGGGGGTCCTTGCGAACCATTGTGACCTGCAGGCCTAGGGAGGGCTGGCTGACCCGTAGGGCCTTAAGGACCTCGTTCACAAGTGGGTCCCAGGACCACCAAAGGAGAACTAGGTGGTCCTGGAGGTCAAGGAGGACCAACAGGATCAGGGCCACCTTCTCAAATAGTATCCACAATTCAGACGAGTTGTTGATGTAGCCTGTCAAGTTCAACGAAGCGTTCCTCATGTTGAGCTCATAATTGTCCCAGTTGTTTAGTAATCTCATCTTCATGGGGAAGTGATTTGGTGTTGAATAGGATTAGCGATCTCATTAACCTGTTGAGATACTTCTTGGCTGATGTAACCCACAACTCCATTCTCAATTATCACCAGATGGCTATGTAGATAATTGATTACCCTCCTATTATTGAGTATGGCTTCATGATTATCCTAGCCAAAGTTAGAAGCAGTCTCATAGAATGAGGATAGATGAGAATGAAATTGTTATGCCAGGGTCAACTGGCGTTGGATCTTAAGATGATGCAACCCCAAAATCTGGAGTATGTGATGAATGGCGGGATGCACATACTGCCGGATATAATGCTTTATTATAGCTAAACTGACTTTGGTATGCTGTAAAATCTCTCTGTTATATAAGTCCATCATATTAGCTGCAAACTTAGATGCTTGGTCTCAGTTAGGATGGGCACTGGGAAGAATAGCCCCCCTTATCAAGACCTTGACTATTTCTTCCACGTCTGAAGGTTAAAATTGATAAAAATCTTGAGCAGGGCCCTCAATGGCCAAGTCCATAGATGCTTGAAATTGAAAATCACTGAAATTAGTGAAAGGCATCTCCTGCCTGTTAGAGTGTACCCATTGGGTGATACTCATTGACTCCTCAGAAGAGGGGCTTTCTTTGCTAGACATATTCATCGTCATGAAAATATGTTTTCACCAGGTAGCCTCAGAAGCAGACCTTGCAGAGAGCACCAGAATTGGAATCTAAATAGAAATTGCGATATTCAGGCACTATGAAGGCTACAAAATTATTAGTTTCTTGGCTCTAGTGAAGATAGAAACAAGGCAACGAAGTTATTAGTTTTTTGCAATAATAACTTTTAATAGGAATACAGAACTCTGTTATGAATCGACCAAAATTGAGCTGCGTGAGATAAAAATAATGGTAATATATTAGTTAGAAATGAGGGATATTTACAAGGGTAGATTTGGTAGCTCTTTGAGGAGTCGTTGTGCTTCAACTGAGGTAAGATATTTTTTAATAGTAGACCTATATTACTGATTATTATTAACACATGTGATGGGCAGATCTGATAAGGTTCTTATTAGATGAGATCGACCTTCTAGTTGAGGGCTTAGCCCCTCTGGATTGCTTAGACCCTTTAGATTGCTTGCCTCATCCTTCAGAGGACACTAATAACTCCAAAGGGTCAATCATCAGTCTATCTGAGATTTGAATATCTCCAATGTGGTTTTTACAATCTTATTAGACCAAGTCACCAAATCTCAATCCTGATTATAATTAGTCATTGAAGTTGTATCTCCAACATAGGGCGTGGTGGATTCAAGAGGACGAAGGAGCATTTGAAGCAATATATAATATTGTGATTCAATGCATTATAACTTCCAGGAAATGCTAGAGTGCTGTGCGGAGTGTCAAGGTGAAAAACCGTTCTGAGAAAGCACACCATACCATCTTGTTTGGCCCAAGTTTGCCTGGAATACTGTATCTATTGATGCTTTTGGCACTTTCCCACAAGAAATTCAAAGTCCAGGTACATCATTGTGGCTATTGACCACTTGACTAAATGGGTCGAAGCTAAGCTATTTGGGAAGCAGGAGCAGCATCTATAGCCAAGTTCGTCCTTGAAAATATCCTCCACAAGCTTGAAAGTCCTCAGATCATCCTTACATATAATGAAACAAATTAAACCGCCCATGTCCTCACCAAGCTCAACCAGTTAATGGGAGTGAGAGGCGTGCTTTCCACTTCCTACCATTCTGAAACTAATGGTATGGTTGAGCGAGCAAATCAGATGTTGGTAAATATCATCCAGAAGTTTACTAAAACAAACCATCTGATATAGTACCTAATTGAGTTTGGCAGTGTTTTCCTGAAACATCTCCCACCACTCAGCTACCAGGATGTCACCTTTTCAATTGTTGTATGAAAGACATCTGGCCCATACATCACTACTATATTCAGTCCTAGAAGATCCTGGAGAGAAAAATTATACTCAATATGTTGAGAAACTTGCTGATATTCTAATCAAATTGCAAGCCCAAGACTTCAACAACAGCTTTGTCATTAAAAGGCCTAACATGAAAAGGATATGCAATAATGCTATTTTTTGACTGATTTCAAGTAGGTAATGAAGTTTTAATTTGCAACACTCATGGATCAGGATGATTACAAAGGTTAGATTGCATCCGAGTTGGCTCATTTGAAATTTAATGAGAAGACATCTCAATATTCCTATACAATCAAGGATGTTAAGATCAGTCATATATACAGCTATGTCCATACAAAGTTTATATGAAGGTTTGATAAATTGGTTGATTAAAAATACATATACATAGTAATAGAATCTTAATAAAAAATAAATAAAGTAAAAAGGGAAAAGAAAAAAGCGAGAAAAAAGAAAATAAATAAAATGAAGAAAAAGTATAATAAAAACTAAAAAATAATAACTAGAAACATATATAACATAAATAATTAATAGCTATTGTGCGCTCTTGAGGGAGGGGAGGATATCTAACTCCAAATCCATTGGCAATTCAGGGTGATCTTAAAGCTGTGCATTTGGTCCTATATCCTTTGGCAATTTTGCCAATACCAAAATGCCTGTCAACAATCATTCAAGACTAGTTGGGAATCTTGGGGCTTATGGTTAAATCTAGTGGGGGAAATTTTAAATTCTGGTGGTTAGCTCAAAGATAACCTTTTGATAACCCATCAATTATGGTCAATTGCCTTAACAGCAACTTATAAAAAATTTCCTAATAAACCATGCATAAAATAGACTTTATTATCAAAAAATTGGCTTGGGATAAATACCTAAAAATCGCTCTAAAATCTCATGGATATTTAATAGCAATAAGATTGCCTTTATATTTACTTAATCTTTTTTCTTCTCTATGGCGAATTTTGTATGTCAATGCTCACAGTTTGCACAATAGCTCTTGCACAATGGACTGCCAGAATGTGAGTACCTAGTGCTATCAAGAGAGGCCAGCTGACATCCTAATTAGGTGTACATCATTTACCTTAGAATGATGCAAATTTTCCCAGAAGTTGTATTTCATCAGCTGTATGATGAAACTCATTTTGAGGTGAGCTTAGGACAATTTTGAACATTTGAAGTTGCATTATTTGTACCTGAAACCTTCTTGACTTTAATTCTTATTTTGCCATCAATAGTCCTAGTAAAAGTCATGGTTGTATCAGTTCTTAGGCAAAACTGAGGTGAAAAAAATATCTGAGGAGATTACGTGCTTAAAGTTTGGCCAGGAGATTCTCTAGAGGTATATTACCAGCGCCTGGATTAATGAAAGTATCATCAGATCATATTATCACATCAGATTTTCTAAATAAAAGATATATCCCCAATTCTCTTTATCTGGTTTTATCAGAAATATTCCTCATTAAGATTGTCAAGAAGCTGTTAATACAGAAGTTAACGGCGTGTACTATGCCTGCATCACTAGAGTTTTCCAAATATGTAAGAAAAATTTAGCCCAAATTGACCATAAAAATTATATTATTTTAGATAAGTCTAGTGAGCTTCTGAACGGTTGATATCATAAGATACTGGCTAAAAACAAGGATCAATTGGCCAAACTTCTACTAATTAATAAGCAGGATTTTAATATACAAGATAGCAACCCTCAGATTTTATCACAGAGGACAGAGGTTAAGCAATGCAAGGAAAGTGGAGATGTTCCAAGGAGGAATTTAAACCTATGCATTAGTGTGCATTTGCCATGCACTACAATTGGTAAGACAAAAGAGTTTATGTAGGATAGCCAAGGTCATAAAAATAAAAAATGTAAAAATGGTGATAAGCTAGTAACTACAGTAAAATAATATATATATATAGCTCACAAGCTTTCTTTTATTTTATGAGTTTAATCTATAAGGTAGTCTTAAATTCTTGTTCTAAAACATTTAAACAAAATTTAACTTAAATGATCTATGATTATATACTTGAGGTATAAATCTGCATACCTAGATAATTGCATGATACTATAGTTTCTACATTATCATATTAGCATATCTAAGCAAAAAGATGATATCTATACACTATGTTTATTCAATATAAAACTTGTTACTTAATTGTAAGATTTATTAATGCTTTGACTAATTATCTGCAGACTATTGTATGTTGTCATATCTGGCATAATATTGATGACTGATATAGGGCATTTTAGCTTTGCATCATCAATAAAGTATATTAGGAAGATTTGTATCTGGAATATGGATCATTGCAATAGAAGCAACAGTTATTCCTAGTTTTGGACCCTTTGTCATTGATCTTTAGTCAAATCACTTATTATGTCATTTTAACAAAAAATTAAAAAGAGATGACATGATAGTTAAGTAATATAACTATTATTATTTAAATTATTAAGGCTAATTAGTATTTTTAAACTACAAGCTTATTCTGTAATAATAAAAGAATTTTACAATGTGATTTAAGCATGGATGAAAAGCACTAAGCTATAGAATTACTATTCTAGTTATAATTTATTTTCCTATAATTTTATTGGCTATAAAAATATAAGTGATTTTGAGCAAAACTTTGTATCTTTCTAATCTCCAAATTCTTATCAATTCTTTTAACCTTTAATATGTAAAATTATTAACTACAACTTTCTTTCTTATATTATACTTTACAACTGCTTCACACTTTTTAGAGAAATTGATAATATATTTGCTATAGCTACTTAAGTCATATATATCATACCATGTATCTCTCATAGATAGTACCTGTGCATCAAAAACACCATTATAAAACTTTAATTTTGTTGAGAATATCAGTAGTCTCAAAAATGGTATCTAACTTATGTCTAAATATTAATCTTTAGTTGTTATTTTCTATCTAAATTAATAGTTAATTTATCACATTAATTTATTGTAAGCTTGGCTTAACTTAGGTACTTCTTTTTTTTAAAATCTTTAACAAGTTAATTGATATAATATATATATATTTACTCTTATACAATATTTTACCAGGCAATTTATTCATCATTGCTTGAGTTTATAATTTTACCAGATAAATTCTAATCAGAGTAGCTTTTATATTTTGGAATGTCATTGATAAGTATAGTAGGTAATTTTATCTGTCAAATAAAATCAAATAACTACCAAACCACTTAGTGTGACATTATGGTTTGAACTGATCATCCCATTTTGATTTGGATTAGATTCTGAATCATGAGTCAAAATGCTTGGGGGTTTTTGGCTAAGGTTGGCTTGGCACCAAGATTGTTCCCTCTCCAAGCCATTCATTAAGCTCAAAAGAGCTTAAAGTATGGCTTGGTGAGGGCTCCCAAAAGGGCGAGCTAAATGGGTCAACTTTCAAACCATTCCAAACCTCAGTTTCTAATGATCAGGTTAAACTGATCATTATATTTTGACTCAAGTTACAGATTTTTGAATCTCAAGTCAAAATACTATTTTGGATTTTTGTGGTTTATGCGGGGCTTGGCGCTGGGCTGTGTCCCTCCTGAGCTATTCTTTATGCTCTTAGGGGCTTAAAGAATAGTGTGGGAGGGGCTCCCCAGAAGATTGATTTTTTAAGGTTGGGCCCACGCAATTTTGAACTCAATTCAGAATTCTTTGTCATTTCCCACCCTTGCAAGGATCTCTCTGGTGGCCTTTGGGCCGCTCTTGCCTTGTCTTACCTAGTATCCCACGGCAAACCTAGTTTGTATCATTTATAAAAAGTTGTGATTTAGCGGCGAACTGATTCATTAAATACTCTAGTTTTTTCTTGTGTCATTTGCGGTGCCCTATGTCATTGGGATTGAATTTGTCAGCATGTTTATTTTTTTAATTAATAAAACAAGGCTAATTTTGGGGACAAAATCCTCACTTACCTGTGTCATCTTTACTCATTTTTGAATTTCATTAAATTTGAGTTTAAATTGGTGAGTACATAGAGTCAAAAATCTTACCTTGAGGGAACCTCATATCAGGCAATCTTTTGGCATCAAATTTATCTGCCAATCCTAAGGCAAGATGGTGGTCAAAAACTGGGACATTTTCAATCATTACACAGTTCAGAATATTGCAGCTCCTTTGGCCATCTAGGCATCATGCCTTAGCTGAGTGTTGGGGCATGACAAAGTTTAGTGCAAAAAAACCTTGAGCTTCTGAAAAAATACTCTCCCCTGATGCTCTGTCTCTTTCTTGTTATGTTTACAACACCAGTGAAATGCCAGGTCTCACCTCGCTTTATTTTTATTACATTAAGATAAAGAAAAGATTACTTTGGGGGTTTGCATCCTCACTAACTTGTAGTTCTTTTCCACTTTTATTTCCCTAAATTTCAAGGGTCAAAGAAAGGTTGGTATTATTCAACCCTAACAGCTTACCTCAGTGGTTCAACTTGGCTGTTGGACCTATTTCAGCGTTAACTTTAAACCCACAAAATATCAGGCATCTGGCAAATGTAATCTGCGTGGTTTCATTTTTTACATAATTCCAAACTCACTTCTTCCCCTCACCAAATTCCAACTTTAATTTTACATCCTCATTGTTGACTTGGGTCCCAGTTGTGAGTAACCAGCACCAGAGGGATCCATTGACTGATGGTTAACCCTGGAACTAAGGTGATGGTGGGCGTTTATTCTGATGATGCATCTCTTCATCAGAGATTGGAGGATATTGGGAGAGCTTATCCCAGCAGGTTTCCTTACTATTGGACAGCCCACTTTGCTTGGGGTAAGCCACCTGGCCACGCTGGACCATACACCCTCTTTAGGAAGCTCGTCCCAGCCAAGCGCCAGGTGTTCTCCCTGCATCAGGGGAACTGATCCAGAAGCCCAGTCCTGACTCGCCCTCATTGGGTTTCCCTCACCAGAGGTATCCAGATTTTTTTCTGGATAGTTTCTTGGATCTCAAGGTAACTAGCCCCAAGAAGACCTCGTGGCGGTGGCCTCCTGCTTGGGAGCTCTCCTTTTGGGGGATTTTCCTTTAGTGGAGGGTGATTTGAAAATGGTTTAAAACATTCATACAATTTTTGACTCATAATCTGAATTTCAAATCCTGAGTCAAAATGCATGGGGGATTTCTAGCTGAGGTCATCTCAGCACTAGGTTGTGCCCTCCCCAAGCCATTGTTTAGGCTTGAAAGAGCTTAAATTATGGCCTGGGGAGGGCTCACTAAAGGGCAACCTCAAAAAGTTGAGCCCATGCCATTACAAACCTCAGTTCAGACTTTTGCAGCTTTTTTAAGCATTTAAGTCTCATGTTTTTCTCTGAGTGTTAGGGCGTGACAAGGTTTAGTGAAAAAACAAAACCTTGAGCTTCTGGAGAAATGCCCTCCCCTGTTGCCATGTCTCTTTCTTCTTTTGTTTACAACACCAGTAAAATGCCAGGACTCACCTCGCCTGATTTTTATTACATTAAAAATAAAAATAAAGGTTACTTTGGGTGTTTGCATCCTCGCTTACCTGTTATTCTTTTCCACATCCAAAATTTCCCTAAAGCTTGAGGGTTAAAGATTGGATGGTATTATACAATCCTAACAGCTTACCTCAGTGGTCCAACTTGGCTGTTAAGCCTATTTTTGTATCAATTTACTCCACTGAATATCAGTCATCTGTTGAACTGAATCTTGGTGGATTCATTCATTACACTTAAACAAAACATTTTTTGATTCCTATTGTAGTACACTTTTGTCTTATATAGATTTTATTTCTCTTATTATAATTAAACCTGCCTACAGTTGTTCTTCTGTTGCATAATATATTTGTGCCAAGTTTAGTTGATTTTGGTTCATTAGTTTAAGAGATGTGGAAAATACCCACACACATACCCACATAAAATGACTTTTATTATATATATTCTTAATTATATATTTAAAAGATATCAGGGTCTTTGTAAAAAACTTGACTTTAATGCCTTTAAAATCTAAGCCTGATAGGTTTACCCAATGGAAAGGTTTATATAATACTTTTATTAAAATAAAATTTCTTGTTGTAAAACATCATTTATGTACCACTAGCATCAAATACCCGTTTTTTGCTTCAGTGTTTATAGCTTACCATATGATTTAAATCATTATAAATTTATATAGTGGTTTCACCTGGTGTTGCTCAGGATTTATAAGCATTTTTTCAAACTGAGTAGTTTAGATGCTAATTAATAAATAAACCACTAAACAGCTTATCTAAAAACCTTGAACATTTTGAATAAAAAAATCACCATCTGCTTGTTAAAAAAAAACTAAATATATTGAATCAACCAAATTCATCAACAAAATACCAAAACTAAATAAATTATCATATCAACCAATCACTAACTGTTTAATAAAACAATCAAGCTTATAATCAACCTAAAACCACCAACTGCATGGCAAAACTATTTCAACTATTGAGTCAAAGCAAATATCAAAATGCTTAGCTAATACATTATACTAATTACCATCAAGACATCTGAAAATTTTTACTTCTTAAATATAAAACTTTTTATTTTTATTATTATATAAACTAATTCAAAAACCTATTTAGGCATTTACACAACAAATTATTAAAGTTTCACTACAATTGGATTAATGTTATAGAAATTCATACTGGAAAAACAATTTAAACCATTCATTTATATATATATATGTTAGAAGTGGAAAAGTATGAAATAAAAGTAAGTTGTCTACAGAGATTTTTTAAATTGATAGAAAACACTTTTAATTATAATTTTACAAAACCATTTTAGAGCTAGGAAGTATTGTCTAGAAATAATTTTTTTTATACAAAGCTACTTAATTGATCTTTATTTCAAGCAGAAAAGTCTTTCAAATTATACCAACACTTTTACTGAGAGTTGGATTTTTGTATCATTAGCACAACCTCAAACTTTATTTTGGCATGCAACTTTGTTGAAATTATTTCTGGGGCGTCAGATTTCAAATGCATAGTTTAATATAACCAAAAAAAAGGCACTGTTTAATAAAGTAACATTGACCAAACACAAAAAACTGTAGTTACAGAAACAGAAATATTTACTATAAAAAAAAGAGAGTACATTGTAGTATCTAATACCGCCAATGACTCACAAGATCTAAAAGTAATACTCCAGATAGGCTCCCACAGCTTCTCCAGAAATAAGATCAATTTCTCTTTGACATTCTTCCTCAGATATGCTTTCTCTACCAGAGTTCTCATTGGTGCTTTCCATAGTTACTAAGCAGCACTTAAGAATAAGAATAATAGACTAAAATAATGCTATCTAAATTAGGTAAGAAGTCATATAACTAAGGCTCAAGTATTTCCATAAAAAATGCAATACACCAGATATGATTGAATTACCAGCAGGTGGCCATAAAAAATGTAGGACCTATTACCATTGATTTTATATCATCATTTGGAATTTAGAATAGTATACTAATATAATTTACAAGCATTAAAGCAATTGAGGCCACGGCATTAATGGCCAAAAATTAAGAGAATGAGAGATGCGCTGGCGGGATTTAGGGATTTGATAAATTAGTAAACCAATACATTAGGCTCCTACATATAAAATGTGGATCATGCACTGATATAGATAATATGGACTCCTTGAATCTGCTATTTATATAAATTAGATAACTATAAAATTAAGTATATAAAGATATTACCTTATGGTTGGCAAAACACTTATAACACTCTCCCTCACTTGACCACACATCAGGGAGAAAAGCTGTATTGAGGTCAACAACTCATTGAGAAATTGAGGCTATTGGTCCAGAACACTGCTGATATTTATTCAAGAACTTACCATGCAGTCATTTGATAGGGTAACCTTTATTAGGATCCTTCAGAGTGTATGCATCTGTGGATATCTTCTCAATGATCTCAAAAAGGACCCATCTATATGTGCTCTAGCTTGCTAGTTCTTATGAATACATGGTTATTATAACACAAAACTAGTTCCTCTATAATTAATTGGGATAATGGCTACCAGGATTTGTTATCCCACTAACTCAATCTTTTTCCAAGTCAGCTCATTAGAATATGCAGCACTTTATAGTTGAGTTAAAGTCTGGTCTGGAGTTTCCAAATTATCTATAGGGAGTCATATGTTCTTTATTGACACAAAAAAAATTTTAGGGAAGCGCCAGTTGCTTCCCTTGAAGTAGTGCAAACGTGGAATGCTTCATGGCTGAATGATAATATATTATAAGCAAAAACGGCGGGAGGCAAGAAAAGGTTCCAGCTGGACGCCTGTAAGTCCAGGGGAACTTCCAGTTTGTGTGGATCAATAGATTTTCCCGTTTCCAAGTAATAAGGGTCCAAAGAGGGCAGCTGTACCCCTTGTCACCCAGGGCGACCTCGCCCACATGGTATATGAGCGCTGGGTAACAGCGCTCCCTCTGAAAATTCCTCCACCAGTACCCATGCTTGCCTCTGCTGAACTTGTCCGCCAGATTAAGGAAATCTGCGCCAAGCTTACCAAATTGAAGATGAAAGGTCTAAAACCAATGGGATTAAAGCCTGACAATTGGAAAATTAATATTCAGAAGGGACAAGTATCAAATTCTCAGCCAGAATCATCAACAGTATTGAGTCAGCTAGCAGTGCGATCACTGACACTAAACACTCCTCAAAATCGTTGGGGATGATCCCTGATGAGCATATGGTACCTTTGGGGATAATCACAGATAATTCATAAACCCTATCTAAAGAATTGGGATTTGTGCCCAATGCAACTCATTTGGTCAAACAAATGCCCTGGCAACTGGGCACAGGCAGGTTGGGCATCCTGAACCCATTTCCAACCAACTGGGACCGCCCCTATGTGGGGTGGCCCTGGGAAATTACCATTGCTTATCAGGTCAGATTCTGTCATTCCAACTGATATAAATGCAGTTGAGCCTTGGTCCAGGTTTTTTCAGATGAACTAATAGCAGCTCGCCTATCGCTGAATACTTCAATGTCAGTTCTAATTAGAATTATTTTCTCATCCCCTCCCCAAAAATTCGCCAGTTTAGGTTAAATTTGAGGGGCCCAATCCCTGCTTGGACCTACTACCAAATTAAACACTATTTAATCAGTTGCATCACACTGAGAAAATTGTTGGTCGATTCTCTTTATTTTCCTTTCCAATAAAATTCCCACTAGTACCCAAATTTTTTATTTTACTTCATTTCTTCTTGATGAAGTCCCAAAGGCACTAACTTGGCGGCCCGTCGGCCCCTACACTGGATGGGCTTTACCAGTTTTGATATTTACAATCACTCCCACAATAGTCAACTGGATCCAACGAGAAAAATACTTCTGGGAATTTAACCCCATTATTGAAGCTATCTGCTATCAAGATATCGAAATTCTGTGGCCTCATATATCTCACTTTCAAGCAAGGAACCGCCCCTTGTCTCTACTTTGGTGATGAACTCTTCCACAAGTAATCCCAAAGTAGTAAACCAGTAGTGCAATCCCCTGCAGCAAGACCCACAGGGTCAGGGGTTGTTTCTTTTTAGTTCATTACTCAGTTTCTTTTCAAGCTCATCCTACATCAATGAGTCATTGTTACCCAATTTGCAGCTCCATACAACGTTGTACAAGTGGCAATGCCACTGGCATTCTGGCTTGCTTTTTGGGTGCTCACACATCCTGACTGGCAGGCCAATCTAATCTTCTTCCGCTATTTTCCTGACAACGCCTTTGCCATTATTATCTTATGTAACATCCCCACAAGCATACCATTCACCTGTTCAATGGTGACATTGGTCTTGAGGTGATAGGGCGTAGGTAATATTCCATATATACCTATCAAATCATTGAGCTTAGAAATCATCTGGGATAAAAATTAATTCCTTTACCCATCAACAGAAACTGTGGGCATCCATGATGATATATAACATTTTTTATAAGTGTACTTAGGTGTTGTTGTGGCGCCTAAGTCCCTGACCACTTTGACCACCTATTTTATGAGGTGATTGATGGCCACAGTAATATGTTTAATATTGGCCAGAAGTGTTGGCCAGAGGTCCCAGAACGTCCATAGAGATGATGTGCCAAACAAATTTGGGTTTAATTTGCTGATAAGTTATGGCTTTCCAATAAAAGCCATCCACTTGACATTTCTTACAAAAGCAGAGGGTCTCAATAATATCAAAATTCATAGATTCTAATTTATTTTGTGCTGTTTCAAAAGTTCAACCATCCTCTTAAAGCCACCATGCCCCGTCGCCTTTTGGAACCAATTATAATATCATTCCTCTTTATTGGTTGAAGTATCCAAAGTTGCTTGATTGTTGATGTTTTTATAAAAAGCTTACCATTTTTAACCAAAATATTCATCTAACAAAAATTCTAAGGAGCACCGAACTTCTGAAAGTTCATTGCCATAAAATTGGGCTCAAATTTTTATTGAATTAATCATCAGCCACATCATCTTCTAAGGCCATGGTGGGCAGTCAAGATAACACATCTCGTTTTGATGCTTGAAGATGGATCAATGCCAAATTTTAAAATTATAAACCTGCAAATTTCAAGGCCCAGAGGGCTAATCGTCCTTTGGGCTTTTTCAAATTATGTAACCGTTAAAAGAGGCATGGTCAGTTACTACATTGAAATTCACTCTGTGGACGTAAATATGTAGCTGTCTACATGTTTATATGACTTCCAAAACACCTGCTCAGTTACTTTATACTTTTGTTCATGAACATCCAACATCTAGCTGCAATAAGACACAGGGTTATCAATTTTGTCATAATCAAATTGAGATAATACCACTCCAATGGTAGTGAGAGAAATGTCCAATTGAGTAATAATTTCTTTTAAAATTGAATTACATTAACAGTGGTGCTTGTTAAGGTAAGCCTGAGTTTAGTGAGACTAGCTGACAGTTCTCAGTCCACTCAGACAGTACTCCATTTTTGAGGAGATGAAATACCAGTTACTATTTTGCTGAAGTTTTTTAAGATCTGTCAGTATTAGCTGATCATTCCAATAAACAACTGAGCATCGCGCTTGCTGCTTGGGAGCGTCATACATTTAAATGCTTCAACCTTTGATGGCTGGGCCGCAAGCCATGATTATCAATTACAAACCTTATATATTTCAGCTAATCAAGGGGAAAAAATAAACTTATGTGACTTGATTTTCAAATCAGCCTTAGCAAGCCAGAGGAAAACTTCTTCTAGGTGTTTCACATGATCAGTAGACGTTCCTTAAAAAATGTTAATATCATCGAAATAAATATGATGCAAGAAATTCTTTAATCTCTGAGGATACTATCTATAGCCCACTGAAAAGTTTTAGGACATTGCACAGCCCCTGCGGCATTCTAGTAGGTTGATAGAGGCCCTGGATTGTAACATAGCGCATTTTTTTTCTCCTCTTTGAGCATCTCTGCCAGTATCCAGATATTAAATTTAAGGCTTAAAATTATTGTGCACTTCCCAATTGGTCTAATGCATCATTAATCCATGGTAAAGGATATGAATTCTTTTTGGGAATGCTATTGAGCTTTCAGTAGCCTATTACCATGCAGTTGGAACTGTCCTTTTTCTAAATAATCAATTCTGGGGAGGCTCAAGGATTCCTGGAGGGTACTAACATCCCATGGTGCATTAGCTAATTAATTTTTGTATTAATGAATTATTCTGCCACCTTTTAATGTCTCATCAGTTGAAGGCAAATTGGCGGAAGATTTCTAGTGTCATTATGAAGAAGTACATCATGTGCAAACTAAATCACAGTTGTCCTTTGCAAGAATAACGCCGTACTATTTAAAAGGGACAGCTCTTGATCCTTCTCATCCTCAGTTAGCCCAGCCAGATTTTCCTAAAGTATTAAAGAGATAACAGCTTGCTCAAATTTTGCTGCTTAGGCCTAGTTCATCAATGTGACCAAAATCAGAATTATCCTGAACTTTGTTGACTGGTGTCATATGCACAAAAAGATAATATGGTGTCACTTTATCCGTTTAGGTTAAGCATACAAATTAGCTAAAGCACCTTTTTTGTCATGGTTTTGGAGATAATTCAGGCGCAGTAACAGGTCCCAGATTGGAACAACATAATGGTGAAAATATAACACTGTATAACCCTTGGGGAATTTTCAAATTTATTTTTGTCCCTACTTTACTTGATGGCCTGCTGGAATGGTTAAATGACAATCATCACGTAGCGGAATGCCTGTATATTCAGAAAATATGGTTGGGTAGCCACCCTATACAGGCTCAAATTTGCTGATGACCCATGGACACGATATCATCTTGGAACACTAGTTTAACAAACTTTTAGTTTAAGGCTCTAGGCTTCATCCTTTCTATTGAAAAATAATGGAAAGTTTTGACTGAGGATTTCCAAAGTATTCTCCTCAAAATCAGTCTTAACTCCATGAGTCTTCATGAATGATTTCCCAATAAGAAATACTTACTTTTGATCAGTGAAAACGATAGCAAGAGTGGAGATCACCAGTGAGCCAAATCTCAGTGGCAATGCACTGTATGATTCTTCAGAAACTTTGGACTCAAGTCCTGTAGTACCAGAAATTTCTGATAATCTATGTCAGGAGCGAGCCTCAATTGCTTCACCAGTTTAATGGACATGATATTAACTGGTGCCCCACCTTCAACAATTTCATGAACTTTAAGCTTATCTACCTAAATATCAATATATTTGCATTTTAAAAATTAAGCCTTTTACAAATTTATTTCTAGAACATCCAAAAAAGTCCACTTGACTTAACAAAGTTTGAATCTCTAGGCCTACCTGGGGATAGGATTCCGTCAAAGTCTCAATAGGCATTGCCACTTGGATCTCATGAAATTGGGGGATATTGCCAGAAGTAACTGGAAGCTTTTATAGAACTAACTGTTGAGCATACATCTTTGCTTGCATTTTTGTGAAACTTAACTTCATAGTTCTTCAAAAAGCAGTTTTACATGGCTACCAGATCATCCACTCTTTTGGGCTGAACCACTGGTGGTGTCACGTCATTGGCTGCCTTCTTACACACTGAAGGTGGGACCAGAGATTTTTTTGTACTTGGAAATTTATATAAAAATTGGAGATAGAATTACCTTGTTCTTCTCCACCATTTCTTTTCCCAAGTTTCCTTCATCCTTAAGGTTCACCAATTGACCTTAGCTCTAGAACTCAATCTCAGTCAATGATTTGTCATAATGCTCCAAATATTTACAATAATAACAAATGATCTGAGTAAGATCAGACCGCTAAAAACCAGTGTCAAAAGGCCAAGCTAAATCTGTCTATGTGGAGATGGCCCAGGATGTTGGTTCATGAAGTTCCTGTGGACTTTGATTAGGCGCCTCAAAGATGATGTTGTAAAAGCGGAGATAACTTACCATATGGTTAATATCATTCTCCTCATACAGTGCTGGTATCAGAACCCTATAAAACTCCATGTAGGGCTCATAGGCATGGGGTAGAGTGATCTGGGTGTCAAAATCATTTATAACATTGTCCCCAGGCAGCATCTATGCCTCCAATAAAAGTGTTCAGAAAACACTTGAGTAAATTAATTTTTAAATGAGATACAAAGGTATTTAATGGGTGGGTTCACGCCAATATGCCATGAAGGAATTGGGAAGTAAGAGCCGCGTTGCTGACCATATGTTAAAATTTTGAGCTTTGTTGGCTCACTTTTAGTCCTGGATTTCAACTGCACAGATTCGTGGATCCTGGCGTTAATTATTTTAATGATTTTGAAAGACTGGGGCAGTAATAGTATGAAGACCATTATTATGGTTGATTGCCCAAAAGCCACGTTAAGAGTAAAGTCCAACGCTTAACTGGTTCTTCTTCGTCTTGAAGATGTTTTGGTACTGGTAGGGAACACTTTCCCTATTCCCTTCTCGCAGAGCCAAGCAGAGATTTTGATATTGCTTACCTAAGGATATCTGATCCTTGCACACTTCTCTTAAGAGTAATGTTTAAAACAACCAATGTTTAAACAACTAAGCTAATATAAATTTTTATTCTGCTTTTATTAGGGAATATTAGAGTTTTTATAGTAGGAATTAGCACACAACTTTTCAGCTGTCCGCTGAGAATATTTGTGCTCCTATACTGGTTTAACCCTCAGTGTTAGGCACCAAATCTCGTTGGGTACCATTGCCTTGGGTTCATTTAGGCAGCGTAATCCTTGGGTATTCAGCAGACCAAACAATTGGTATTAGATACTTGAAACCAATTGTTTCAGCTGATGACAATTCCACTCTTCCTCCGGCATTTGAACGTTTTGGTAGTTTCTGATGACTCCAATATGTTCCTCTCTGAATGATTCCCTATAATTCAACTATTGGATATTATCCCAATATCGAATTATTGCTTAATTTCGTCAGGATGATGCCTGACAAAATTACCTGTTGGCGTCCTCAAATATCAATGAGGATGATTCCCAACAATAATTCATTAGTCAGCGACTTCTAATATTTTGGGGGATGCCGCCCAATGATATTCTCATCAATTGGCTACTATTGCCAATCCTCTACGATTATAACTTAATTGTCAAATCTTATACTTGGTCAAAGGGTTGGATTATGTGGTCATCTGCAATTCTGACAGGTCCCCCTTCTTGACCAGATATCTAATGGAAGATAGAACCCTCTTGAATGGAAGCTGCCTCATCTGGAACTCATATTTGGTTTGTCATATTTCTATGCCCTCAGCATAGTGCAGCTCTGTACGCACTCAATGCCCATATGCTCTACTCAGTATGATAACTTAGTATCCTTGGTTGCTACCCATTGCCACCTCTTCTCAAGCATGGTCCCCATGACATCATGTTGCTCCAGTCCCATCTTCGCATAAGTTGAAAAAGATCAACTAGTTTACCTGTAAAAACCCCAGGACGGGCCTTGTTGGCACTCTTGCCACCTGTACAAACCCCAAGACAGGTTCCACTGGCACTCTTGCCACCTGTACCAACCCCAGGACGGGTCTCAACATCTTGTTTATAGGGACTATTCCGGCGGACCTAGTTTCAGCCCTTCCTGATCCTGCCAACACTTGGGACTCATGCCTGCTACTGTTCCTTCCTCCATGCTCAGTAGTCGGGAATATCACTAGATGCATTACTATTCAAATTAAATTATTTTTTAGTATTTTCTACTTTTTATGTATTTTTGTGCATCTTTTCTATTTTTTGTATTTTTTATTTTTTATTATTATTATTATTTCTAAGTCCAATACTTTAAGTATTTTGTGTGGACTCTATTGACTATGTGACCATCCTCAGTATTCTTGATCATATAAGCATCATTTGATGACTTGGCAATAATTTTGAATGGTCCCATCCATAGGGAGTCTAACTTATTTTCTCTCCTAACCCATGGGTATTGCAATAGGCTACCCTATTGCCCACATGGTATTCTTTAAATGTAAGTCAATTCTGATTGTCTGTTTTCTTCACATTAATTCTTTTCTCATTGTTGTCTCAAATGCCTGAGATTGTAATTCAAACAGGATATTGGCCAGTTGGGATAGGTAATGTTTGGCACTCATCCCCAAAGATGGCTCTACTGCTGAATACAATATTGGCGATAATGTGGCTTTCTACCCATATGGCAGTTTGAATTGCATTTTCTCAGTTGTCAAATGGTAACTGAAATTATAAGAGAAAGTGACCAAACTCAGATATGCTCTCCATGCAGAAGTTTTCCCTGCAACCAATTTTTGTAAGGTTGAGGCTAGAGTTTCATTCACTCTTTCCACCATTCCATTCATTTCTGGATGATAGGGGACAGATACAACACAGCATATCCCCATTAATTTGTTAAGACTGAAATCACATGTGAAGTAAAATTGGTTATATTGTCACTGAGAATGACTTGAGGGCAACCATGCTGATAGATAACTTGGTCAAGTATAAACTTCGCTGTACTTATTGCGTCTACTTTGCTGAGGGCTTTCATTTCAACCCATTGGGTTAAGTTATCTATTGCGATGATTGTATACTTCACTCCTCCGGTGCTGATGCTTAATGGTCCTATAACATCTATGGACACCATGTGCCATGTGAAACCAGGGAGTACTAGCCAGTACCCTACAATGTTCTTGTGCGGCTTGTGCATCTGACATTCCACACAAAAGGCTAAGTACTCTGCCACATTGTAGTTGATCAATTCCCAGTAATAATACTGGCAAATATGATCCACTGTTTTCCTTAGGCCACCATGGCCGATGACCTTGTGAGTATCTCAAATGATTTCTTCTCGTTCCAATGGTTTATGAAATAAAACCTATTTCCTTCAATTGTTTTGTATAATTAATTTCCTTAAATTTAGTATTTTCCATGGCTTTTCATAATGCATTCCAAATTTCTTGGAGTTCATCCCCAATATCTCCTTTGATCATCAGCTGGAATAGTGCATCAGCCTGAGGATAGATCACATGAACAACTGGCAATTGAGACAATTCATCAGCATTCTGATGTACCATTCCAGCCCAATGGATAATTTCAAAATCGTAGGCTTGCAGCTTTAAAGCCCATTGGGCCAACCGTCCTTCTGGTTCCTTCAGATTATGAAGCCAGCGCAGGGACAAGTGGTCAGTTATGACTTTAGAGTGCTTTCCATGTATGTAGACTCAGAATTGTTTACAGAAATGGATGACTGCCAGACACTCTTACTCCGTCATGGTATAGTTTCTTTCCACTGGTGATAGTGTTCTGCTCACATAGGCTACTGGATGTTCATCCCCATTTTCATCTAATTGACTTAAAATGGCTCCAATTGCCAGTAATGAGGCATCCGCTTGGATTATAAATTCCTGATAAAATCTGGATATTACAAAACTGAGCTGCTCATGAGATATTTTTAGAGCTTATCAAACAACTTTTGGGCTTCTTCGTTCCACACAAATCCCTTTTTCAGATCCTTGAGTAGGTAAAATAGGGGTTTGGTGATTCCAGCAAAGTCTTTGATGAATCAGTGATAGTACCTGACCATTCCCAAAAAACTTATTTATCCCAAACACTTTTCAGGATTGACATCCGCTTGATAGCTTCTATTTTCATGGGTTGCAGTTGTAATCTGTTAGAGTATATAATAAACCCTAAGTATTTGAGTTCTTGTTTGAAAAAAATGGCATTTTCTTGGCTTAATTTTTAGATTTGCCACTGCCAACCACTTGAAAACTTCCTCCAGATGCTCCAAATGATCGGAGAAGGTCCTACTGAAGATGTTGATATTGTCTAAGTAGACTAGCATGCAGGATAGCTTCAGGTCACTAAGTATTGAATCCATAAATTGCTGAAAAGTCGCCAGCACATTGCATAATCCTTGGGGCATTCTGGCCGGCTGGTATAATCCTTGTGCGGTAATTATCACACAATTTTCCTGATCTTCCTTTGGAAAATCAATTTGCCAATAGCCCAAAATCAGGTTCATAGCCAAAAAGTATTTTGCCTCCCCCAGGCGATCAAGCATGTCATCAATTTGGGGCAGCGGATAGGAGTCTTTTTTAGTGATCTTGTTTAGTTGGTGATAGTCAATCACTACTAAATTTGATCCGTCCTTCTTTTTTACCAACAGGATCAGACTCACCCATGGGCTCAATGATGGAACAAGTAACCCATGTTCCACTAACTTGCTTATTTCATTGCTGACCTCCGCTTCCACTGATATTGACCTAAAAACAGGTCTCATTCATATTGGTGGACATTCCCTCAGTATCAACTTTGTGGAGTACGTTTTTGTGCATCCTAAGTCATGATTTTTCTGAGCAAATATCGTCCAATATGTTTTAAATAATCAGAGCACATCCTCCTGCTGATTTGTAGTCAGATTGGCTAGCTGCTCGCAATCCACTAATACATTGACACTTTCAGTAACTCCTGCATGACAATCCCATTTCAGAAAATGATCCAAATTCATGAAAAGCGTATAGTTCCACTGTCAGGAGCAAGTGCAGAAACGCAATGGTCTGATTTTTTCAATTTTCATTGGCTTCTCTCCCAGATTGGCTACTAATACTCATATCTCTTAATGACCTGGCATTAAGATCTCTAGTACAACCCACAGTTTGATCCTTGATTTTTCCCAGGGATTGATGATTTCTCCATATAGCTGTTCTGGAAGTTCGACCATTAACTCAGAGTTAACTAAGATTTGAGCCCCCCGGTGGAATAGTGTTTTCTGCATTTTCCCTTAAAGGTATTCCCCAATTCTTCATAATTTCCGTTGGCATTGGTTTCTATTTCCGTCTGAATAGTTTATAGTGAATGGGTATAATACCATCACTATAAATTAAACTGACAAAGTTATTCTTCTATGTCAGTGGAGTTTCTCCTTTCTGCTGGTAAACCAAAGGCAACATCTGCCCCAATATTGTCAGGGTGTTTTCCTCAAAATCACATTTCACCCCATACTTTCTCAGGAACTCTGTCCCAATAAGTATATCATAGTTTGGATTGGCCAGTGCTATAGCAGGAGCTGAAACCATCAGCGATCCAAACCAAAGTGGTAGTGCACTGTAGGCTCCACATGAGATGGTAACATCTGGTATAGCCATTCCATACTCTTTTTGGTGCTCCAAATTTGGTGAAATTTCATATGTTTCACTAATTTGGTAGAAATGATGTTGATTGGCGCTCCACTATCAATTATAGCTTAGACTCTTTTCCTATTAACTATAATATTGACATAGGTACACTCCAAGTACTGTAATAAAATATTTACTTAATGGATAGCAGCCATATTCACTAAATCAAGTGTGTGGATTATATGAGTGGATAAATCATGGAATGACTCCTTGATTGCGGTGATAGGTAAAGAAACGTTAGACTCATCCAATTTCGTTTTGACTAAGTCTTCAGGGCTCTTGGTGGATCTAACTTTCTCTGCTAGCTGTTGTAAATAGGGCCGAGTGACCTCACTAACAATTTCAGGATCAATCCCCTTCGCTATGGCTTGAGTTATAGTGTTAACATCCAATTTAATTCCCTGATGGAGCAGATTCAGCAAGTCTTCATCCACAAATAGATCAGAGATATCGATTTCCTCCCTCATTATATCAGGTGGGACAGGTTTATCAGCAGTACTAGATTGCCCCTGATCTAGACTGCTGGTCCTTTTCCCAAATCTGAGCCAGTCTCTTGAGGTTGAACAATATTTAAATTTAAATTTAAATTTTATTTGAGGTGGGCCAACCTGAGGATGATACCACACTGATTAGGGAAGTGAAGAAAATGGGAAAGGAGGATAAAACCCAGAAAACCTCCATGTGCGGCGTATGATAGGCCAGGAACTCCATGGACCGCCTTTGCTATTTGCTATCTCAGTTCAGGGCATTGGTGCACAAAACCAACACAGTCAAAATTGTCCCCTACCCAAAGTCCATTACTGGGATTGAACTTGGGAGGCAGTGGTAGAGGGTCCATACTCTACCACTGGAGTATCCTCCCTGAGGTTGAACAATATTAATCTAATCTTTCAGCTTTCTTTCCCAACACTGGGAAATTACATGGCCTAACTTCCCACATTGAAAACAATGGTTTGTCAATTTGTCCGCTCATCTTTGAACTTTGGGTTTACTTCCCAACATGACTTGACCCTCAGATTCTTTAGATGGCTCAGCAAATTTGACAATACTTTGGGCCTTCATTTGAATTACTTTAAAAGTACAATTGGGAGCATCAAACATGGCTTCAAGCATCAACAGATGGTCTACCATCTGAGAGGTTTTTGTTTCAGTCACTAGCGCTGCCACCATAATCTGATGCAAGTCTTGGTAGGGCCAAAGTGCGAAATGCATGGCTATGCATGCGTTAAAGTCACTTAACACATTTGCTCCTGCCAAGATCTGAGCTTCTTGGTAAAAATGGTTGGCAAAACTAGCCAGAGTCTCATCTTTGAGGAATTGGATACCCATGAACTCTTGTTTATGATTCGCCATCTGAGTAGGGCTTCCAAACTCCAACATAATGGCAGCTTTGGCTTCCATGTGCAACCAATTGTCCCCAATGAGGTGAGGAAGCACCAGATTTTGGCAGTCTGTTCTAAAGAACTTCATTATGGTTACTGCTTTTTGTTGGTCCACATAGCTGAACATGGTCATCTCAAATAAGCGGAAGAATGCTGGGGCGTTATCTTGGTGAAAGGTGGGCACTTTCAGCATATTATAAAATTCCTACGTTACTCTGCTGTTAGGAGACCCTGACCCAGCTACTCGAGAAGCCATAGGAATGACTTTGGGAGACATTTCTGACACACCAGCAAATGGTTTAGGCATGTTTTGTGGTGGAAAGGTCTTATTGCTTGGCGTTTCACATGAATTTTCTTTGGCATCATTTGCCTTTAATTGTTTGCAATCACATTGGTGTTTCTCCAATACCTCTATATGCTTGGTCATTTTCGCCACCTCCTCATAAAACCATTGGATGTTTTCTCAATCCACTTCCCATTTGGTTTTCTGAAATAAAATTTCCTTTACAAGTTCGCCCTCTTTCCACTTCAAAGAGGTAACTTTTCTGCATAGATCATTATTAACTATTCCTAATTGTTTGAGCGTTTCCTCCACCTTGATCATATGCTCCTCTAATGCACTAACATTGGCCTGAGATGCCAAGCTGAGCACATTTTCATTGATGGCCTGTATTTCTGCCCAGAGCTTCCAAAGCTCTTCCTTAAAAGACATCATTTTTTAAATTGGCTTTTGACAACTCAACTACCCCCTGTAGTGAGCACCAATACTTATCTTGGGCTTTGTTGGCTCGCTTTTAGCCCTGGATTTCTTTTTTTTAGTACTAGATGGTCCCAATAAAAAGTATATGATCACAATGGGGCTTCGAACCCAGGTCACCAGCTTCCCCAACTAAGCGCTTTACCACTTAGCTACGAAGCCTTTTTAGCCCTGGATTTCAACTGCACAGATTCGTGGATCTTGGCATTGATTATTTGAATTATTTTGAAAGACTGTTGCAATAATTATAGTATGAAGACTATTATGGTTGATTGCCCAAAAGCCATGTTGAGAGTAAATTCCAACGCTAAACTGGTTCTTCTTTGTCTTGAAGATGTTTTGGTACTGGTAGGGAACACTTTCCCTATTCCCTTCTCGCAGAGCCAAGCAGAGATTTTGATATTGCTCACCTAAGGATATCTGATCCTTGCACACTTCTCTTAAGAGTAATGTTTAAAACAACCAATGTTTAAACAACTAAGCTAATATAAATTTTTATTCTGCTTTTATTAGGGAATATTAGAGTTTTTATAGTAGGAATTAGCACACAACTTTTCAGCTGTCCGCTGAGAATATTTGTGCTCCTATACTGGTTTAACCCTCAGTGTTAGGCACCAAATCTCGTTGGGTACCATTGCCTTGGGTTCATTTAGGCAGCGTAATCCTTGGGTATTCAGCAGACCAAATAATTGGCATTAGGTATTTGAAACCAATTGTTTCAGCTGATGACAATTCCACTCTTCCTCCGGCATTTGAACGTTTTGATAGTTTCTGATGACTCCAATATGTTCCTCTCTGAATGATTCCCTATAATTCAACTATTGGATATTATCCCAATATCGAATTATTGCTTATTTCGTCAGGATGATACCCAATGAAATTATCTGTTGGCGGCCTCAAATATCATTGGGATGATGCCCAACAATAAATCATTAGTCAGTGACTTCTAATATCATCAGGGATGCCGCCCAATGATATTCTCATCAATTGGCCACTATTGCCAATCCTCTACAGTTATAACTTAATTGTTGAATCTTATATTTGGTCAAAGGGTTGGATTATGTGGTCATCTGCTTTCTGACATCATACTAGGGACAGGCCTGCCAAAGCCCATCACCAAATCCTTTCATCATGCCTCATCATTGCCACATAGTCTCACAACACTGTACTCATGATGCTGCACATCAACAGCAGGGTCTGGCACCAGGAGAGGGCTGAAAATGACGCCAACGCCATGCCAAGCTCACTAGTTGAGCTCATAACTTCAATCTGATACTATAGTTTAATAAAATAGTATATTATATTAGCAATTGATTTAAGTTTTCTGCTTTTTTCATAGAAGATGCAACTGGCCATTCAGGGCCAAATCATTCCCTAATAAATAGCACTCTACTAGTATTGTGTAAGCTCCCTCCTACACTAGGCTCTCTCAGACAACAGCCAGCACATTGCTTGCAAAGACTTACATCCCACCAGATAATCATCCACGCCATTCATAAGCCTGACATCATATTTTCTCCAATGCATTTTGGTTTTAGAATGTCAAATCTCACTAACTCCAACTTCCTTAAGTTTGAAGCTCTTTGTATCAAAGAAATATTTAGATTGAATGACACCTGATCTGAAGCAATGTGCAGATCAGGTGCTGCCTGATCCATTATAGCTATACTATCTTCTTAGGGGTCAGCTTTTCATCTCTGCCAAACTTTTTGAGAAAAATATTCCTGGCATTTTTAGGACACGCTGACCTTCTTAAATTCACCATAACTAACTCCTGACTTCAGAGTATAACAAGCTCATTACTGATGCCAACTTAGTGGTCTCAGGTTCTTCACCCATACTAATTCCAAAAAATCAAAAAAAAACTGTGCACATTTGCCTTCTTGTTAGGCTTTAGTAAATTAACAGGGTTAACAAAGAATTAATTTTCTTGGCTGAAAGGCTAAGGGGCCTGCAATGTCCCTATCTGACTTTCTTGGTTACTAACACGAGAGGGAGTAACACGTCATCAAGCTGCTGTATTGCAGGGTGCTTGAAAGCACAAATGTTCAGAATAGCATGAATAACTGTTATAAGGTTACATGCAACCTGGACCGCATTGCTCTCAATATACTGGTCCATCAAAAGGGCTTTTAAAGCCAATTGACCCCTCTCAGAACAAGCAAAGATTCTGACAAATCTTCAACTTAAATCAGTTTATCATTTCAAAAAATTGTAGCGTTCTGCCTGCATAGTGATTTCCATATTAAAAACATTTAGGTAGCGGTCAGCAAGGCTGCTTCCAAAGAGCTATTTTATAATTACTAGAGAATAAACATTTTGTCCCTATGTTTTAAGGTCCATATATAAGCAGTCAAGCTCCTGATACAAATTA
>JAKSZP010011896.1:0-229257 GCA_022478985.1 Massospora cicadina
TTACAAAATCTGGCCAAATTCGAAAAATTTTTGATGTTGTTAAAGATGAAGAATTTGTAGCTCATATCAGATTCCAATAACCACTGGAAACTTTTTAAAGCAACCCCTATAAATAAATTCCCAAGCTGAGAAAGGCTTTGCTTTTCTCAGATATCATGATCACCTCAATAAAATCTAGAAATTTTGGGCCTGTTTCCTGTATTATTTTGTTTCCTTTAACAAAAAGTATACCTCTCTGAAGATCTGTGATGGCTGGAGTTTGTTTTCACTCTGGTTTGCACCCCCTGCTGTACGTGAGCCCCCACCCACTCCGCCACCTATTCCGCTGGCTCTGCCTCATCATATTTATCTGGACTTAGCATTGGATTTTTAGCCACCCTTCCCAGCTCCCAAGGCCTCTTGTCTCTGATGGTTGTGGACAGTTTGTTGTGCGTTTTGCTCCAAAAATTTATATGGAAACACAATACTGACCGTTTAGGACGTCTCTTCTTTATGTTGGGTCACTTGGACTTGTTGTATCACCTTTGGCCTGCATCTTTCCCTCCAGCGACCTCCTGCGCTCCAGTTTCCCTGACACCTTCCAGGACGTAAAAAGATGCCTTTCTTTCCAAATTTGTACCTCATCACATAGACCCATACAGGGAGTTTATAGTGCCTAATGACCATTAAAAACTTTGCTATTGCTGCTGCTGTATTATAAGTGGGAAAAGATGGAGTTGAGCACTTGGTGTAATACATTTCTAACTAGATGTCTTTACCAAGTTAAATTATGCTGTTTATAATAAAAAGCTACCAGTGGTAATGGAAGTGTTAACTTATTGGCGCCACCATTTACCTAGTTCTTCCAGGCTATTCTATGTGCATATTTTTCTTTAGTACTAGATAGTCTCAACCTGAGGGGGGGATTCATCGATGTTTATTGAATTACGCCTGGGCTCCTAAGAGCCTGAGGCGAGGGAAGGGGAGGGAGGAGGCATTGAGAAATGTAGGGGGGTTTGCGCGCCAGAGCTGTGCTGACGTGACAACTTAGCGGGGGAGGGTTGGCGACATAGTGCAGACCTTCAGGGCCATCTCAAAGTGTACCTGAAAGTGGGTGATCATGTGTGGAAGGGTCCACACCTGCTGGTCAAAGGCAGCACGAAGGAAGGAGTTATGGATGGTCCAGATGGCTGTGGCATAGGCGAGGACATGGAGGGGTCGGTGGCAACCAGGCAATGTCTGCTCGAACATGAGGTATTGCACAGGGTGTCCAGACCAGGGCTGAGCATGGAGGAGCGCGCGGGCCTGTGGCCAAAATGTGGCAACACCTTGACAGATGAAAAAATGATAGAGGTGGGAGTCAATAGGCTCCGCACAGCGAGGGCAGCTTCAGTGCTGGAAGGTAGGGCCAGTCTGGTCCCCTGTCCTGTATGAACATTGGAGCACCCTCCATAAGGTGTTGGACAACTTTTCTGACAGGATGGGGTGATAGACGTCCTTCCACAATTCCTTAAGGTCAAATCTCACGGAGGGAGGGAGGAGCTCAAGGAGTCTTGGGCGGATGGGAGGACGATCTTGGGGGTTGAATCGAGTTGTGACAACTTGTCCATTGTGCACAATTGCATGGCGACGGGGGCTGAGGCCAGGGCCTTCCATTCTGTATGGGAAGGCATGGTGGATACGCGCGCCTACTCATTTCAGGGCAAGGAGAGCCTGGTTCCAGTAGGGGGATGAGGATGGTTTCAGGCGATGGCCTGGGTGGTTTGTGAGCCACTCCCCTAATGAGGTCAGAGATGCTCTAGGAAGACCCAGAGCTGCTGAAATTGACTGGCGGAGGGCGGGCGCCCATTGGGGCATGGGGGTCGCGTCCCAGCAGACAATCGGCCATAGAAACTTCAGGAAGATTGTGGTGGCGTGGGATCGCGTGTCCAGAAGCCCTAGGCCCCCTTCATTGCAGGGTCGGGCAATGGTTGAGAGGGCCATTGGTGGATGGTTTGAGCCCCAGATCCAACAGCGGAGGAGTACATTGAGCCGCGTACAAAAGGCATCTGTGAATGGGCAGACGTGCGCTAGGAACCAGACTTTGGAGAGGAGGAACACATTGGCCATCAGAGCTCGACCCTGGGGGTGATGTGCCGCCGGTTCCAGCTGGCAATCCTGGAGTTAACTGCTGCGAGGAGCAAGTCCTCATTGTCTTTTAGCGCAACTCCTTGTTGGTTGGTGAGAACGCCCAGGTGACGGAAGGTACCGCGCACAGGTTAAATATCAAATGGTGGGGGGAAGGTGGGGGAGCCGACCTGTACAACTGTTGTCTTGGAGGTGTTGACCATGGCGTTGGACGCCTTGGTATACCTCTCAATGGTCACAGCAGCGAGTTCAAAATCCCCAGGGCAGCCAAATGCAATGGCGGTGTCATCTGCAAATTCCATGGTGCGTGTGGGGGCTTTACCTGGGACCAGAATCTCTGTTAGCTTGTCCTGTAAGGAGGCCAAGAGGGGGTCAAGGGTGATGTTAAAAAGGATAGGGCTCAGGGGGTCCCCTTGCCGGAGACCTTGTCCAACTGGTACTGCCACTGTAAAACCCGTTGGCGCCAGGACTTTGGTGTGAAGCTGGTCATAGAGCGCTAATATCCAGCGCCTAGCTGCGGGGGGGAGATGGAAGCGGGCCAGGGAAGCATCAATATACTTCCAGGCCACCCGATCATATGCTTTCTCCATATCCAGGAGAGCCACAAAGCCATTCACCTTACGAGAGTTAGCAGTCAAAGTCACGTGAAGGTCATTATAGTTGTTCATAACGACCTCCCCGGAATAAAACCGTGCTGGGATGGGGAGAGGCGAGGTGACACCCATTTGGTGATGCAGTTGGCCAGAAGCTTCGTGAAGAGCTTGTGGTCTGTGTTGATCAACGCTATGGGGCGCTAGTTCGCCAGGCTCTCACGGTCTGACTTCTTGTGAATGAGGGTCATGATTGAGCCTCTGGAGTCAGGGAGGACCTCGCCATTCACCAAGAGTGCAGCGAAGAGGTCGCGGAGGGTTCTGGCTATCACCGCAGGTTCCAGAAAGTACACTTCGAAGGGTATTACGTCTGGGCCTGGGGCTTTAAGCCATGGGGATTTCAAAAGGGTTTCCACCACCTCCTGGATGGAAATAGGCGCCAGTAGAGCCTCATCAGCCCTTGGGTCAATGGGCGGCTCTGGAGCCCGCCACAGGAAGTCCTGGATGTCCGACGGGTCCATCTGGGTGGCATGAAAAAGGCTGGAGTAGAAGCGGTGTAGTTCCTGCATGATTTCCTCCTTATCCGAAGTGGTTGTAGTGCCAATCTTCAGTGCAGTAATATCCTGCGCTGTTGACCGGGCTTTCTGTTTCTGAAAGAAGAAGCGGGTGGGGCGTTCCCATTGAGCATAGTAACGAGATGTTGTAAAGATTGCTGCCCGTTCTTCCTGCAGTGTGAGCTCCAAGAGGAGTGCTTCCTACGCCGCTTCCCAGTCTTCCAACCAACTGGGAGAGGGCGAAGGGTGGCAGTTTCGCTTTAGATGTCTGATTCTGGCTTCCGCCCTTTTGACTCTGGCGCGAGCTGCGGTCATCTGGGCTTTGGCACAGTTGTAAGCAACGCGGGTGATGCCCTCCTTGGTCACCGCCCATCTAGCCTTGTGGTCAAGCAGGTGGGGGTGGGGGAGGTGGAGAGTCTCCCGGATGGTCATAGACAGCTTCTCCTTAGTGAAGGGGTTGTTGAGAAGAGCTGGGGCAACCATAGGCCAGAACCTACGCGACGGTCTAAGTGTGGTGGTGAGGACAACGGTGAGTGACCTGTGATCACTCAGATGGTTGTCACGTAGAGAGATGGGAGAGGAGATGCGGCCAATTAGCAGGGGGCCAATCAGTGCCATATCTATGCGTGACGCTGACTGGAAAGCTCCTCCATCATACTGGATCCTAGTCATGCAACCTAGGCCAGACGCGGAGGGTGGAAGCGCATCTATAAAGCCACTCAGGCGAAGGAAATCCTGGAGGCGACTTGATCCAGGGAGTTCCTTTGCTGCAGGGGGTAAGAGTCACGGACGCGACTTATGGTTGTGTTGAAATCTCCTAAGAGGACTGTATTCCGTGGGAGATTGAGTTGGACGAGCTCTTCCAAGAGCCAATTTTGCTCCTGACCTGCATTAGGCAGGTAGATGCTTGCAGCGAAGAAGGAGAAGTCAGGAGTGGTGAGTTTGGCCAGTATGAGGCGGCCACCTAGATATTGTGAAAAAGAATGGGTTTTAACCCTGGGGATCCAAAACAATAAGGGCGGCATGGTTTGTATAGAAGGAGTTGCCTCCAAACTGTTCATTCCATGCAGATTGTTCGTGGGGGAGGATATGGGGCTCCTGTACAGCAGCGATGTCAATTTGTGCTGATCTGAAGTTGCTGAGGAGGCGGGCTCTTCGCTTAAAGTCCTGCAACCCATTTGCGTTGATGAATTGCAGGGCCAGGGTGCTGCCATGGGGACTCATAGCTGTTCCCCTCCATGTCATTGTGGGTTGCCAGAGCTTATACCTGCTGCTGTGAGGCGGCTAGTTTTGAGTCCTTTAGCTTGACTATTAGCTGCAATCCGTGAGGAGCGTAGAGGGTTCTGAGGGGAAGGAGAGGGTGGGGGGAGGAGGACCCAGTAAGCCAGCCTAGGATGCTGCCCTGCCCGTTGCAGGGGAAGGACCTGAGGGTGCTCAATGGTGACCTCCGCGGTGTCCCCATTTGATGAGTCTGAGTCCATATTCACTTCCTCTAACACTGCAAAGGATCCGCGCGAAATGGACTGTGGGGTTGGGGTAGGACTCTTTGAGGTGGCACTTCTACCGCAGGCCGCGGGTTACCAGTCCAAGCTGGTGGGCATAGCTCCATTAGGAGCTGAGGGTTGATGCGATAAATCGCTGGTGGAGGTTGGTGGGGGTGCCGCGGAGCCCTGAGTGGGGGTGGCTGACGAGGGGCACCCTGTGGGAGATGCCTTGCGCTTGGTGAGAGAGGGAGTTGACTCTGGGAGATTGGAGGGGGTGCCCACTGGAAGGGGGCATGAGCGCGAAGGTATCCCATACCAATAGTGGGGTTAGCTGTTTAAACTGATAAGCGTAAGGCCTCAGGGGACAGGTCTTGAACGGGAACCCATTGTGTGGGTTGTGGAATTGCTGCTGCAGCCACGTGGGATCGTTTTTGGCCTGGTTTAGGCCCCTGGGTGGTGGCTAAGAGGGCTTGTTTTTGAGCTGTGCAGCCACTATACAGGTGTCCAAGGGCGTTACACCATGAACACCGGGGGCGCGCCTGATCAGGGTCGACAAAAAAGATCTCAGGGCATGCCCCAACTACCGCCACATGAGGAATAACCTCAATGTTGCGGGATACAGTGGGGGAGGGGATGAATGACGCCTTAGCAGTGCGAGCTCTTTGAGTGGGAGCATAGTAAGAGGGGATGCTAAAGTCCACTGAAAGAACAGACCCTAACTCCTTTAAACCATGATGGAGCGCCAGTTTAAGAGACTCAGGATCAACAGTCGTTGGTAGATTGGAAAAAGTAACCCATGAATTTTCTCCAGGTGAGAGCGTGTGTGGGAGATGCGAAGAGATCCACACGGAATAATGACCTGGAGGGTGGCAGCATGGTCAGCAGGGGCAGCTTCAGTGAATCCCACATCGATGTAGTGGCCCTCCACTGATTCATGGATGGTGGTGTTAATTGGGAATGTCTCCGCAATCGCTGCAAAGTATGAGAAGTAATCCTCCATATAGAATTCAACAAGTTTATGCCCATAATAAAGGCGAATTGTGTGGGAGAGGGTTGAGCGAGGTAGAGCTTTTTGCGCTTTAGTTTCGGCCCATTTCTTCTTAACATCAGCAATAAACGCTACTTCACGGGGATCAGCTTTGGGTAGCGTTGGTGCCAGAGGTTTTTGCCACGCCCCAGTGGCTCCTTTGGTACGTTTGTGTTTGCTTTGGGCTGCAATCGCGGGTTGAGTGTGAGCTGGTGATTTGGACAAGTTTGTGGAGTTCCCTTGTTGCTGGAATGTTACAGCAGTTGCTGGCGTCATATTAAATTGAGGGGCGGATTGTTGGGCCTCGCTATATTGGGGAGGCCCATCCAGATTGGAATTAAATCCAGCCAATTGGGAGGAGGGCGATGTTTCATCACCATCCCAATCTATTTGGGTAAATTCAGACCGAGTATTTGCTGTGATTTCGTGGGCAAAACTCACTGGCTGATTGGTGAATTGGTCATTTTCAGCATATGGAGATAAAGTGCCAACTTGAGAAGTGCCGATTATGGGGTTCAAATGGGACGGGTGAGATTGGAACTGGTGTAAAGTTCCAAAATCTGAATCATTTAAATCCCATTGGGAAGAGTAGATTGTCCCAATTTGGTGCTTAGTGAACCAGAATGTGCAGCTAATCCAACCTTACATTCAAGGGTTTGGGGGCCAGGTGATTGTTGGGCCTCGTTAGATTGGGAGGCCCATCCAGATTGGAATTAACTCCAGCCAATTGGGAGGAGGGCGATGTTTCATCACCATCCCAATCTATTTGGGTAAATTCAGCCTGAGTATTTGCTATGATTTCGTGGGCAAAACTCACTGGTTGATTAGTAAATTGGTCGTTTTCAGCATATGTAGATAAAGTGTCGACTTGAGAAGTGCCAATTATGGGGTTTAAATGGGACGGGTGAGATTGGAACTGGTGTGAAGTTCCAAAATCTGAACCATTTAAATCCCCATTGGGAAGAGTAAATTGTCTCAATTTGGTGCTTAGTGAACCAGAATGTGTGGCCAATCCAACCTTACATCTGAGGGTTTGGGGGCCAGGTAGCTGGGTATCGCCCCTCATGGAGGGAGCCAGAAACACGGCGTCAGCAATAATAGATGGGGCTGAATTAGCTGACACAATGGGGGAGGTGAATGCCTGGATGGGCTGAGTTGCATTCAACTGAGCAGACGCCATTAAACAGCGTGGGTGATGGCCTCCTTAGTTGGACGGGGCCCAGCGGGTTGGTGGGAGGCAGCGCACACAGAGCTGTTAGGCGTGCAGGTTGCAGAAGTGCGATCAGGTGAACTGGCGCTAGTTGAAGTAGCTCCAGGTTGGGGGTGGTGCCTGCTTTCATGGCCGCTGCTTGAGAGCAGGTGATTCTGGTTAACCCTGAGGTGGGTAACTGAGGGTTGCTTCGTTTGAGGGGTGGTGCTGGCTCGTTTGGCAGAGCCTGCGGGTTCTTTTGCGGGGTTTCCCGCCATATTTGCTAATAGTTTTCGTAAATCTCTTTAGTGGAGCTAAATTTCAGGCTGAATTGATTTTCAAAAAGTGATGCTTAGCAGAAAGAGAACTATGTGCATACTGATAATCTGGAATCTATATACTACCGCGCCCCTCATGTCCTACCTGTGGCAAACACTATAGAATGAGACTCCTGTAAAGTTTTCCCTCTTATGAGTTCACAAAAGGCAAGTTGAACATATTAGCTCAAGCTTTAAGTCAAAACCAGCCTTAGCTACTGACCTCATGGAAGTGGAATTAGATAACACCCAGCTGGTGTTTCCTCTAGATAAGATTATATCTAAGCAAAACTCCACCATCACTTGCAATCCTGCTTATGCTTCAATAAAAAATCTAAAAGAGTATGCTATATTTACAAAGGTCTTCCTTTTGCGATCTTTATACTTTGAATATACACAAATCCTTGTCAATTGAAATTTGAATCAAAAAGATAAGATGAATAGTTACCATATAAAGGATGATATTGTAATGGAGCTTGAAGATTAAAATAACACTGGCCTGGAAGTTAGGGTGAGCGATCACCCAGAACACCAGCCAGAATAAATTTAGTACAGATATCCATATAATCAGATAAAATAGTATGAAGGCAGCCACAAGCACCAGCCATGGATTTTTTATTTAACTGAGGTAAGCCAAACAGGGTAAGGGCATTACTAAACTAAGGACTAAAAATAAAATTAACATAACTAAATAAATTCAAACAAAACGCCCAAAATGGACGGATTGAGTGAAACACACCTAACAAAACAACTAACCAGGTGGGCAGCAGAGACCGCTAATCCCTCCATGGTGGAAGGGGAGGGGGGATTGGGGGCTCATCTTTGTCTGCAGCTATCTCTTACCAGAGTAGGGTGCGTGTCAAGGCAGATAGCAAGGGTGTTGGGGCATTGGTAGTATGTGATTTGATACTTTGATAATTAGTACTTTCAAGTAATTGCCAACCATAAAAATGGCAGTAATATATTCAGCTAAAGCTTTTTTGGCTTTAATGTGGGCGTTTGGTAAGTTAACAAAAGAGGAAATATTGGTTTGGGTAATCTTAGCTTTTGGATTCCATGATAAAGTTACCACATTCTGGAATAGCATCAATGACATTTTGGTGTAGTTGTTTCACATTAATCTTAATTTTTTTGTAGTAAGATTTTTGGGATAACAGGAGGTGGAATTCCTCCTGCGAGTGCCACCACTTATTTGGCAGCAGCTTTGCAGAGGGGATGGCAATCTGTTGTGGTGGCTGCTTATACTCCAAACTAGTGGTCGCTGTAGAATGGTTTGTCATTTGGCTGCGGGGCATATAAACAAGGGGGAATTCTTCATCCCATTTTTCATTACAGAACTGGTTGACTTGCAGTGATGCTTCTTCATTGATATTACATGATTCGTCAATTTCATCCAATAATCTTCCATGGATTCTGGTTGAGTTAAATTGAGAAATTGGCATTTGGTTGAGGATTGGTTGATTCATTGGAGGTTGCATGGGATTAAACTGGGGTCCAATCCTGCACTTAAGTGGAAAAATCATGTGTGACACTGGGGCAAGGTGGAGGCTGATTGGTGGCTGCAGGTGCAGCTGCAACAACAGGCTTTGGAGGAGGGGGAGGTAGGATCATACCCCATGCCAGAATTGGCATGAGATGTGGGTGGTGGATTGGTGGCCATCAAACAAACTATCAGTGCGATTGGAAGCAGCTAGATATGGCACTTGCACTTTGAGTGGTCTAACTCAAAACAGGACGGACAAATCATCCATCCGTCCATGACATGGGCCCAGAATAGATGGTCAGGGGCAGAGGGGATAGCAGCGCGAGGGAGAATCAACAGGACAATTTTTTCATTTCAGGGCTGATTGTGGCATACGTCTGAGGCCCAGCAAGGCGTGTGGCCCCATTTGGAACCACAAATTGCAAGACGGGGTTGGAGACATAGGCTGCCAAACCTTCCATCAGCTCCTGGTGGAGCACCTCATGGGGAATATGGGTAGAAAACCAGCGAACCTAACTACCAAGGTGGTGTCCGCTGGGAGCTGGGTCCAAGCTGTTGGGAGAGGAGTATTCTGGAAGACTAGGGGCACTGTTGCCACAGTGGCAGCATTGGCTTCAAATGTAAAGACAAGATCAAAAACCCCTTATAGGAGCAGAAGTCAATAAAGTAGGAAGGATGCATCACTGCATGAGCCATTTTGAAAATGGAAGGGTCATTGTAGGGAAAAAGTTTCCCATATTCAACACTAAGGCCAAAATGCATGTTACTTCGGGGGAGCACCAGTGGGCAATGGGGCACCACTTGAGTTCAAGTTAGGTGGGCGTCAAGATCTTTTGGTAGGAAAGAATTGTCCCAGGGGTTTGGTATGACTGGGCAAACCACTCCAAGCGCATTTTCCTACCAGATGGAAAATGGCAGGGGGAGTTTTGCTGCTGCCCCTCACTGGGGTAGCTGGCAGAAAATCCGAGGACATCAGAGCGAAACTATGGTGGTTGATTAAGGATTTGCTTTTATTAATGTATAAATTGCTCAGAAAGCTACAATGAGTGGAAAGATAGATCAGCCATAGATTTTTAAGAATGCAATTATAGTTAATAGATGTACAGTGGGCTGCTGAATTTGCAAATAAAACATAATATTTAAAAAGATTCTTTTTTTGAAACTGAAATGATGAAAAAGAAAATTAAGTGACAATGAAACCTGTCAGGGTCTGCTGCCTTATAATCTCACAAACAAAAATCGAGGAACAGAACTTATTTCACTCACCATCAGGAATAATTATGCAATTTGACTATAGAAGATCAATATTCTGAACCCTTTATAACGCCGGATCAACCTCAGCCTTCCATATGACTTATGCTCAAATTTTGTCACCAAAATTTCTCACTTAACGTGATCTCACTTGAAAGATCAGAGAGGCTTTATCCAATGGGCAATCAGGTGTACCCATGGCCAGGAAAATAAAAGTTGATCCCATCGAGTTATTAAGGGGTTATACAAGCCTGTACCTATCAGGGATGGGCTTGCAATTGCTGATGACAAAGTAGAACAGCAGTTGGGATTTTTAAGCCTGAAACAGATTTAGGTAGTTTCTTTGGCGGATTCTAATTTAAGTTTATTGGTAGAACTTTAACTGTCAAAGATAAATTTTTCATGTTCACATGAATTTATTAAAGGGATCAATGGCCAAGACAAGGTTGGGCGCCAAAGTCAAAAAAGATCATGCTACAGGACCTTCCTGATTTAAGGCACACCTTGGACTAACGCTGGGTGCAGGCAAGATATTCCAGGTTGGTTCAGAGGAAGTTTGAGTTGCTCAGCCATTTGTAACGGCCATAGCGTTTAAATGGACATGCTAACACTTGTATAATGGCGGTCTGATTTGGTTAATCAGTTAATGGGGTCAAAACGCATTCATTTTATGAAATTTCCAACTTGGGTCTGCCTCAACTTCAATTCATCACTTGAGTTTGATTGATAATAAAGTACATTACCCATTCAGATGAAAGCATGAGCTTATTGGTGCACCAGGGCTTAGTACCACTTTCATGGATAGATGATGCCCCCAAATTATCTTAAATATGTTTGCTTGAAACCAACCTTTCTCAATGGTCATCTTTCTCCTTTGAATAGATCCCCATTCATTTATAGTTTTTTTATCTATGGTTACTAGTGAAAACCTGTGCGTGGATCTCCTTGATGAGGTCTTCAACAAAGTTGGACATTCTGTTTTCACCAAAAATCTGCCTGATCTAGTGCACCATTGGGACCTTGGTTCCCTCAAAACTAAGGCACCCAAACCCTCTAGCACTGATACCCACTTGGTTATGGGCTCCCACGTGGGGCTCACCCAAGTGCTGTTATTTATTTGTATCCAACTCCTCTACACCACGTTATACACATTACACAGGATTACTTTGACTCTGTCATCCTTTGTGGTGCCTTTCTTAAATAATCATAATGACAAGTTTCCTGGCTTTGGGGCTGTGCTACGCGCACCACCTCGCTGGGAACTGAAGAGGTATAGACACTCTCTTGACATTAGACGACCAACCTCTTTTTTATGTGCATGAACGTTTTCCATGTGGGACGTTCACAAAGTGTAAGTTGAGTGCACCAGCTGCTGGTCATGGTTGCGGCAGGGCTCACCACCGTTTTCTCATTTTGCCAATGATTGGAACATCTTGGCGTTATACTTTATACCTCTGACTGGGAAGTACCCATACTTCTTGCTCATACATGGTGGATACAGGTGCCTTGCAATTTGTGAGTCATGATTTTTCAATTTTTTACCAAAATTAATAAAATCATTATTATGAAAATGGTTATTTCTTGGCGCCGCGTTCAGATGGTGCAGGCAGGATCGTTGACAAAGGGCCTTGTGGTGATGGCCTTGGATAACACTGCACAACCTGTCGCCAAAATGGGTATGGTGTCATTTTCATCCCAAAACGCGTTTTATAACGCTGATTCCTTTTATAAAAAAGATCCACATATAATCTCTTTTGGCTCTGATATGGAACCCATTTAAGTATACCAAATCACCCCATAGAACTCACCCTTGACCAATACCATGATCCGCAGAGCCCAGGAGGTGGAGAAGGAGTTACTTTTATATTATAAAAACGTTTATGCAACTGCTGAAGATATGGTGGGATATGTGACCTCAGTAGTAAAAGTAGCTAGCTATTCCTCTCCATTTTTGATGCGAAAATGTACCCTGGGGTAATGTTAGACCCCAAAGAAGCGTTTGGTGAAGTGTTGGCGTTTTCTGCTATAAATATAGATCATTCAGGTTATTTTCTACTGACTGCTATCCTTTCATCCCCTTTAGGAAAAATCAGCACTACTATTTTGGTGGATAATGGAGCCTCTAAGAATTTTATTGACCAAGATCTAGCTGAATACCTTGAGCATAGTTACTTGCCAGGTGGTATGGTTAGGGGAGGGGTTTTTTCAAGGTATTCAACACTGAAGGTTCTATGCTAGTAGATTATCAAGTGGGCATGTATCATCTGTCAGACCGTTTCCAAAAAATCAAAAACCTTCTTTACTCAATTATTTTTTGGAGTAGAGTGGTGGAGAAAGCTTAACATCAGGATCAACTTGAAAGATAACACCTTGTCCTTAACATTAAAGAACGATCATATATTAGTTGTCCCTTTGTTTGAGGCTAATTCTCAGGGCGATCTACCCCATTGACACAGTATCCACACTCTCAATCTAGCTCCATTGTTGAAGCGCTCACTGAAGGTGCCTTTACCTTCCTGTTTGGAGGGGCTAGAATCTTCATTTGATGCGGCTTCAGCCAATATACTAGCTCATTTATAGTTTGTTTGTAAGTTAAGCTCACAGTTGATCTATTGTATATATCTTCCCCAATTTAACCTTTGACCATATGGGAGGAAGCGGCATTGAATGGGTGGGTTAATGAGCATGTTATAACTTTGGAATTGTTGAGATAAGCTGGGAGAATTTGAACAGGGTCAAGCCCACTGAGCAATCAGACAGACTATATGAAGATTTTTGTCCCACAGCACACTTAAAAATATAATATAATATAGAGCTATATGCTCCAGGTTGCCAATTTATTTATTTGATATAAACCACGGTTACTCCCTGTTCCGCTCTCACTAAACTACAAACAACCTTCTTTCTTCAATCGTCTCATCTCACTTATATCTCAGTGACTTCAGAAAAGACCATTTTCTTGGCTTAGAAATCAGTTCTGCCATATCTCATTGGTTTCAGCAGTATATGGTATTCAAATCTTTATTGCCTTAGTTCAAGGCAATTGTACTCAATAATTGTCAAATGTTCATACCGCCTTATTGCCCTATTTGAGAGGATCCAATAATAAACCTAATTTGACCCAAAATCGCCTCAACTCAAGGTGCTCATAGAATTTAACTAACAACAATGTTTGTTTATTTTACCAATGTTCTGTAGCTGTTTCAGGCTTATTGTCCAGTTATATCAGAATCTCGACAATACCCCCTCCTTGACAAGAAAATAAGTCTCTTATTGCTTATATGGCTGAAGGAACTTCACATGTGCTCAGTTAATGATCTGACCGCTTGTGGGGTCCATGATATTGTAGGCGTTGATACCTGTTTTATTTAATGTTTTTAACGGCCCAATCCAGATGCTGGCCAATCTGCGCTTTCAACTGAACCCATGTTGATCATGGAACAGAACCACGTCCCTTTCTCTTGAACTTAGCTAACCTGCTATGACTTACCTGATCAGCAGCCTGATTCCTGATCTTCTTGGCTAAGCTGAAGGAATATGATTCAGTTTGCAATTTTATCAACGTATCTGCAAGGTTAGTCAAATAATGGTGGTGATCCATTCTGCAGGTATCTTTTATGAACAAATAGAGCAATTCTGGAAGAGCCAGGTGCTGTCCATATAGTAGTTGAAAGGAGCTCTTCCCCGTGGCGCAATGATAACTAATATTATAGGCAAAAATGGTGGTGGAAAGAGGGGAACTACAATTGGAAGGTTAATGGGTCACCAATTTCTGAAGTATGTTCACCAATGTCCCATTAGCGTATTTGACCATTCTGTTGGACTCAGGGTGGTATGGGGTCGTCAGAACCCCATGGATGCCCTTCAGTTAATTTACCTTTGTAAGGATGTGAAAAGTGAAATTAGTTCTGTTGTAAGTAAGGATGAATTGAGGGCAGCCATGTCACTGGATAATACATTCCATCAAGAACTTGGCCACTGTGACCGCCCCCAACTCCTGTATTGCCTGTGCTTCAACCCACCTGGTCAAGCGGTCGATTGCCACTAGAATGTACTTAGACCAGTTGGATCCTGTTGGAAGAGGGCCAACGACATCAAGGGAAACCTTATGCCAAGAAAGATGGGGGTTCACTAACCGATATGAGATCTTCTGGCAGAACATTTTTTCCACTTGGCACTGGTGGCAGAAGAAGATTATTTCAAGCACGTCAAAATTCAAAGTCTCCCAATTGTACCAAGGTTGCAACGATTCCAGGTCTTACATACTACACCATGTCCAACTGCTCAGTGTGCGCTCATGATAATTTTTGATCAAGTGAAAGCCTTGGGATATTCACCGTAGTGTCCTCTATCCGCTTGTACATTGTACCAATCTTTGTGGAACGTATTGGCCCTTATTCCATCTAACACCTTGATAAATTGGGCCGGTTCATCATCATCTTTCCCACTTAGCATTTTATCATACATATTGTCACTGAGATCCGCCATAACAGCAATGGTTGGCAACCTTGACAAGCAATCAGCGTTCTGGTTTTTTTCTCCAAATCAGTGGAGGATTATTAAAAATGTAAGCCTTCAGTTTGAGAGTCCATTGGGCTAGTTGCCCTTCAGGCTTCTTGAGGTTCTGCAACCAGCGTAACAAAGCGTTATTTGTTATTACTTTAGACTTCATTACATGCAAATACAACCTGAATTGCTTATATGCATATATGACCGCTAAGCACTCCCACTCTGTCACAGTCTAATTACGGCTGTAAAAATTAAGGATTTGACTGCAGTACGACACTGGTTGCCCCTCCCCTTCATCATCCTTTTGGAATAGGACCGCCCCAATGGCGGAAAGGGATGCATCCATCTGAATGATGAAATCTTTATTGAAATTAGAGTATTGCAGCACTGCGAACTGATTAGTGCCATTTGAAGCATATCAAATATGTATTGGTGGCATTCAGTCCATTAATTTGGGGCATCCTTCTTTAATAACTCAAAGCGGACCTCTAATACAACTGAAATTGGGTATAAAGCGGCGGTGATAGCTGACCATACCCAAAATACTTGTATATCACGCTTACTATTTGGCTTAGTCATCTTCCAGATAGCATTGCCTTGGCTGGTTGAGGCCTTAGCCCAGTCGAGACCAACACAAACCCAAGGTAATCCAATTTGTCCTTAAATAAGTGGCACTACAGGACTTAATCTGATGTTAGCCTCCACAAGTTGGCGAAAGACCTCTTCCAGGTTTGTCAGATGCTTGGAGAATGTACGTGAAAAGACATTAATATCATCAAGGTACATGAGGATACATGACAGCTTCAGGTTGCTGAGAATGATGTCCATGGCCCGCTGAAACGTAGCCAGGGCATTACATGGCCCTTAGGGCATACAGGTCAGTTGGAAAAGCAACAGGACATAATAATGGCGCATTTCTCCTGCTTACTGTGGGCAACTAAATTTACCAATAACCAGATATAAAATCCATTGCTGATAAGTACTAAACTCCTCCCAACCGATTCAAAACATCATCAATTTGTAGCAAGGGATATGGTCACTTTTGGTAATGCTGTTGAGCTTCCAGTATTCTATTACTATCCAAGTTGGAGCCATCTTTCTTTTTGACAAACAGAACAGGTGAAGCCCACAGACTATTTTATGGTTTGAGCATGCCTTGTTTATTCAACTTTTTGTTCTCCTCAGTTACTACTTCTTCCGCCACCCTAGACTAGCATATCAGCTGAGATCTGATGGGGGGATGATCATCAGTGTCACTCGATGGACCACTCACTACGCACACCCTAAATTGTGGTCATCTACAGCAAAGATCTCCTTATATTTTTGGAATAAAGCTAAGACCTAATCTTTTTGTTCTTCTGATAACTCCATTAAATTTTTCAAGCGATACCACCATCATTATGCGGAGTTGTGTTTCAAAGGATAGTCCAAATTATCTAGCAACCTGAACTTATAAACTGGAGGACCCCCTCCACTGGAATCAGATCTAAAAACGCCACTATTTGGTGTCAGCGGATTTGTATCAGTTTGTGCTGCAGATTCGCTAACAACATCTTAAACTCCCCATGACCCAAAAATATTTCCTGGAGCCACATGGTGCTCAAACCATGACTGCTGATAAGGACCAAGAATTTCCTCATAAAGCCCAGCTGGCACTTCCACCTCTAATTCAGTGTTTACTATATCTTGGTACCCAGAGGGAATTTATATAGCTCCAGCAGCTCTGAGCGGCAGCCAAAGATATTCATTTATTTTCTGGAGATGGCCCAGGTCTTACCCTTCAGTTGATGGTAGCGATCCAGAATCACCCATCATTATAGGCAAGGTTGATATGTCCCAAGTGCACCAGATCCTTTGGCACTCTGCTGAAGGTAAATTAGGATCTACTTCCCCAAAATATCGAAAGTCTCTTCCACCATGTCAACGACAGCCCCATAGTGTCACATGAAAGCAGTTCCAATTAACAGTTAATAATTACTATTTGGTAACACTATCAATGGGGCTACCACAACAAATGACCCAAACTGCAATGGAAGTGCACTGTACGCTCCTTCATAGACCGAGTTTTCTGCTCCAGTGGTTCCATACACCATACAATGGTCCACATCAGGTTTTAGTATTAGCTTCACCACCACTTGGTGAAAAATATGTTACCTGGAGCGCCCGTATCTATTATAGCGCAAACCCAGGTTTTTGCTACAACAATGTCATAGTAGTTACATTCAGTATAAGAGGAATATTGACTGTTTAATATGTAGAGTTTTAGGGGGTTTCAATTTTCAAGAAAGCTTTTAAATCCCTCACTGACTTTGGGGTACTCTTTGGCAGTGGCGTCTACTGGAAGGGCAACGTTTACACCTATTAGGGAAGGGCCATCAGCGGCGAATCTAGCTTGTCTGAAGAAGCTTAGTTAAACATTTGGCAGGCTTACAGCTTTGGTTGCTCCTGAGGTCCTTCTTACACTGAGGTCTGGGATTGTGCTCATGTCAGTACATTTACTCATCTGACCAGCTGATGGTATAAAATCCCGTCATCATACAGAATGAAATTGGCTTAAAATACTACAATTGGTTCTTATGGAACGTCTGGTATTGGAATAGTGGGGGTAGAGAGTCCCATCTTTACTCCACTCCATCTTTTCCATGGTATTATTGGTACTGCTGCACATTGTGGACACAACAGTTGGGGCAGCTTTGGGAAAGGTGATCAGGGCGGCCACATTAAAAAAAATTTACATGTAGGATCCACGTCCTTGGTTCTCATAAGAAGGTCCAAACAATAATGCTGTTGACGTTTGGCGTTGTTAGGGCCAGTTTAGTAGTTAGGCTGCTGGCGATTTTCATAAGCGGGACCAAAGCGGAAGTCAAACTGCTGAGGGTAACTCAGCTGAGGGCGGGGCATGTGATTATAATAAGGCTGGGGTTATTAGGCAGAATCAGGACAGGACTGAAGGACTCCCTAAATAATAGGGTCCAGTATGGCGGCGGTGTATTTCTCTCTTTATTGAGTAGCTGGAAGTTAGCAGATATTCGGTGAAAGAACTGAACAATTTTGATCAAGGGGACGTTATTTCCCAAAATTGGAGAAATGAAGTTGTAAAGATCACAGTATGACTTCACAGCGGAGGTCATTGCAATGCATACGTCAGCTTCAGCAAGAACGCCTGATCCTATCAACACATGGGCTTCCACCTTAAATTGATCTGTAAATGCAGTAATGGACTCATTATATTGGAACCCAATGATCAAAAACTTGGCTTTACACTGCAACATCTTTGAAGTACCACCAAACAACCACAAAACAGTTTCCTTTACTTTATGGTAAGTAATGGAACTGTTTGGAAGGTAGCAGGTAACTTTGTTAGCACTTCCAACATCCAAAGACAGACAGTAATTTAGTCTTCCACCAATCAGAGGATCCTTCCGCTGCAGATTAAAAGTTGTAAAAAGAACCTGTGGATGTTTCCATTGCGGTTGAATGGGGTAACATTCAATTCAGACCTCCTCCTATTGCTCATAACCGCAAGCCTTAGAAGTGTACTGCGGATTTTTCTGTGCCTTATAACTGGAATCTTGAGGAGGGGCGGGCTCAGAAGGCCCAGCTGCTATTAGGGTAATGTAGGGTTCTTCAGCGGGTAGGGTGGCCATCACACTGGGCACATATTAATCATAAAAGGATCCACTGAGCGCCCCCTTTTCTTCTGCTTCCCAATGGGGACGAGGAGGGTAAAAGGTGTGTATTAACTTCTGCTCTGTGCAATGTAGACGTTTAGTAACATCATCCAGTTGTTTGGCAAGCTGTCTGTTCTGCTATTCAAGTATGCGCAGCTGACTAGCTGCATGTTCAAGTTGAATCATTATTTTTTCATGCTCCCAAAGGAGTTCCTCCTAATTTTTAAGCACAGAATCTACAACAAGTTTGAGTTCTGTGGTCTCAGCCAGCGCAGCTTCTCGGGATGATTCCTCTTCAGTGAAGACCATGATTGCAGATGTGAATTTTTTTAGTGGATTTTCAATGGGCCCTTTAGTGAGCACCACAGCTATAACTTTAGCGGAATTGTTGAGATATGCAAGGAGAGTTTTTACAGGGTCAAACCAACTGATCAATCAGAAAGACAATATGAGGATTTTCAGTCCACAAACACTTGAAAATATAATAAAATATAGAGCTATTTGCTCTGAATTGACACTTTATTTTTATAAGATATAGACGTGGTTACTCCCTGTTCCGCTCACACTAAACTACTAACAACATTCTTTCTTCAATCGCCTCATCTTGCTTATATCTCAGCGACTTCAGATAACTTCATTTTCTCATCTTAGTAATCAGTTCCGCCATATCTTATTAGTTCCAGAAGTATATGGTATACAATTTTATATTGCCTTAGTTTGAGGCAATTTTATTTAATATTTGTCAAATGTTGATATCACCTTATCGCCCTATTTGAAGGCGATCCAATAAAAACCCTAATTTAACCCAAAATCATATCAACTCAAGGCGCTCAAATAATTTTAACTAATTTTAAGGTCGGCAGAATCATACCAATCTGCCATAGCTGTTTCAGGCTTATCATCCAGTCATATCATAATCTTGACAGAGAAATTAGCTAAAGACACAATTTTTCAGTGTATCTCTCCAGTATGCTCCCCATTTCTCTTTGTGGAGAAAGCTGATGGTATCTTACACCCATGCGTAGATTATGGGAATTTAAACAATGTCACTATACCAGATTTCATCCCATCCCCTTGGACTCACAGATTGCATGCTATGTGGAGAAGGTGAAAGTCTTCTCCAAACTAGATTGCTTAAATGTGTTCAATTAGATCCAGAACAAGAAGGGCCAGGAGTGGAGAACCCCATTACACACCAGAAAAGAAATTTCAAATTTTGGGTTATACCCTTTGGGCTTAAGAATGTCCCTGCTATCTAAAACGCTGTATTGATGTGGCTATGAGTGACCTGCTGGGGGTATTAGCGTCTGCCTACATGTATTAAATTCTGGTGTTTTTCCATCATGAGTCCCATGAAGTACACCTTTGGCAAACGGTGGAGAGGTTAAAGGCAGACAACATTACGTTAAAGATCAGCAAATGTGAATTTTTCAAGTCCCAGGTTACCTTTCTGGGCAACGTCATGTTTTACCAAGGTTAATTGAAAACTCCAGACAAAGAGATGGCGATTTGTGAGTGGCCCGTTCTAACTTTGGTCAAGGAATTGAGGAGTTTTTTTTTGGGGGGGCGTGTACGCTCCTTAATAAAATCACGCCCAATCCTTCTGATGTGGCAGCACCTTATATAAGGCGAGTGGAGCTAAACTTCTCAAATGGTCCCCCATTTTTTAGGATGCTTTCCAAACATTAAAATGCACCCTGTTGTCCACGTCCATCCTTTGACATGTAGATCCCATAAGAGAGGTTATTGTGGCTACTGATTGTAGGACCTCATCATCTTCTCTGAAGGTCAAAGCCTTCAAATGCGGTTCGATTATAATTCAAACGTGGGTTCACCAGAATCTCTTGGGGACTAGGTTCCCTAAGGCAATATCTCAGCATAAATACGTCGTTGAGGATACTCTGTTCACTTTGAACAGACAAGGTCTTTTTTATAAGCAGGCAAGATAAATACTAGTAAATAACTAGGAGATTTGAAGGATATATTAATAATCAAAATTCAGAGATATTTATAGCTGCCGAGATGTTCTGGTTCGCCTAAGAGGACCTTTATGTGATAATTGGGAATGAGTAGGGTAAGATGATCTCATTAAAGATGTGCCAGGTGACATGAACTTCCTTTGAATCTGACTCTCTTTAGCTAGGGCGGTAGATTCCATGGACCTCCAAATGGCAAGATCTTCATTAGCTAGCTTGGTGCCTCTGTTAGAAAGATCAGTGAGTCCTTCTGGAAGTAGAGTTCTCTTTCATCCATTTAGGTTTTTATTATTACCCTTTGTGGTGCAGAGGTTAGAATTCTCTGCTTCCTCTGGAGTGGCTGGAGTTCAAATCCCACTCAGGGCTGTCCAAGTCTCATTATTTACAACACTGATGCCTCCAACTTTGCCATAGCGGCGGCTTTAATACAATTAGGTGAAGAAAAATAGAGCATACAGTAGGATATTTTTCTTGGAAGATGTCCCTGCCTGAGTCAAACCATGCCATTTATGACAAAGAGCTATTAGCAGTGGTTTTGGGCTGACCTATTGGCGTCATCACTTGCATGGCTCATCCCACCCTTCCATGTACATACAGATCACCATGCCCTACTGTACTACCGCACACCTCATGCCTTGACCCCACGGCAAACATGCTGGCATAAGACCCTAGCCCAATTTGTGTTTTCCTGTAAGTATTTTAAGGGTAAGGAAAATGGTTTTGCAAATGCATTGAGTTGCAACCCTGCACTAGCTCCTGATTCTAAGGAGGTAGAGGTGCATAATACCCATTTATGATTCTGCCAGGTAAGATTGTGTCTCAACTTCCCTCTTCCTTGGCCCACGGGCCAGCACTCGCTCTTATGGATAGTGTGGAGGAATACATTATGTTCAGAAATGTAGTACTTTAACAGTATTTCGTTGGCTGAACATACTATGGTCCTTAACAATGGCACATTTAATCAAGAGGACATTACCAGGGGTTACCACATGAAGGATGAGATGGTGCGGTTTCAGAGGCGCCTATGGGTTCCTGCTAACCACTTTGCCTGGAAATCATCTGGGACCATCATGAAGGAATCACCGGTGGTCATCCTGGGAAGATGAAGGATCTGGAGCTAATTTGCTGCAATTACAATTGGAAGGGGTTAACCGCTCAGGTGAGCAGGTATTGTAAAATATGTCTGGTTTGCAACCAAATGAAACTAAACTGACAGCTACTAGTGGGGTCGTTGGTACCAGTTCAAAAGACTGAAGGGCCTTAAACTTCTTTATTGGTTAATTTTATTGTGTAATTTCACATATATGATGGCTACAAAGCTATCATGGTAGTGGTGGACCGTTTTACAAATTTTTCCCACTTTATTCCCTGCAGAACCAGAGTAACTTCGGCTAAGATGACTTGGCTCTTTGTTATAAATGTGTTTGCTCTTCATGGGGTCCCCCAAGAAATAACCAGCAATCATGTACCCCAGCTTTTCTCCATTTTTTTTGGAAATTTGTGTAAAACTCTGCAAATCCGTCCCTGCTGTTCAACTGCCTATCACCCCAATAAGATGTGCAGACTAAGCGAGTGAATAAGTGCCTAGAACAGTTTTACAGTGTTAACTGCTGAAGATCATTCAGATTGTGTTCCCATCTCCCATGGCCCAATTATTTATAACAACACATAACATGCATCAATCGGTTGTTCCTCCTTCTTCACAAACTATAACTTTAATCTTGCCTTCAACATAGAGATTAGTTGTGATCTAAGGTGGAAGCAATGGCGGACTTTACCAAAATGATCAAGAAAGTACACCAGGGGGTGAGCATGAATTTACATGCAGCCATGCAGGCTTACAAGGAGAACGCTGATGGTAAGAGACAAGTTGGACCAGCGTATAAGGAAGGGGATCTCGTGATGCTTGATGCTAAATTATCCCAATCAAGCAACAATACAAAAAACTGGGACTGAAGAGGATTGAACCTTGCCGCGTTGTCAGAAAGGTGGGCCACGCCTCATAACAGTTGTATCTCCCCCTTGCTTTGATTTTTTTTAGTCTTCCATGAAAGCAAGCTTACGTTGTTTAAGGGCCCCCACCAGAAACTTCTGAGTCTTATCTCGTGGATGGGGCACCAGAGTGGGAAGTGGAGGAGATAGTAGCCTCCAGGCAAGTAAGAAGACCTGAGTATTCTGTATCCTGGAAGGGGATTTGACGCAGTGGAGAACAGTTGGGTTCAAGCGTGGGACTGTTCCCATGCCCAAGACTTAATTGAAGCATTCCACAAGCGTTTCCCTGAGGCTGCAGGTTCTAAGTCCAAGCAAAAAGTCGCTGCCATGAAGTTGTCCCCATCTCACAAAAACATTTACTTGGAAAATGCCACTGGAGGGGGTGGAGACCACAAAAGAGGAGAGGGTAATGTCATATTCACATGACTTTATTGAAGGGATCAATGGCCAAGACAAGTCTGGGCGCCAAAGTCAAAAAAGATCATGCTACAGGACCTTCCTGATTTAAGGCACATTTTGGACTAACGCTGGGTGCAGGCCAGATATGCCCAGGTTGGTTCAGAGGAAGTGCGAGTTGCCCAGCCATGTATATTGGTCATAACATTAAAGCGGAGTGCTACCACTTGAATAACAACGGTCTGATTTGGTTACTCGTTGAATGGGTGTTCAAAACTCATTCAATTTATGAAATTTCCAAATTGGGTCTGCCTCAACTTCAATTTATCACTTGAGTTTGATTGATAATAAAGTACATTACCCTTTCAGATGAAAGCATGCGCTTATTGGTGCACCAGGGCTCAGTACCAATTTCATGGATAGATGATGCCCCCAAATTATCTTAAATATGTTTTCTTGAAACCAACCTTTCTCTTTGGTCATTTTCCTCCTTTTAATAAATCCCCCATTCATTTACAGTTTTTTTTATTTATGGTTACTAGTGAAAACCTGTGCGCGGACCTCCTTGAGGAGGTCTTCAACAAAGTTGGACGTTAAGTTTTTACTAAAATATTTACTCAAACTAGTGCACCGTTGGGCCCCTTTGGTTCCCTCAAAACTAAGGCACCCAAACCCTCCAGCACTGATTTTCGCTTGGTTATAGCTCCCCATGGGGCTCACCCAAGTGTTGTTATTTATTTTGTTTCCAACTCTTCTACACCACGATATACACCCACACACAGGGTTACATTAGCTCTGGTGCCCTTTGCGGTTCCCTTCTTACCATATTACTAATGAAGAGTTTCCTGGCTTTGGGGCTGTGATATGCGCACCACCTCTCTGGGAACTGGGGAGTTATAGATACTCGCTTGACAAACCTTATGAGAGGGTGAGAATCGCTGCCAACCCTCTTCTGGAGATGGCCCCGCAGCTGCTACTTCCCCGCACAACCCAAATTCTCTGGATTAACTCATGGGTGGTTTTCATGGTGAGAAATGATGCGATCTTTAAGGGATATGCCATTACCCACCTCTCATCCACCACATGGATAAATCGCCCAGGATGATGAGAGGGAGAGCTTCCAGATTTTTCTTTTTCTTAGTATGAAATGAGAATTACTCCTAATAAACCACGGGGGTTGCTCCCCAAGACTTACAGATATAGTATGGTCCCAGGGACGTTTATGGGTTCCCAGAGGACCTCTTCTCCTTGATTATCAAGTAAAATTATATATGTATCATTGTGAGGCACATTAGAAAGGGTAAAATCTGGTGCTCATCTGCTGCACGTATAACTAGTAGAGGATTTCAGCACAGATTACTCAGTGTTGGGACTTTGCCTTAATTAGGGGAAGCCCCAACTAGGGGTTGCAACCCGCCTACAGGCAGATGCTGGATTGGGCTCTCCATTAACATGGGGTAATCCCAATCCAAAGTTTAAGGATTGGCCCTAATAATTTTTTATAATTTAATAGTAAATTTGGCACCAGCGACTAATGCTGAGGATGCCAAACAATCAATCAGACTGTGAGGAATTACATTATAATGTTGACCCAATCAATTAACTCTTTTGGACACATCAGCGACTTACGCCAAGGATGCGCCCATTCCCCTTGTATTATTAATTTATCCATTTATATCCATTTGGCTTTAGCAATCAATGCTGAGACTATTATAATATTCCCTTTCCTAATCCATCAAGGTTATATAAATACCTTGAGGATCCTTTTAATAAATTACCATTTCTCACCTATCTCTTTTCCGTTTTTAGCCTTACTTTGGCCATACTGGCCTATCAACTTGCTAGGGGCTTTGGGGCCCTGATTAATAGGGGCTGGGTTGGAGTTCCTCCTCCAAAGTCCTGAAACTCGTTATATCAAGGAGTTTCTTGTTTGCAACATGATGAAACCAAGTTTACAAACATTTTTCTGGCTTGCTGGTACTAGTCCAGAAAGCATAAGGACCTTGGACTTCCCTTACAGTCGATTTTTCGTGGAGTTACCTCAATTTGAAGGGTATGATGCCATTAAGGTAGTTGTGGACCGTTTCACCTAGTTTTACCAATTCATTACATACCATACCACAGTAACGGCTATAATGGCTAAGTAATTATCTCTCATGTTTATCCGCTAATGGCGTACTAAGAAAATCATTAATGACTATGGACCTCAGTTCACATCCTTATCTTAGGAGGAACTTATCAAGACACTCCAGTTTGTTTTTGCCATTCTACTGACTTCCACCCACTGATAGATGGGCAGATAGAACGAGTGAACCAGTGTTTAGAACATTTCTTGAGGTGCTACACTGCACCTGACTACACAGATTGGGCTTCACAACTACCCTGGTTTAATTTAGTTATAACAATGCCCAGCATTCTTCTATTGGGTGATTTCCCTTCTTTGACATTTTTATATTTAACACCTCTTTATCATGGAACCCAGTTGTGGGTACAAGGTAGAAGCTGTTTTGGACTTTTCCAAGTTAATCAGGAAACTATGCCATAATTAAACAATAAATTGGATGTGGCTATGAAGACAGACAAGGAGAATAAAGGCGGAAAAGATGAGTAGGGCCTGAGTATAAGCAGTGAGGATTTATGCTTCCTGATTCCAAGAAATACTTAATAAAACAGCCTTGCAAGAAACTGAAACTAAAGAGGATAAAACTACTGCGATGTCATAAAGGTGGGTCATGCCTCCTAAAGTTGATATCTTAACTAAGTAATTAATATTATCCATTTTCCATGAGTTTAAGATAACCTTATTTGAGGACCCCCTTCTGAGACCTCAGAGTCAAACCTTGTTTAGGGGGCACATGAATTGAAAGTGGAGGAATATGGCATCCTTTTGAGTAAAGAGACATCTTTAGTACTTAGTTTCAAGAAAAAGGTTTGACACCATTTAGAACAGTTGGGTTCTAGCCCATAACTTCATCCATACTCAAGATATAATTAACGTTCTAAAAGAGCATTCAAATGACGCTGGTTCTAATTATGCACCTTCAATTGCCGCCATGAAGCTTTCTTCCTACAAAACTTTCCCATGCTAATTCCTTTGGAGGAGAAGTGGTGCCTCTAAGCTGGAGGGTAATGTCTTCTCTAATGACTTGACTGTGGGTACAGACCGTAAGAACAAGGAGGATGTTAGTAAAGCCAAGAGTCTTAAGATGGCTTCCTTCCTGATCTTAAACATAACTTGGACTAACATTGTAAGGGCCAAATATGCTCAGGTTGATATCAAGGGGCCATGTGAAAGGGTTGTTGGTAACACATTAATGGCCCCATAAACATACAAGTTAATCATTCAACAAAATTAGATCTTTATGTCTAATTGCAAAAAGGTGTATAAAATCCCATAATAGCTACAATATTACCAGAACTACTAAGATTTTTCACAAGCTAAAAGCCAAGTACATGTATACTCAAACTATGCTACTGACATTAAAAATAACTTGATCTTATTGGATATATTGGGATTAGTCCCATGACAAATAATAATTAGTAAACTTTTTGAGCTGGTTGCTCGTTTTAGCTCTCAAGTCTGCTCCACAGGTTCTGGTATGTGCGTTGAAAGAAATTATTAGATTACTGAACTTAATTGAAAATTTTATGAAGACTATTGTCCTGGTTAAGATTTCACAAATAACTGAACATTGTTCTTAAGGTAGGCTGGTGCTAACGCTCTTCCTTCTGTCGCTAAAAGGTACTCCTCTAAACTCTTTATACAACAAGGGAATACTGTCCCTGCAATTCTTCCTCTTTTACTTTCAAAAATCACGGATATCTTCACAATTAATATCTAACTAAAGAATATTGGTTTTTCCACTCTAATACCTAGATTACAAAATACAATAGATGTATAACAACTACGTATAAGTCTTTAATTGTATACTTTAATTACTTAAGATCAAGGGAAACTATGGGGAATCTGGTGCCCAACTATTACATTGGCACCTCCTTGGGGAGACAGCTGTCGCTAATAGATTACCCTCCTAAGTTGCACCCTACACAAGTTTCTCTCTTCTGTCAGGTTTTTCACCAACTAGTTTGTGTCCTCAGTGGTCTAAATTAATTAGGTTACCCAACGAGTTGCTACCAGATTCGTTGTTGATGCCTCACCAATTAATAAATCCATGAGTCGATTGGTGAAAAACCTAATCAACTAGTATAACTAATTACCAATAATCAAATTGGCAACCAAACTATATAGTAAATAAATTATTGGGGATGAAACCTGATGAAACATAAGTAATCTGGCAGAGTCAAATCATAACGGATTAGCAAGTGCCTGTTAGGAATAAAACCAACAATAGTTATCATCTCTTATTATAACTCATCCACTAAGATAATTTACCTGATGGGTAGAGCAGATTGCGTCATAATATTATTGGGTTGGATGAGATGGTCATAAAATCTGAACACATCCCCCACTTGACAAAATTATCTAAAAAATAGAAGTTTGAGAGCGGATGCTGCCTCAGGCTGTGGTCACAGCTCAGCCATTAAAGCTAAACTTCAACTAAAGCGGAGCTCATTCTGGTATGCACTCAACACATTTCATGCCATTCTCAGCAACGTGGCTCCTCTTCCTTCTCATAATAATGCTGCCTCCTCAGAGTGCAGTTCCCATGGCATCATGCCAAGCCAGTACTATCACATTTTTTTCTCAATGTCAATATAAACTGATAGACTTCATTACACCAGTATTGGCTTTTATGACTCCTCATTATTAAAAGGATATCCTTGTTTGGTTTACAGAGTCCTTGTTCATTCTCTCAACTTAGGTTTCTTAATAGTGGATCCACTTTCAACCCAAGATGATACTACAAAAAAATTCAAGTCTTCTCTTATCCCACTATACTCTACCACTAATTTAATCATATTTCATCCCCCTTCTCCCCACTAGACAATGGAAGGTGGGATAAAAGCTAGATCCTCTCAATCAAGGCAATAAAAACCAATTTCTTTCAATATATATATACTTTTTTATTTTTCTTGAGGTTATTTGCCTTCACAATAAATATAATTCTTATTTATCATAATTGTCATAACTTTTATATATATATTTTTTCTTTTTGGGTTTTCTTAATTTTTTATCATTTTTTTAAATCTATCTATATTTATTGCCAACACTTTAAATATTTAGTATGGACACTATTCACTTTATGATCATCCACAGCGTTTTTCAGCACATAGGCATCTGTTGCCATCTTAGTGATAATCTTAAATTGACCTGACCAAAGGCGTCCAATTTGTTTCTTATTCAAAATCCATAGGTGACAAAATAGGCTACTCTTTCTCCCACATGGTACTCTTTCAGCACTAATCAATTTTGATCATCCATCTTTTTTACTCATGTTTTCCCTTCAACATTGTATTGAATGCCTGTGATTAAAGTTCAGTTGTAATATTTTTAATCATGTTAAGTATTGCTCTGCGCTCATCCTTTAAAGCTATACCACTTCTGAATACAAAATTGGCGGTAGTAAGGCTCTTCGCCCATATAAGAGTTTGAATGGCGTTTTCCTGTCGCCTTATGATGTCTGATTATGTGAAGGTAACTGAACACAAACAAGATCTACAAGCGAAGGTTTGCCACTACCAATTTTTTCAGCATCTCACCTAGAGTTCTTTACCTCTTCCTACCATTCCATTCATCTCTGGGTGGTAGAAAATGGATGCCACTTCTCAGATTCCCATTAGTTCATTCAGTTTTGGGATCAAATCGGACATAAAGTTAGTTCTATTACCACTCAGTAATACTTGTGGGATCCATGCCAGTACACTACTTGTCTAGTATGAATCTCGCCCAGATTGTAGAATCTGTTCTTCTTAAGGCCTTTAACTCAACCCATCTAACCAGATGGTCTATTGTGACTATGATGTACTTTACTTTCCAATATTAATACTTAAGAGTCCCATCACATCTATTATCACTGCGTGCTAAGTGAACCCAGGGCATACTAGCTGGAATACCGTCACATTCTTATGCTGCTTATGTTGACATTCCATGCAGCAGTCTAGATAATCTGCAACATAATGATTGACAAAACCCACTAATAACTAACATAAATGGTCCATGGCTTTTACTAAGCAACCATGCCCTATGACTTTGTGTGCAGCTTATAAATTTCCTCTCATTCTGGAGATTTAGAGAATAAAAACCACCTTTTGCCAATCAACTTTTACAGCTGTCCGTTCTTCACTTCAGTATTTTCATATCTTTCCTCAGAGCAGTTTGAATCTCTTGGGGTTCATCCCCATTAACCCTTTAATAATCTGTTGGAATAATTCATCTTCTTTTTTGTAATGACATGAACGGCAGGTAATCTTGATAGTCCATCAGAATTTTGATGTGCTGCTCCTGCTCAGTGATTAATTTTGAAAACACGGGTTTGTAGTTTCAGAGACCATCATGCCAGTCGCCCCTCTGGTTCCTTAAGATTATGTAACCAGTGTAAAAACAAGTGGTCGGTCAAAACCTTATAATGTTTCCCATGTATATACAAGTGAAATTGTTTGCTGGTGTAAATCACCGCAAGGCACTCACACTCTGTCATGGTGTAGTTTCTTTCTGCTGGCATCAATGTTCTGTCACATATGTCACTGGATGCTCTCCCAGTTATTGTCTCCTTGACTTAGAATGGCGCTGATTGCTGTTAATGAGGCATCAGTATGAATAATAAATCCCAATTAAAATTTGGGTAATTTAGGACAAGACTAGTCATAAGATACTTTCTTAGATCATTAAACGCTTTTTTGGCTTCCACATACACACAAATCTTTTTTGGATTCTTAACAGAGGAAATGATGGTTTGACAATTCCAGTTAAAGCCTTGATAAATTGGTGATAGTAGCTGACCATCCCAAGAAAGACTTGTATGTCCCAAACACTCTTTGGAGTTAAATTGCTCAATGTCAATTATCTTCTGCGGCTGCAGTTGTAATCCGCCAGATTCTATCACAAACCTCAAATATTTTAGCTCTTTCTTTAAAGAAATGGCATTCAATCACCTTGATTTTCAAATTAAATATTGCTAGGCGTTTAAACACTTCCTCCAAATGCTCCAGGTGATTGGTGAATGATCTTTTTGAAAAATGTGGATGTCATCCAAATACAACAAAACGCAGGAGAACTTTACAACCCAGGATTGAATCCATAGTCCTTTGGAAGTTGCCAGTGCATTACACAATCCATGGGGAATTCTTTCAGCTGGTATAATTCTTATGCGGTGATTAAGCATTTTTCTTAATCTTTAATTTTCAAGTCAATCCTTAATATCCTGAGATCAAGAACATCGCTGAAAAAATTGACTTTTCCTAGGCGATCAAGCACATCGTTAACCTTAGTAGTGGATACAAAGTATTGTTAGACTACATTTACATATACTCCTGTTTATGGTTGGCCATCGGCATAATTAGCAAACTAAATCATTATGGATTCTTTAGCATTGTCGTGCATCCAACTATCCCCGATGAGATGGGGCAACACTAGATTTTGACAGTCAGTGTCTAAGCATTTCATCAGTTACTGATTTTTGTCAGTCCCATATCCAAACATTTTCATTTCAATATGTAGAAAAACGCTGGTTTGTTATTGCAAATAAAATGTAGGTAATTTTGGCATACTCCAAAATTCTTCTGTTGCTCCACTGGCAGAGTATTCCTTACCAGCTACCTGACTAATGATATGTGTTTTTGAGGTCATCTCCAATAATTTCAGCAAATGATCAAGGCATATTCCTCAGAGTGTGCTTTATGACTGGATTTAAAAGTGTATCTCATTATCAGCTTCTTTTGCCTCCATCTGGACACAATTACACTTGTGATTTTGAGATCTTCTAAGTGCTGTAGCATCCAAACCAGGTCATTCTGAACCTAGCGTAAGCAATCTCTATCCATTTTCATTCAGTTTTTATAAATAGTATATCTTTAATTAATTTAATCTTCTTCCATTCTAATAAGGTGACTTTTCCTTAAAGATCGTTATTGGTTTTTCCAACTTGTTAAATCTCCTCCTCAGCTTTCAATATTTGCTCATACAAATTATTAATATTAGCTTATGACACCAAGTCAGTGAGTTCTGTTTGATTGTATCCAATTAAATATACAACTTCCTATGTTCATTTTTGAACGACATTGTGCTGATAACTTTTGATGTTTATGTGGACTGAAAACTCAACTACCACCCTTATTGAGTACCAAATGTAAAGTTTCTGATCTGGGTCCTACCTTCAACTCAAAAGTCTTTTTCACAGGTTCTGGTATATGTGTTTACATTTATTTATTGATATATTACTGAACTGGGTTGAAAATAGTATAAAGCCTATTGGCATAGTCAAGATGTAAAAATTTACTTAAAGTTGATTATTGGTTGTCAACCCAGTAACCTTTTTACTGCACAGGTTCAATTTCTTCATGCACTTTGTCACATTGTATAGAATGTATTAATCAATAATAGTATGGAGACTATTATCCATAGTTGAGTTTGAACTATTTTTTGGCCCAACACTTTGGCAAGTATTTCTGATTAAATACTCTGTAAGTATTACTTGTAGGGATTCATTCCCTATATTCCTGTCCACCCAATCTTCTTTAAGATACCCTGGTGACAGTCTCTCTCAGCCCAACACACAGTCAGCAGATATCCCTGATTGTGGTTCCTTCATCTCTAGATCCCCGCTCAGATTGTTACTCTTCTCTCTGAGAGTCTTCCAATTATTGCCTTCTGCAATAATATCCTTAAGATGGAATGACACAATAGAAGCTGATAGTCTAACTATACACCAAATTGACAATATTACTGTAAATACTACTAATCTTAGTAATAATACTCTTGGTAATAATACTGTTAGTAATAATACTGTTTTTATTATAGTAAATCCTAGGAAATTATATAGTAGGGATAGCTGTCTAACCCTCAGTTGACACCTCTACAGTGAAATGGCAGCCTATGCCATTGAATCACCCTTCCTCATCTTGGCAGCGATGGTCTTCCCCATCCTGGCTAGGATTCTGTCATTGGACAACCTCAAGACCTCAAACAGAAAGAGTCAGAAAATGTGTCCCTAGCGTTTTCCTCTCAATCCAAGTGAACCAACCATAATTGGCTAGCAAACTGCTTAGGTAATGGAACTTATTACCTTATGGCAGGTCAATTCACTAGTTGCAAGTGGCATCACTCGCCTCGCAACTCAATATTCATTCCCAATCAGTTGGTGATGAAACCTGGCCAATACCAATAAGTACACCTGATAGTTAATCACTATCAAATACCCTATTTTGTCAGCCACTCTGCCTGATGAGACCTTAGGTATTCATCCTGATCGATCCCCACTGGATATGACCAGGTGAATATCCCAAAATCCCCCAAACGTAGATCCTCTGAAACTCAGGCCAACCAATTTCTGATTCACTTCGCCTTAAAAAATTTTCCCCTAGCGACACCAGGTAATATAGCAGGCTGGGAATATGGGAAAAAAATCCCAACATAAGATTACAAAACCACCTAATTATTGTGCTCAATGCTAGGCCGGTGCAAAATCGCTTCCTTCTATTACTAGAAGATACTCTGCTAAACTCTTTAAACAACAAGGGAATAATGACCCTTCAACTTTTTCTATTACTTGCAGGAGTCACGGAGAATCCCACAAGCAATATTAACTAAAGAATTTCTGATTCTTCCACTCTAAGCCCTAGAGTCCAAAATACAGAAAAGTATAAAAATTAAATATTTAAGTCTTTGCTTTTCTGCATTATTTTTCTTAAGATCAAGGGAAACTATGGAGAATTTGGCGCCCAATTATTACATTAGTACCTCCTTGGGAGACAGACATCACCAATAGATTACATTCCTAAGTCGCACCCTACACAGATTTTCCTCCACTGTAAATTTTTTCACCAGCTAGTTTGTGACCTCAGCGGGCTAACCTAATTAGGTTAACCCATGAGTTGCTACCAGAAGCATCGTTGAAACTTCACCAACTAAAAAACCCTGAGTCAATTGGTGACAAAATTAAACAACTAGTCTATTTAATTACCAATAATTACATAAGTTACAAATCTAATGGTAAATACATTGTTGGGGATGATCCTTGATGAAACATAAGTAATCAGGCAGAAAAAAATCTTGCGGATTAGCTAAAATCTTGTTAGTAATAACTCATCAATAATTATCATCCCCTATGATATGCTAATCTACTAAGGTAAATCCCATGGTGGTAAAAGACCTTGTGTCAAAATATGATTTGGTTTGATAAAATGGTCATAAAGTTACAATTTCATGTCCTATCCCCCCAATCTCCAACATAGTCAGTTTCGTCAGACCAACATCTTTGTTGAATACCTACTGTCTAGATAAATCTAATAATTACTTATCTGTTGAATCATAGTTTTAGTTACCCAAAAACCTCCTCAAGGAGTTGTCCCAAGGTATAGGCCTTTTTATACTTTTAATATTTTACGCTGAATCAATTTCTATTATTGTAGAGTCTGGATACCTTAATAAATAATACTCCTAAGGGTCTAGACCTTAAATAACAAAGTATATGAACTCTTCATGGGATTTAAACTTTGTCATTTCCATGTTAGACTATTTATTTTTTTATTACTATTTTATATACTCTACTAAAATTACAGTGTTTACATTATTTGTATTGTCTTGTATCATTTTTATTAATAGTAGGCTCCCTTTAATCTGGCTTTGGGTTCCCGTCATATACTTTAGAACAGGAGAGTTACAAACACTCTCCTAACAGAAAGAGTTTAATGAACTCAATGGATTTCATCATCACATACTCTCAAGGCTTCATTATGGTTGAACACGCATGGAACATAAGTAAAAGTTCTGTTGCAATGAATAGATAAGTCTACAAACGGTCTGATGATATACACTATGAGCAAATTATAAGACTTAAGCAGTATCTCCTACCTATTAATCAGTATCATGTGAGAAAAGGGATTAATTGAAAATAAGTGATGCTCCCTACAGGGTGCGCCTTAAAGTGAATTGGGAGAGTTTGATGAGAATACTAAGGAAGTGTACCATGGAGTTGAAGTCCCAATGATAGAGATCTGGAGAAGAGTATTAAGTTTTTGAAGTGACAAGTAGCCAATTTTAAGATAAAGTTATCAAGAGTTAAATTATTGCCAGCATCAGCGAAAATGGAAGAGATGGCCATGGATAAGTTAAAAAATAGAGTTACACTTTTGGAACATGAGATTGTTGACACCATTCAAAGCTTAAAAGTGATAAACAGAAAGCTTGTATACCCCTGAGGACCAGTTAGATTACCTGCACCATGAGATTGACAACATTCACATTCAGCGCTATTTACCTCTTTGACTTTTCCCAAGTTTAGGAGAGGCTACAGTTTTACCAACACAAACACTAGTTGTACAACCTGCACGCCAAATTGAACCCGAGAGAATAAAATCAGATTACACTATAATACGAGGTTCAATCCTGGTGAAGGGAAAATAGCTGGATTTCTTTAATTCTATAAGAATAGTGTGGATGGAGCAATTGACAAGAGGAAGGATCACCATGTAAAGGATGTGTGAGATAAGAAACACAGGAGGTGCTTGGAGCCACTCTTAAACTCAAACACATAGACCAAAGTTTAGAAAAAACTTTGTACTAAGGTTGGGTTTTCACAAAATGGATAAAACAAGAAGCAACACTTTCTCACCATGAGTATGTGGAGAATTGAGTTATTAAAAACTAGACAAACCATTACAACCTTAAAGAACAGCAGCTTTGAACTACTGGTGCTTTGGACTTATTTACTGCAAGGATAGTCTTATAAAAGTCAAAAGAATTTCACACACAGCTTGATGTACATGATCTTGGATCTAAAGCCTGAAAATTCGCAGAAAAACATTATGGAGCCTTGATTAATATTAAAATCTCTTATAGCACTGATCCTATAAATTAGGGACATCAAAAATGCCAAACCAAATAAAAATTTTTCTAATTTTTTCAGAGCTACAATGAAAAGCACAAAGAGAGAGTGTACCAATCTTTTGAATGGAAGTACCCAACCAGATTCAAGTGTAACAACTTCCAGAAATAAAAGTCACTATTTAGGATTTTTTTGGATCAAATGATGCACTAAATTTTCATAAAGCAGTTCAGGAATCAATCCCAAAATGCAAAATTATAAATAAAAATATCTGGTATAAATACCCAAAAACTTTAAAAAGATACCGCCAGTCAGAAATAATTCCTATGAATTTAAAAGATATAACCAAAATTTTTCTTCCAGTAGAATCCAAACAGATGCTCACTTTGTGGAATGAAGAGATATGTAAAGAAATTCTTCTCCCTTTAATTCCTCATTTTCTTTTTCTAAAAGCTAACACAAAGAAAACTTCACAGGTTTAATTTTCTTTGGTGCTCCTTAGCTTTTACTTCTGTCATGACCCCAACTGATGCGGCCTCCCATGTCATTAAATCATTTCTCCACCTGGAGCCTTGGCAACTGACGTTCCTCTTGTTCTTAGTTAGTCTTTCTGTAGTTAGCCACAACTTCTATCGCTAAGGGAATTATGTTTTTACACCAATATCTGGCGCTTGGTATCACTGTTACCTGGGTGGCGCGTTGGCGTGCACTCCCAATATTATTTCTTATCACCTCATGGAGGCTGTTGGGATTCTGAACTGAATTAAAGGTTTAAGTACATCTGATGAGGAATCCAAACTTGATACAAAGATACAGTTAAAAATATTTTTGGAGTTAATCCCCAACTAAATCTAGGGCTCTTAATAATAGGACACAACCCTGACTTATGTGATCAGGTGTTGCTTGACTGAAACCTCCAAATATCAGGGATCAAACACAATGTATGCGGCAATCAATTACTGTTTGACAGAAGTACCAGAATATTTCAGCATACCCAATTACTATTTAGTATAGATCTCATCTTTGAAACGCTTGGAGATTTTATTTTGAGAAAAAATCCTTGGTCTCCTATATAAATCTTTTTGTGAGTAAATAAAGTTTTACTCTCTTTTTTGCCATCAATTTTTTAGCCTACCTCAATTAATTTTAGGGATGAAAAACAATTGGATTTAACGCTCAAGAACTTTTTCCTGAGTAATACCTTTCTATAAGAAAAGTAAAACTTATAATCCATCATACAGGAACTTTGGGTATCCTTACTCAGACTCAAAGGACAAGAATTTTAACACCCCAGGCGTCTTGACAAAACTGGTGCTTTCTGCCAGCTTTTACCTCAAGTTTTTGGTGAAAAAGATATTATTAAAATGGACAATAACAATTTGGTGTTGGACATTTCCTCATCTTGTGATGCAACTTATCTCAGTGATTGGGCGGTCAATATGCACGTAAGAGAAATGGAAGCAACTCACAACCTTTTATTTCCCACATCTTTAGAGGTGAGCCTCCCCATTCCTCCCATGGAGCAATATCAATTATAAATCTCAGAATTCGCTAAAGCTCTCCATCTCTTCTTTTATGGAGCCTTTATCCCCAGAGGTCAAGAAAATAGAAGATGAACCTTTTTGGTAACAGCCCCTATGATGAGTTTAGGTGAAAATTTTTTCATTTTGATGAAGAACAGGTCAGAGCAGGACGTTTGAACGCTACTTGCATGAATTCGTACATGACACCCTGTACCATCTACTACAAGAAACCAGGTTCCATAATCAGAACAGCTTCAACATTTACCGTTATTGGGACTTTACATTCACAACTCCTACATTTCTAGTAAACTTTTTATCTTTGGCAGTGAAAAATGAAGCGCCATATTGTAAAAATGGCAACTCATCAATGGGATGCAGGTTGTTTTTACACGTCACTATTAGTAAATCATGAGACTTATATGAATAGAACTTTAAAACTGTTTTAGTCAATTAAAATTCATTATTCATAATCAGATCAGAGATTGTATCATTAGGGTACAAACTCAAATTGATAACTTCATGTCCTCTGTGGATGAACGCCTCCGTTTTATAGAGTTAACATATGATATATACAATTATCAGAATAATTTATGTTCCTCTGGACCCCAGGAATGCCAGGTGACGCTGGCCCTCCTGGAATAAAAGGTGAGAATGGAGCCCCTGGTCACGATGGTCTATTTAGATGACGTGGTTCCCTTGAAAACCCTGGGCCACCAGGACCACCTGTCTCTCCTGGCCCTATAGCTGATCCAGAGATCTCTGATGATCGCCTCCAGTCATTAATTCAGCTAATTCAAAATCATGATGTCCAACTAGGATAATTAGCTCAAGGAGCACAAATAACTTGTGATGGAGTGCCTATCCTTACTGAAGTTTCTCTAAAGGCTCATCATGAACGCCTTAAAAACTTGGCTACTTTACCCGCTATGGTATGAGGCTTGGAGAAAAGAATGATCGTTACTGAGCAATATCAACTTAAACTTTGAGATGCGACTGCCAATTCAAAGAGCGAAATTTGGAAGTTAAATCAGCTATCTTCCACAAAAAAGCTCTTCATGCCACCCATGATCAAGTCAATTTAGTTATTAGTATTAAAGACCTGCAAATTTCAACTGGATGCTCTTCATCTCACTAATATCCCAAGAATATCATTTTCAATTTGCTAGAAGAAGCGCCTATGGTGTCAGTTCATGTCAATAAGCCTCCAACCCTCACATATAACAAGTTTAAACCTTCTTTCAAAGAGAAGTACGTCCCAGGAGAAGATAGCATCTTAAATTTTCTAGTGTTATGAAAGCACTATGAAAGAAGCCTCCAATAACCAAAAACTTGAACAGTTGAAAAGTCTTACCCACATTACTCAGGACATCATGGTACCTCATCTTATGAATTGCTGTACCTGAAATGATGCTAAGGCTGCTTTTATTTGGGAATTTGTAAGCGATCTAATTTTATTTAACCAGAAACAAACATTTATGTGAATAAGCCTTAAATGGGAGAAACCATTCATGAGTTCGCCAATTGACTTATATAAAGGCTTAGACTTTGGTCACAGGGAACCACCTTACATTAAAAAATGCTATCACCGCCTCTTTTTGTCATTAGGAACATGCATAATATCCTGCTCTATATTAAAAAGCAGTGAAATACAACCTTTGTGTCCCTCCTTCACATCAAAGAAACCATCTTGAAGATTCCTGCCAAAAATGTTTAAGTCAACTGGGCCACCCCTTTTTAATAATAAACCTAAGCCTCATATATTAGCAATCACGCCCCCTGACTTACCTAAACTCAAGTTATTTTGCACTTATTGCAAGAAAAACAACCACACTATAAACTTTTGTCACAATTTTAAAAGTAAGGCATCAAAAGATCAGTCAGTATAGGGCAAGAGGCTCCCTATGCTGACAACAATTAAATGCTTCAATCTTCTTGTCGTGAATTTGATATGACTGGACGATAAGCCTGAGGTCATCATGGCAAAATGGATGGAATCCATTGGAACCGAACTGCCTAAGGTCATCAAGGTGAAATGGATGGAATCCGCTGGCATCAAAATGGTAACAGTAATTTAAGCGCTTCAAAATGAGGCGATATTGGGTTATTGGGAAATCGCCTCAAATAGGCAATTGTGAAATTAATGAATGAAGAATTGATGGAGCATGGTAGCATCCAAAAGGTCGCTACAATATAGGCGAGATGAGATTATCAATGAAAGTTGTTGTTGAAAAGGAATAGAGTATAGCAGAATAAGAGGAATCTGCGATATCAAAGTACTTTTAATAAAAGAGGTTTCAAGAGCATGCACTCCATAATTTTTTAAAGTTATTCTGTTGTTTCGAGGGCAGCGATCATCATATTATTGGTCCCTATTGCTCAGTGGGTTAACCCTGTGCAAAAATCTGCCAGCTATTTATTGAATACTTCTGAAATTATAACATTGGTGCTCACTACGGGGGGCCCATTGGACAATCACAAAGCCAACAACCTTCCTCCATTGCAGGCCATATTCAATCAGGCTTACTATGGCAAGGAGTCTTTTTGAGATGCTGCAACCATTGAATATGCAGAACTCAAGCTTGCCTTGGATGCTGTGCTCCAGTGGAAAAATGAGTTTCTACAGGAGGTTCATATTGATAAGCTGCCTCCATTTGATCGCAATGGAAACATCCATGGATTATTTAATTGATTTGAGTTTGCATTGGAAGGAGCTTCAGATCAGCATAAAGCCAAATTATTAATATCCACTTTGGATGTTGACAGCGCTGACCAAGTCATCTGCTATCTTAACACAAGTTCCGCTACCTATTAAAAAAGTTAAAATTAATGTGTTGCAGTTATTCAGAGGGACTATGAAAATGGCACAGCGGAAGGCAGAATTCTTAACAATTGGGTTTCAGCATAATGAGACCCTCACCGCCTTTGCTGATCGTTTTATGATGGAAGCTCATGTGTTAATTGGGGCAGGAACTTTAACTGAATCAGATGTATGCATAGTGTTGACCTCCGCTGTGAAACCATACTGTGAGCTTTTCAATACCATGGCTCCATATTTAGAAGTTGGGATCCCTTTACTTAAACTCGTTCAAATCTTGTGTCAGATATCCGCTAACTTCCCTCCGCCCAACATAGAGCAGAACCATATCATCTCCGCTGCTGAACCTGTTTATTTGAGGAAGTCATCTCTTCCAGTTCAGCATCCATTTGGTAACCACCAGCCTTTTTATCAGCACCTGCCGCATCTTAAACGGAGTTGCCAACAGCAGTTCAACTATTGGGAAGGGGCTGTCTACACTGCTTGACACCAGCCTAACTTTTGGGATGGCCCATTCCCAACAATAATGGACGCAGATCTTACAGGATCAATTGTTTTTTGTGTGGTCATTCTGGGCACTTGTCCAGAAATTGTCTTCATTGTCAGGGTTATTCTCTCCCGCAGGGACAGTACAATCAGGGAAAAGTCAGAGCAGAGTAGAGATGGGACTCTCTAATTCCACTAATTTAACTCAAAAACCCACCTGAATCTACCCCTGTACTCTCAGTGGAAGCTCCCTTGGCTGATCTGTCAGTCTTATATCAGCAGCAAGTTGGAGGGGTGAATATTTTGACACAAATAAAGTCTGCGGCTATGGCAGGAGAGGGGTCCCAGTTGCAGGTTGAGCCGTATGCTTGCCAGATGTTTGACCAAGTTTCATCTGAAAAGTTGGACCCCTCCTCTGATGCCCCTCTCTTGCAAGCAGTAAGCGTTGCTATTCCAGTCAACACTATTATCACACAATACCACAGTATTGGCGAGGGGATTGTGGGTTTTCTTGAAAACAGAGATGCCATAAATGTCTATGTTACAAACAGTCAAGATGCATCTTACTCCGAATGTACTTACTGTGACCTGGTTGTAGCTAAAACCTATGTCCGTGCCATCATAGATACAGGAGACCCTGTTAATATAGTCTCCACCAAGTTGGTGGCCAAATTATCATTAAAACCAGACGTGGACCATCATGTGGTATATGGAACTTCTGGAGAGGATAACACAGTCTCTGAGGGAGCATACAGTGCGCTTCCATTGCAGTTTGGGTCTATTGCTGTGGTAGCCCCAGCTATAGTGTTACTGAATAGCCATTATGATCTGCTGATTTGAACCGCCTTCTTGCGACACTATGGGGCTGATATTGATATGATAGACCAGACTTTTGAATTATTGGGTCATAGGATCCCAATTTACTTCAATTCTAGCAGAGTGCCAAATGATCCAGTGCATATGGGGAATATCAATATAGCCTTTAGAGATGGAGTAATCCCAGCGCGCTACCATTGGTTAAAGGGTAAAACCCGGGCCCTTCCACAACAGATTTATGAATATCAAGGGCTGCCACTCCGAGCTGCTGGACCTATATCAATTTCATCCGGGCATCAAGTTATAGTAAACACAGACTTGGTAATAGAAGTTCCAGATGGACTCTATGGGGAAGTTATTGGGCCATATCAGCAGTCGCAGTTCGAGCCTCATGTAGCCCCAGGTATTATATTACCAGGGCAGGGGGAAGTCAAAGTTTTGCTTGCAAATTTACAAACAGTACCACAGCAAATCTGTCGCCACCAAATAGTGGCTTATTTGCACTTTATCCCCGTTGAGGAGGTTAGTTCAGTTCATGACTTTGGGTCACTGGAAGAATTTGGTCTGCCTTTCAACCTGCAGCTCAATATAATGGCAGTAGTATCGCGCGATGAATTAATGGGGCTGTTGGAAACACAGAAGGATAGGGCAATCTCTTTATTTCAAAAATATAAAGAGATTTTCGCTGTTATGACCACAATTTAGGATGTGCGCGGAGGGTGGTTTATAGGTTGGACACTGGAGATCATCCTCCCATCAGGTCAAGGCCAATCCGCTGATCAAGGGTGGCAGAAGGAGTAGTAAACAAGGAAATTGATAAGCTATTAGCGCAAGGGATGCTTGAGCTATCGAATAGTCTATGGGCTTCACCCGTTATGATTGTTAAAAAGAAGGACAACACCAACTGCATAGTAATAGAATACCAAAAGCTTAACAGCATTACCAAAAAAGACTCCTATCCCTTACCACAGATTATTGACGCTTTAGATCGGATAGGGGGAGCTCATTTCTTCTCAGATATGGACCTGATCTCAGGATATTGGCAAATTGAGTTGCCATTGGTGGAGAAAGAAAAGTGCGCTGTAATTACTTCCAAAGGTCTTTTTCAACCAACTCAGATGCCGCAAGGGCTGTGTAACGCCCCAGCTACGTTTCAACGGGCAATGGATACTATTCTGGGGGATCTAAAACTGACGTGTGTCCTTGTATACCTTGATAACATTAATGTTTTCTCCCAAACCTTCTCGGAACACCTCAATCATTTAGAAGCTGTATTCCGCAGGCTTGCTGAGGCCAACATAAAGATCAAACCTCAGAAATGCCACTTCTTTAAGGACCAGCTGGAGTACCAGGGGTTTGTAGTTGACACCACTGAGTTACAACCTCAACCAGCAAAGGTGAAAGCTATCCATAAAATGACTCTGCCCAATAGCAATTGGGAAATACAGGTATTTTTGGGAATGGTCAGCTATTACCAGCGTTTTATCCTTAACTTCAGTTGTATTGGGGGCCCGCTATTTGAGCTGTTAAAAAAAGGACACTATGTTTGAATGGACTTAGCGTCAGCAATGCGCTTTTGATACTCTTTGAGTGGCATTAACCAGTGCACCAGTGTTACACTATCCCAATTTTGAGAAAGAATTCATTGTTCAGACAGATGCATCCCTTTCTGCTGTAGGAGCAGTCCTATCCCAAAAAGATGAGGAAGGGAAGAGCAACCCTGTAGCGTATTGCAGTTGTAGCTTAAACAGTCATTAACGCAACTATAATGTGACTGAGCGCGAGTGTTTAGTGGTGATTTACGCCTATAAACAATTTTGGGTGTACTTGCTTGGGGTAAAATCAAAGTTGTAACAGATCATGCCTTTCTAAGCTGGTTACAAAATCTTAAAGAGCCAGAAGGGCTTCTAGCCCAATGGGCTCTTAAATTGAAGGCATACAATTTTATAATATTGCATTGACCTGGAGCAAAACACCAGAATGCTGATTGTTTATCAAGATTACCCATGATTGCAGTTATGGCAGATCTGAGCAATATTATGTTTGATAAGATGCTTAGTGGCAAGTACAATGATGAACCGCCCCCGGTCATAAAAGTATTGGATGAAATAAGGGCCAATACATTCCAGAAAAATAGAGAATTGTATAAGCGAATAGGGGACACTACCATGAATATTCTAAGACCTGCTTGCCCAAATATCATTATGAGCACCCACCGAGCGGTGGGACATGGTTGAGTGCATAAGACCATGGAATTATTGCAGCCTCAGTATTACTGGGAAAGCATGAGCTTTGATGTACTTGATACTATCTCCTCCTGTCACCAGTGCCAAGTGGAAAAGCTGTTCAAGAAAAGACTTCATACCGGTTAGTGAAGCCACACTTCGCCTGGCACACCGTTTCAATTGATGTTGTGGGTTTCTTATCAACAGGGTCAAACCAGTACAAATACATCTTGATAGCAATTGACCACTTGACCAGGTGGGTTGAGGCATGGCAAATACATGATTTAGGGGCGCTAACGGTGGCCAAGTTTATCATGTAATGTATAATTCAGTGACATGAATGTCCCCAGTTCATCCTTACTGACAACAGAACTAACTTCACTTCCCACATTCTTCCAAAGCTTAATGAGCTAATGGCCATCTGAGTGGTTTTGACAACCCCATACCATCCCAAATCAAATGGGATGGTGGAGCGGGTCAATGGGAATTTAGTGAACATAATCTGTAAATTAGTAGTGGATTGACCCTCAGACTGGATCTCCCTTTTGTCCACCGCCATCTTTGCTTATAATATTAGTTATAATTCCGCCATGGAGAAAATCCCATTAAAATTACTTTATGGATGGCACCCCGCTTTGCCCACCCTCTTATATGCTTGTGTAGAGGACACTGGCGGTATGGATCCGCAATGATATCTGACTATCCTAACATGTACGCTGATTAAGTTACAAACCAAAGTGTACTCATTCAGCTTAGCTAAGAGAATCAAAAGCCAGGCTGCCAATCAGGTACAAAGGAGTGACCTAGCAAGTTCAAAGAGAGAGACATGGTCCTATTCCATGATCAACATGGGTTTGGCCGGAAACATAAGCTGGCCAGTATCTGGATCAATCCATTTGAAGTCATTGAAAAGACTGGTATAGATGCATATACTATCAAAAACCCTACTAGTGGTCAGATCATCAACTGAGTGCATGCGAAGTTTCTTCAGCCATATAAGCAATAGGAACCTTATCATCCAGTCAAGGAGGGGGTAATGTCATGAATTTGATATGACTGGATGATAAGCCCAAGGTCATCATGGTGAATTGGATGGAATCCGTTGGAATCAAACTGCCCAAGGTCATCAAGGCGAAATGGATGGAATCTGCTGGCATTGAACTGGTAACAGAAATTTAAGCGCTTCAAAATGAGGCGATATTGGGTTATTGGGAAATCGCCTCAAATAGGCAATTGTGAAATTAATGAATGAAGAATTGATGGAGCATGGTAGAATCCAAAAGGTCGCTACAATATAGGCGAGACAAGATTATCAAGAAGGGTTGTTGTTGAAAAGGGATAGAGTATAGTGAATAAGAGGAATCTGCGATATCAAAGTACTTTTAATAAAAGAGGTTTCCTGAGCGTGCGCTCCATATTTAATTGAAGTTATTCTGTTGTTTTAAGGGCAGCAATCATCATATTATTGGTCCTTATTGCTCATTGGGTTAACCCTGTGCAAAAATCTGCCAGCGTATTTAATGAATACTGCCAAAATTATAACACTTCAATTTCTAGTTCCAGTTCTATGCCCAGTACATAAGGTTTTTAGTGTTATCTGCTTCTGCAGAAATCAAGGTACCCCTTACTATTCAAGGATGCATAGATCATTGACTTAATTATTTTTACATTGTTAAAGCACCAGATCAAATTTTTGGTTTAAACTCCTCTAAAGAGACAAGCATTAGATGACAAAAATTTGAAACACATTGAAAACCACCAAGCTTAGCAGTGGCAAAATCCTCCGCTTTCTTTGCTACAAATACATAACAAAATTTTATTTGCCATTAATTTTTGATTCATCTCTTTGGTGGTTCAAGTAAAGGTAGGCATTCACAAAATTAAAGTCCTGGCTATAATTGATACTAGTTCTCTGGTTAATGTTATATCCCTTTGACTTATCCAGAAAAAAATGGATCTGGACTTGATTCACAAATCTGAATATGGGATGGAGGGTAATCAGTCTACTAAGGCAATTGGGGCATATTCTGCCTTACCTCTCAATATGGAAAACCTTTGATTATCACTCTCTTTATCACTTTATAAACAAATTTTGAACTATCTACTGGAGTACAACTAATGTTGGAGTTTAATTGTTTAATCATAAAGAAATACCTCTTCTTTTTATACCATACACTATTACTATTTGATCTCCAGCTTAAAGAAGGGTGCTTAAAAACAAACATGCCTCTTTGAATATACCACCTCTTATTGCAAAGTAAAGTATCAAAACTTAGGGCTAAAATTAAGTTACCACCTGAGGCTGCGGATTCTAAAGTTGGGATACCCCTATATGCCCCCATCCCATTAATATATCAACTGGCTCTCAAGTTATGGTGGATTTGGAGATCAAGATTCACATTCTTTCTATTTAAGCTTTAGAGATATATGGACAATAAACCCTTCTACCAAAGAAGCGTTGACCTGTACTGGAGTTTCAGACCCCACCCATAGAAATCTGTCTCCATTTTATAAAAGAATCCAATTAATCAGACCTTCCAATTCTGTCATAATAGCGGCAGATAAAGTTTAGATAAGCCTGCCAGTCTGAATGCCCAAACATCCAGAAGACAAGCCCAAACGTCAGAGGCGCTGCTACCTGAACGATGTTATATTGTGTGGTGAGGAAATTAACCAGAAAACTCCAAAAATTGTAAATGTAAATAGCAACTTGGCAATGAACCAGGCTAACATGGACCAAGGGATCGTGGGTTTAGGTGGTGGGAAAAGTGAGATTGGAATGAGGGGTTTAAATTCCATCATACGGGAAACTTGGATTTTAGGTACAGAATTTTTATTGATCTTAAGATTGGAAATTTATCTGTCAATTTTCTCAGTTTGTCATGGCTGCTTAAATAGATTAATGTTTTGGGGAATAGCTTAGATAAGCTCAGGTTTGGGGCCCTCAAGATTCGCCTAGCCTGAAGAACTTTGATAGAGGTGGAAATGAAATAATTAAGAACTGACTTCAAAATTGTTGGCTGTGGGATAAGTCACTTCCAGTTTGTCCATGGACGCCCAAATTACCAATTTTCTTTGATTTTGATGACTAAAGTGATGGCATCTCGCCCAATGGGCTGTGGGAACCTCCCAAGGCTACCCCACATAGGAGTGGCCCCATGAGGTTTCTGGAAGTTTTGAATTACACTTCCAATGGGGCAACTTGTATCTTGAAGTTACACTGAGAGGATTTTCCAAAAAGGCAATGAAGTAAATAAGAAAATACAGGTTTTTTTCGACCTAATTTTTATCCAGGAAAAGAGGAAATATTTATAGGCTTTTTTATGGTTCATAATCTATCAGAGTGAATTAATCTCTGCACGATTGAATCTTCAATCAGTTGATTGAGATTCAATTGATCATCAACTTTAATAGATTGTGATAGATTGCTCACTCCTTCCGATGATGTCAGGGGGATTGAGGAAGCGGATTTTTTGGAGATATGCGAATTTGGTGAAATCCTGACAAGGTTGGAGATGGGTTCAGGACAGCCAACACGCCCACACCCAGTCACTCTGGGATCCATTGGTACAAACTAGAACTATTAGGAGGGGGTTGCAATACTTCCAGGGAGGGTCTAAACTCACATCAGCATTTCCCAATGGCCTGATGCCATCTGCGAGTTCTTCCAGTGATGCCCCATGGGAATGTCAACATTTCAATATTTCAACAGAAATTACCTCGATTTGCTGTACTAATTCAGCTGAAGTCAATACTGGGATGGGTGACAGGGTCCTTAAAGGGTAAGCTGTTACCCAACGCTCATCAACAACATGGGTAAGCTCGCCCTGTGAGATGAGAGAGATAGCTGCCCTTCTTAGACCACTTTTTGATGGGAAAGGAGATAACCCCAATCCAATTAGAGGGGCACGCCACAAGACTTATAAGTTCCTTGATATACCCCCATCACTTATGTAAAACTATATCCTTCTGAAAATATCACCAATGTATGCAGCTTTGGCTCCCTACAAGATTTAGGGTTTGATACCCTACTCATAATAACTCTGGTGAAAGTAAAATGGAGATAACATCTGTGATGGTTGAGGTTTATCCTCAGCATCACATTGCCCTGATCTTTGGTAAGACAGGGCAGGCTATATCTGTATGTATGGAGGAGGAGGGGGCGTTGGTTCTGGCAAGGACGCCTAAGGGGCCAGAGCTTGGAGTAGGCCAAGGAGCAAGATGGGCGTCCAAGTCAGAACAAAACGGAAAACGAGTAAAATGGGTAGTTTCGAGATTTGATTTGGATTCGAATCGAGAGTGGAATGAAATGGGTGCTTGGGAGTTTCGCGGTCCAATTGGGATTCGAAATGGAACTGGCGCGGAACCGTTGAGGATTGGAACTGGCACAGAACCATTGAGTAAAGATTCCGCGATCCTGCTGTAAAGTTTACACCAAACATCATTCAGGTTGGCACCATAAGCTTATATTATATTTTATTTTAGCTTTTAGCATGTGTATATAGGGAAGGAACTGGGAGCTGGAGGCTCCTCAGTTCTGTTTTCTATCAACTTGGCTAAATATTAAATAAAAGAACCTATAATTCATATATTTATAAATTGGATTTATTTAAAAGATATTGCCTAACTGCAGCCATGTTTGGCTTAAATCAACAAGAATTGGACTTTGAGAGTGAGCTTGGGAGGGCTATTGCCTCCCTCTATACCTTGTCTTGGAGTCAAGGCATGTTGCTGGGGTTAAGTAAACTTGCAACTGTTTTCCAGGGGGTGCTTGTCCAATCTTGTAGCGCGCGCACCAGGAGAGTAGTATCAGGAGTCCTGTCAGCCTTATGGTCTTTAACATGGATCCTGTTGCCCAACTCATTCGTGGCTCATTGGAAGGAGCCAGTGCGTTACAACATCACTCCTAATGAGCGCCAGGATGTTGAAGACCTCCTTGAGGAATATAGGGATACCTTAACTTTTATTTCCTATTGTGACAATTTTGCAACTGATTCAATTAAAACTCTTAGTTAAATAATTTGTACTGGTGATTATGAGTAACCCAAAGCCCAGTAAGTCTTGGGCAAAAGCAATAAAATTAGAGGGTCAGGTTTTGCACTTCCCAAGTTTAAAAAACGCCCCAGATAAATTTCCAGACAATCACAAGAAAAAACCCGTGGTGAATTAACTTAGAAATTCTAAAATGACAGGCCAAGTGTAATTAGTATATTAACACCCCATTACCACCATTGTTGTCAGTTAATATATGGGCTTAAAATTTATCTGAAAGTGGTGTCAAAGGCCCTTTGGAAAAAGTTTAGTAAAAAACAGCCCCAATTTTTCCAGCTCACCATGTAAGTGACGCCTCACACTATGACCCATGTCTGTTTGGACCTCAGATTTGAAACAGCAGAAGAAGCAGACGCTATTGCAAAGGTGATCATGGTGATCAGCCTCCCAGATGGCCAATGGGTGGTTTAAATGAAGCGCACGCACTGGAAAAATCTAAACAAATATTTTAAATTTTTTGACCCCACTACAAACATGGCTTAAATGTCATTAAGGAACGCCTCTGTAAAGAATTTTGATATCTACAGCAACACAATCTCTAATAAAATGTAAAGTTTTCACTTATGCATAAACTTAGCATGAATTGGGCTATTAAAGATATCACCTAAAACAAACAAACCCCAAAAGATATCATTTAAGTCCCACACTTTGCTACCCTTTTGATTGATGTTAAGCCAACTCAAACTTTCAGGGAAACGAAAGACAGTGCACCGCCCATTTTCACCTTCTGCCATGCGTTTGGTCACAAAGTGCACACCTGCCCTATCAAGGAGGGTTTAAAATCCTATATATTCGCTATAAAGGTGATGAAAAAAACACTCTGACAACTCTCAATGTATATTTGATACTACTTCCGCCTTTAAATGGGGCAAGAAAGGCCAATATATAAAAGGTGATCCTGTGTCCCACTAGAATCTAAGAAGGCCAAACAGGCCCGTAGGGCAGCGACCAAAGCAGAGGCCAAGGCAGAAGCCTTAGCTGCGTCTTCCATCTCTCCTGATCAGATTAAGGCTAGCAAGGTGGAATTTTCCACCTTTGCGGAACCCCAATCCAAAAGCCAATCAAATAATGCCATCCAGCCCTTGGGCCAACCCTCAGGGCTTTGCACACCCGTGAATGCAACCTGCACACCAATCAAACAAAATTTACCCAACTGATTTCAAACAAATTTTGTGAGCGGCTGATGGTGCACAGAAAGTACACCATAATAATAAAACTCAGGCATCCAAAAATACCAAAATCTCCCACAAATAAAGTTATGAAAGGTGTCCTTTACGTTCCTTTAACTTTGCGCTTCCATCATGCTTGCAGTAAGGAAAAGTCAACTCTCATAGAAGACAAGGGAAGGGCTAGGGGCCCTTCCCCCACTACTGAGGCGTGATGAGCATCTCCGTAACAATAGAGATGTTATATATTGTAGGCTCAAAGACTCTCCATCCAGGGCCAAAAAACTGATTTCCTGAAAAACAACTTTCTTGAGGACATTCTGGAAATCCAGAAACACACTGACCGCTAGGTGATGAGAATGTATGGGCACGTATGCTCCCTTCTACTGTACCTTTTTGGTCCCCAAACTAAGGAGTGTTGATAAAAAAGTCCAGTAAATTTAACTTTTATCCCACAAGCTCCTTTTTGAATGACTGCATACCTTCTATTAATTTCTTGTGGCGTGACAAAGTACACACATTTGCTTGCAATTATGACCCAACCTATGCACAGGTTTATTGGTTTTTTAGATGTTGCCATTCTTCCCCTTCTACCTAATGAATTTGTGGTTAACAGTATGAACTGATTAGCAAACCCAGCCACGTACTGGTGGCCTTCCACAGTTGATCCCCCACAGGGGCACTATGATTTTTGCATTTTTAAGACTATCCTGGGCCTCTAAGACGCCATCCCAAACACTCTCTTTGCTAGCTAACATGTCTCGCCCTCATATACACAATGGGAAGTTTCTGTCAATGTAATGCTTAGACCTCGTTCTTGCACAGTTGATTTTGCCCCAATTATTGCACTTTACAACAACTAAAATAGCTTTCTCTGACAATAAAATTGTTTCAGTGCCTTTTACTCCGTCATGCCCAGTGGCACAGGCGCTCAGATGGACCAAACTTCACCCAGATAATCATACTTTGCCCAAGTTCACCTAATGGGAAGATATTACAACTTTGACATAGGAGTTTGACTTTTTTATCTACAAATCCTCTCACCACATGTTCAGCTTTCAAATCACAAAAAGCTTCCCGAGAATACAATAATTTTGCGCCACTACCACGCTGTCTTAGTTGTACTAGGAATACTCTAGCAGAAGTAGATAACCTGGAAAGCAAAGTCCCTGATTATAATTACAGCCCTGCTTGGGGCCACAAGTGGGCTGAAGTGTCGGCCCGCTTGAATAAACTGATAAGAGAACACAAACATCGTGTTACTGTTCAATACAAAACTTAGAATAATATGGCAGGTGAAACGTGATCCACATACATCTTATGACGATTCATTTCTCCGCTAAACAAACTAGGCTTGTACACAGGTTAAGGGACAGACAAAACCATAGCAATATATACCAGAGGAGGTGCCAGATAAAATTCACAAATTCTACTCTTAGTTGTACAGGTCTGACCTTGTTGTGCCTGCTAAAATTTACTCATTCATTACTGGTGACATATCCACACTGTTTCTTGATACCTGAGCTTAATGAATTAAATATCTCAAAAGGAACTCTTGTTTTCTGTTTGTAGTGCATCACACAGGAAATTACCTGTAACGGGCGAGTTTGCCCTAATATGCAACGAATGAATTGGGCAGTAAGAGCCATGTTACTGACCATACTAGGGACAGGCCTGCAGAAGCCATCCATGAACCTGACCGCCATGCCTTGTCATTGCCACATATTCTTGTACCACTGTTACCATGACGCCGCACATCAACAGCAAAGTCTGAGACTAGTAGAGGGCCAAGAATGACGCCAACGCCACATAGAGCTCACTGGCTGAGCTCATAAATCTGATTTAATCCATTTAATATTCTTATATAGGATTAGTAGTTCTTCTTAAGCAAGCATATTATCCTTTATTCAATTTTCATTTTTCCTCATAGAAGATGCAACTGCCCTTCAGGGATGCGGCGTCCTCCCCTAAACAGTGACCTTCTAGTATGGAATAAGCCTCTCCTTGATTAAGCTCTTCCAAACCCTGACCAACACACCATTAGCAAAAGTTCCCCATCCCACCAGATCACCATCCATGCCACGCATAAGCCCATCATCATTCTGCAGATGTGATTTGAGTTTGTGATGACGAACTTTTCAAGGCTCTGACTTTCCCGAGTTTGATGCTTGTTGAATCAGGGCCATGTTCAGATCAAACGCCACTCTATCTGAAGCAATTTATGGATCAGGTGCCTCCTGATCCGTTACATCACCCCCTGTAAAGACCAAAACCTCATACCTTCTCCAGGCACCGTACACAGTCCTCCTTCATCTGCCACATCACCTCCTCCACCAGATAGCCATTCCACTTCACCAGCAGTTGCTTCTTAACCCTCACCCACTTGCCATCCAGAATCCGTTCCACCTCATATTCTGGCACCTCGCCTTCCCTAGGGTTCAGCGGTCCAGGATGCTCTGGACCCACTCCCCTGAATTCCTGTAGCTGGGAAGCATGAATCACCGGGTGGGCTCTGGAACCTACTGGCAAACGCAACTCAAAGGCTACCCGATTAATGGCTCAGATGATCTAGTATGGCCCAAAAACATTGGACCCAGCTTACAACTCTTGACCGGGACAGCTTAGTTCTTAGCTGCCACCAATACCCAGTCCCCAGTTACAAACGGTGGATCTGGCACCCTTCGTTTATCTGCATGTCATTTCTGCTGAGAAACCGCCTGCTCCAAGTTTCCCAATAACTTCTTCCTAATATCTGACATGGTACACAACATCTCATCTGCCCCCTGACACACTCCGCCCATGCATCCCCCATTTGACCTGAGGTTGAGTCTATGATTTGTGAAAAATGGCGACATTCCTATTGAGGACTTCAAATGGTTGTTGTAAGTGAACTGGGCCAGCTGAACCCACAAAACCCAATCATCCTGTCAATCAGACACATAACAACAGAGATACTGCTCAAATATATGATTCACCCTCTCCATTTGTAAATCAGATTGCAGATGGTACGCTGAGGACCATCTAGGCCTTATTTCCAAAATCTTTAGTAGACTTGACCAGAATTTCGAAATTAATTGTGACCCCCAGTCCAAAATGATCTCCTCAGGTAATCCATGTTGGGAGAATACCTCATCGATGAAAATCCCCACCACATCCTCCACCAAAAAATTCCCAGCACATGTGAAGAACTCAGCATATTTGGTAAGTCTATCTATGACCACTACAACCGCATCCTTTCCCTGCACCTTCAGGAGTCCCACTATGAAATTGACACTAATCAAACTCTAAGGGACTCATGGTATCAGAAGTGGATTTAACTTACCTGATGGTGGCTTTATTGAGGGCTTTGACTTCATGCATACCAAACACTCCTGCAGGTACTTCTTGACATCCCCATGCATGTCCAGCCATGAATACTCCTGCCGTACCAATTCCACCATCTTCTCTACTCCCGGATGACCTGCCAGCATATGATCATGAGAAGCCCAGATCACCTCCCAATGTAGCATTGGGTTGGGCACCCATACGCGGTAATTGTGGTTTAGCACCCCAACCCTCTTCATGAAATCTACATGGTACCTGTGCAGCCGTCCCTCCATCATCTCAGCTTTCAGTCTCCAGGTGAGCTATGCGCTCCTCTGCTTCTGGCGGACTTCCTCCCCCAATGCACTTCCATTATCCTTCAACATTGCAAATTGGTACGGTTAGAACATTGTAGCCATATTAAACTCCTCCAATTCCTCCTTCTCATACACAAAGGACCCATATCAACTCACTAATCCACTAGGACATCTGAGGCACCTATCCTGTAATCTACCCGGAAACCAAAACGGACCAGCTCCACATGCCATCTGCCTGCTGCTGTTTCATCTTTTGGGTTCAAAATAGTACTCTAAGGCTTTGTGATTCTTCCAAATGACAAAAGGATGCCAGGCATATTTAGGTGATATTGCCATTCTCGCAAGACCGCCATCACTGCCAACAGTTCCTTATTGTATATCAGGTAGTTCATTTCCACGAGGAGCAACTTATGGCTAAAGTAACACATGGGGTGTTCCAGCCCATCTTACCCTTCCTGAAGCAGTACCACTTTCACAGTATAGTTTGAAGTGTCCGTTTCCACCACAAATGGCCTCCTGGGGTCCGTATGGGCCAGTACAGGTTGGTAAGTAACTTACCTTTCAGTAACTAAAATGCCCGTGCCTCTTCCCTTCCCCAAATGAACAGGATGTCCTGGGTCAATTGCATGAGCGGTAAGTCCATCTGAGAATGATTTTTCACAAACCAACAAAGGAAGTTCAATGTTCCAAAAAAATAATGCACCCCCATCTGATCTGTGGGGGCCTTCCATGCCCGAACTGCCCATAGCTTATCTGGACACACTCCTAACTCATTCCAGACAACCACGTTGCTAAGGAACATTACCAAGCTTCAGTTGAATTCACACTTGGAAGGCTTCAACTTTAAACCCTTATGGCGATTGCCCCCAGAACTTCCCGGACATCTTGTACATGCTCCTCCCGGGACCACAAAAATATGAAGATATTGTCTATATAAGCAGTGCAGCATTGACCAATCATTCCTCCAAGGACATGGTCGATCATCCGTTGGAACACCTCTGGGGCATTCCTCAACCCAAATGGCATCACATGGTATTGGTACACCCCTAGATGGCACTTAAACTCAGTATATTGCTGGTGCTCCGGTCTCACCAGTATCTGATTAAATGCATCCACGAGGTCAAGTTTTGTAAACACCTTACATCTAGTAACCATTAGGAGAATATCCTCCAACAAGGGCATCGGATATGGATCAGGTTCAGTGACCATGTTCAAACGTCAGAAATCCACACATGGGCAAAATTCGCCACTCGCTTTTGGCACCAGCCATACAGGAGACACAACTGGAGGCATGGTGGGCTCGATTAACCCTTTATCCAATATTAATTCTACATTGTTCTCCAACTCCTCTCTGGCCTGTTTTATTAAGAGCATATACCAGGCATCCCCTGGGAAGCTCTGACCCCTCACTGAACTGGAATAAAAATGCAAAAGAACCTGTAGGGGAAAAAGGCGTGTTCCAAATGGGACCAATTACATCAACAAAGTCATTATATTCTGCTGGTAACTCTACCTCCTGCATCTCACCTAAGCTCATGTGACCACTCAGGATGTCGCCTTAACCTCCATCTTCCATGTCATACATGTCCCAATCCGAGGCATCAAGGTAATTGTTTTATGAAGTAGATCATTCTGTGGCTGGAAACAATGCCACCATCGCATCCCCAGTACTACAGAGTGGGCTGGATTCCTGATTCCACAGAAACCCTCTTTTAAACAAAACGGGTCCTGTCAAATGCAACCAGGGGCTCCAAACGCCACAATGGGGCTCTCCTCAACACATCAGCGAACACTACCTCAGGTCCTCTCTTCATCTCCAACTTCAAACATTATGCTAAGGAGAACCCCACATAATTTCCCTCGGCCCCTGTATCTACCAGGGCCAACACCTTCTCTGTCTGACCATGCAATTATAATTCCACCGGAATAAATAACCTAGGATAAAGTGAAGAAGTAGATTTAATGTTTGAAGCATCTCAGATTGCAAATATGCAGGTAAGGTAGGTCTGGGACTATAACTCTTACCAGGTCCCTGGCCTGTTCTTCTTGACTCCTCATTGTTTTCCTGGCGGAATCCCACATGAATATTTCTGAAGTTCCAGGGTGATCCCTTCCAACCTCTTTGACCTCTGCTGGCCACTACAGGCGACTGGCCCCTACCCAGGGACATAGAATCTTCACGATGGTTACATGCTAAAGCCAATTGTTTCTCCACCTGCACCTCCAATGCAATATCCTCCGCCAATGAACTCTGTACCTTAGCAGCTGACATGAAAGCTAACATATCTGCTTGTAGCCCCTGTCTGAAAATTCATAATGATTGCAAATCTGCGACTCTCACTGCTTTTGCCAATGGAAAGAAAATCTGCCCATAATTCTCAACCAATCCTCAGCCTTGATATATCATCAGCAAAGCCGACCAAACTTCATCCTGCGCCTCATCTGGACAGGCAGCGCAGTCAATCCAGTTGACACGCTCATCCATAGATCCCAGGACGCGACCTTTCTCCTCAACCAACTCTTTCACCCACCCGGCCAGTTCCAGGAGTAATGCCCTTACAATTTGTGCAATATGAAATGAGAAAGGGGTCTCCCCACCCGTTGCTTGAGCCAACTGCGCTGAAAATGGATCCATGACACCATATGGTGGATCTTCTCCAAAGCTCCATTGGCATAGCAGCCCGACCTTTTTAGATGTAGGACCTCTCTGGCATTCCTCCATATTTATGGGTCTCATACCACACACTCAAACCACCTCTCTTATTATGAAAGTAAGTGAAAAGCTCAACATCACGACCATCAAAATATGGTGGTACCATTCCTCCTCTTCCAGAGCCACCACCTCTTCTTGGGGCCCCCACAAAAATGACAGAAAAGTGTTTGAATTGCATCTAATGTAATGGGCGAGTTCGCCCCAATATGCAACAAATGAATTGGGCAGTAAGATCCATGTTACCGACTATACTAGGCACCAACCTGCAGAAGCCCATCCCTGAACCTGACTGCCATGCCTCATCATTGCCACGTATTCTCATACCACTGTTCCCACGACGCTGCACATCAACAGCGAAGTCTGGGACCAGAAGAGGGCTGAGAACGACGCCAACACCACACTGAGCTCACTGGTTGAGCTCATAAATCTGATTCAATCTGCTTAATATCCTTAAATAAAATTAATAGTTTTTTTCGAGCAAGCAAAAAATCCTTTATTCAATTTTTGATTTTCCTCATATAAGATGCAACTGCCCTTCAGGGCAGCGACATCCTCCCCTAAATAGTGCCCTGCTAGTATGGAATAAGCTTCACCTTGGTTAAGCTCTTCTGAACCTTGACCATCACCATTAGCAAAGATTCCTTATCCCACCAGATCACCATCCATGCCACATGTAAGCCCATCGTCATTCCGCAGATGTGATTCAAGTTCAGAATTGCAAATTTTCCAAGCTCTGACTTTCTTGAGTTCGATGCTTGTTATTTTAGGTCCACGTTTAGATTGAACACCACTCAATCTGAAGCAATGTACAGATCAGGTGCCTCCTGATCCGTTACATTACTAGGCCCTTGTGGGATTACTTTTGAGTTATATAAAATTATTTTGACAATATATTCAACTTTCTGTTAGCCTCAATGAATAGATGTTTATTGGAGACATACCCCCTTCCTGGTGGCCAAGATTCATATATGGTAACCTTGTTTAATAAGTGGGGTGAAGCTGGATTTGGCAGACTGCCCCATACCTTTTGCTAACACTGATACTAAAATTCTTATTAAGATTATGGCCCACGCCTTGGGGAATTGCCTCTGAAGTAATATCCCCTAATCAATTTGGCTTCATTCCCAGGAGATTTATTTGGAATAATGTCAATACAGTAACCAAAATCTGCCAATGTTCTGCTACTGGTGCGCCTGTGTTCCTGGATCAGCAGAGATCCTATAATCGTGTAAATTGGTCTTACCTTAGAACTTACCTCCACATGTTTCAGCTCCCATCTCATTTTATCAATTGAGCAATGTTCCTTACAGAGTCAGCTACAATGGCAGTACATGGCTCAGGTTTCCTATCTGTTTTGGTGTGACCCAAATGGGTCTCCGTCAGGGTGACCCTCTGAGCCCTTTGTGTACAACTTTAGCCTTGATCCACTTCTATGCAATGCAAATTCCTATCTTGCTGGCGTTCATGTGCACGACCAGCCACTCATGATGCTAGCGCTTACTGATGATTGTATGGTTGGAGTTTCTAGTAACTTTGATGCACGTGTCCTAGAGACTAACATTCAGGAGCACTGCAAGGGTAGCAATGCATTCCTAAATGCTTAGTAAAATGAGATCATCCTTATTGGTAGCCAACAATCTCAGTGATCTCCTGCCACCCTTGCTCAGCAGCATATGCCTGCTTCATAGTCCCTTGTTCGCTTCTTAAGGAAGTCATCTCATATCTCCCTTCTTGAGCTACCATTTGTTTCCAGGCCCAATATGAGTCCGGTTCGCCACTTGGGAATATATGTCTGGAAGCGGGAGGATATGACACCTTTGTAAAGGGAAATCATATATTAGCCAAGTAACTAAGCGCATCACCTCACTCAGAGGCCAGTAAACTAGCCTGACAGACAAGATAGTGAGTGCCAACTCTACTTCTGTCCACTGTTTAGTTTGTTTCACACTCTTTGCTTTTTCAACACCCTTCTTTGCGACCCTCTATGCCCTCATCCAAGGGTGACTATAACTAGGCCTCCCTCCACATGTGCGTCTGGACGTCCTGTGTAGCCCACGCCATAGTGGAGGTATGGGGTTTATAAACTACTTGGTCCATGCGACTAGTATACTTTGCTCCTGGATTGCACAGGTAACTAACCCTACACTCCCCACCCAGTACTGATCTCATGAACTGCAGTCTAACTTTGCATGTGACCTTTTCCTAAGCAGACCAGACCACCCTAATTCTCTGCCCAACTACCTGGCTTCACACAGATCTCTGCTTCAGGCCTCATGGGACCCATTCCCACTTCAAGAGGATTCTTTTGACCATGAGGAGCGCAGAATGGTTAATCAGCATTAGTGGTCACACTTCCCAGAGCGGTCGTCATACCCCTTTTTTACCCAAACTGTTTGCATGCTAGTCATCATGCACAGCATGGTACCTCGCCATCCTCATACCATAGCATGAGTTGGATATCCCAACATTCTGGATATCCCTTAACCTATGGCCATCCTGAAGGCCATTTGGAGGTATACTCACCATCCTATTTTGCAGCTTAGGATTCGCGCCCATGTATGGAGATGCCTAAAGAGGGTTTACCGCACTGCAGAGCGGTCCAACTCCTCTCAGTTTTAATGTGTAGTGTGTGGCCAATATAGGTCTTTAGTCCACCATTTGAAAGATTACTCGCCGTCTCAGGCAATCTAGCGTGAGGTTATGCATCACTTTCTCCAGGACCCAGTCCAGGCTTTCACCCTGTTTAAGAACATCTTCACTTTTTCATGGACTACCACATTATCCATCCCTTCATGCCTTAATTATAGCCATTGCTTTGTGGATAATACATACTATTGTCTTAAATTGTATTTTTGGCACTGCTCCCACCCTTTGTGAAGCCATCCATCAATTACAATCCCACCTAACAGACCACTTTACAGCCTGTTTGTTTGTCTCTTTGCCATCACGACAATGCCAGTTGATTTCCTCCTGGTTCCCTATCTGGTTTCTTAACTCAGATCTACTTCTTCATCAATTCTTGGTATTGGTGCAGGCCTCCCTGAACCTCCCTTCTTCCTTCCACTGGCAGTCCCACTGGCAACAGGAGTTGATTGTTGCTCCTTTGGAGTGCCACTTCATGTTTCTTATGTTTCTTTGTTGTTGCTTTACTGGAAGCGTCTATCCCATGGTCAGCCTTCCCCAAATAAGATTAGAAGTTAAAATAAAAGAAAATTACAGTGATATCTTCTCATTGGCTTAGATAAATACAAAAAGATGTTGGAAATAAACCACCAAGGCAGGACCAAGAATCACCCTCCCAAATAAATCTCAAGCATACCAAAGATTTAAAGCAAAAGAAGCTCAAGTAGCCCTAGTGCTAAAGCAAATTTTAAAAGCTGGGTTACTTGTGCATTCCAAAAGCTCATGGGCTTCTCCACTTTACTAAATTTAAAAGATGACGGACAACGTTTTGTCATGGATTATTGCTAATGCAATTCCATTACATGAAAAGATAGTTATCATTTTCTCCATATCAACTATTCCTTATGCTTAATGTCAGGATCCTATTATTTTTGGAAATGGATCTCGCCAGTAGGTATTGGAAAATCAATTTGTACCTTGAAGACTGTAAAAATGCACCCTCAAGTCTAGTGAAGGATTCTTTGAGCTACTTAAATGCTGCAGGGGTTATGTAACGCCCAAGCCACTTTAAAAATAGCCATGAACTGTTAATTTGGAGATTTAAAACGCTATTGTGTGTTAGTTTATCTTAACAATATCACCGTTTTTTTCAAAAACTTTATTCTATTACTTGATGCAACTAATGGTGGATCTTCAGCGATTACGCCAAGCTTCCCAAGAGCTAAAGCCGTCTAATTGTTCATTTTTTTAAAGCGAAATGGAATTTTAGGGCATAAGGTAAGCAAGGCCAGAATATTCATAATGGATGACAAGGTTATGGCCAATTCTAAGATGTCCCCTCTGTATCATTACGTGATGTACAGTTTTTAGGGATTATAGGATAATATTGCCAGTGTATCCCACACTTTGTCAATATCTCAGGGCTTTAGTATATTTGTTAAAGAAAGAAATACCCTTTACTTGTAAAAAAGAGCAACAGCAGCCCTTTGACCTATTACGCGTAGCTCACTCTTACTCTAATACTTGCACAGTCTATTTTAAACAAACCATTTTTATTTTTAAAATGCTAGTGATATAGCTAAAGAAGCCATATTATCCCAAAATGACAAAAACAGTTATCAACCCATCACATATTAAAGCAAAACCCTGTCAAAATCTGAACGCAACTATAGCATCCCAGAATAAGAATGTTTGACAGTACTATTGCTATAAAGCATTACTGACCTTATTTATATGAGAATCATTTTACCATAATTAGTGAGCATTCTTATAACAATGGATGTAACAAATTAATTATACTGATGGGAGATTAGCCTGATGGGCGATAAAACTTCAAATCTAAGATTTTTTGTTATTCATCGTCCAGGGCCCATATCATAAAAGTGCATATTGTTTTAACTAAGCTACCCATATAAGTTCAGCTGAACCTGAGGAAGTTTGATGCTTCAATCTTTTTAACCCAGCTGCATTTATGGAAAAATGAGTCCCCAAGTATTCGAAAAAATTAGCTAAAATGTCAGCAAATACCCAAGATAAAACGGTAACCTGTATAAACTCATGCCAGAAAAAATCTTTACTCCACATTTGACCTTTGGCTTGTATCAATTTTATTTGGAGGGACTTCTGCAAGTTGGCCCTGGAGAATTTCAGAAAACTCACCATTGGCTCAAGACTAAATGTTGCAGGGAAGGAGTGCTCATCTCAATTCAAGATATAAAAAAATCCTGAATGATATGTAAAAGTCAAGCTGGATCTAATCCCTAACCTCAACATACAGTGATTTCACCTAGTGAACCCTTCCATAATATAAATATTGACATTGTGGAACCACTCCTCAATGAATAATGGTCATTAGTCCTCCTTCTAGATGTTGATCAATTAACTAGGTGGATCAAAGCTTTATCCCTACCATCTGCTGTGACAAAAGCTATCTCCATGTTCCTATACAACTCATATTATCACACAAATGGGTGCCCAAACATAATTCTCTCTGAGAATAATCAAATTTTTATTTTTGCTGGTAAATTAATAAACTAAACTAATGGGATCCACTCAAGTATTTTTCGCTCCATATCATCCTTCAATTAAAGAGATAGTAGAGAGTGTAAATGGTACATTAACATCAACTATCTGGAAAATTGCCTTGACTGACCGTCTACATTGGCCCTAATATCTGCCTAGTGCAATCCTTGCCTACCAGATAAGCTACCATCAGATTATCAAGGTATCTCCTTTCAAGCCTTGTATGTAAGGAATCCACAGCTGCCCTTTAGAGCGCAGGCTATGTTTGATCAAGATTCCCAAAAGCCCCAGAAGTTACTATGAGAATTATCACAAATGATTACTTCAACTTCAGACCTGTCTTCTGATAATTTGTCTGTTACCACTAATAGAGAAATCAAGTGGTTTAACCATAAGCTTTTTCTTCTGCATACTTTCAGATGGGTAATTTAGTCCATTTTAATTATTATCGACCAGGTAGTCACAAAAATTATTGGGTAACAATTGGTCAGGACCCTACAAAGTTATTTATAAACGAGTTTATGAATATTCTATTATGGTCTATCAGAAAACTGTGATAAATCAATTACACATTCAATTTCTAAGGCCTTTTTATCACTTCTCCAAGATCTAGAGGGGGCGTTGTCATGATTATGATTTAAATTAAAGATTTGAGTACATCTGAAGATGGGATCCAAACCCAAAAATGAACATACATTCAAAACTATTGTTGGGATATTCCCAACCATATACAAGGCCTCCTGATATTAGGGTTCAACCCTGACTTATACAATCTAATGTTGCTCAACAGAAACCTCCTGATATCGGGGTCAAAACCCGATTTATGCGGCAAGCAAATCATTTTCAACAGAAGTAACAAGAATGTTGCAAGATCCCTGTTTTCTATTTAGTATAGATCTTATCTTGGAAACTCTTTAAAATTTTTTTCAAGAATAACCCTCTGATTTCCTGTATAATTCTGGATGTGTGAAAATTAAAATTCTTTTTATTAACATTTTTGAACTACCTCTATTAAATTAGGGACAAAAAATCAATTGTATTTACCACTTAAGGAATTTTACCTCAAGTGAAGACTTTTCTATAAGAAAAATATGACTTTTAATCCATCACCCAGGGACTAAGTGTATCCTGGCCTCTCTTTTAAAGGAAAGAGCGTTTTAATACATCTAAGTCCTGACAGAGGCCAACTATAACATTATAAACTATTTCATCTTTGTCCCCAGTTTCATGAACATGCTGCAAACTCCTGAACCTGAAAGTCTTACCACCTGATTACTAACACCACCACTGTTGTAATGGCTGTGTTCTCTTTCCTCTTTGTGTTCCTAGAGGTTCTCTGCTTCATTGAAAACACTGTTCGCTACTCCCACGCTATCAACCTCAGCCTATAAGGAATACTTCTTCTCCTTCTTTGGACACCTTAGAGGCTGACCACATTCACAATGCCTTGAGACATCTTTGACTCCGCTCATCTTTGTACAGACTCTAGGAGTATCACATCCCTTTATGAGCAGGTGGACGCGCTCATATTCACCTTTCCCACTACACTGTCTACCTGGATGGTGAACCTCATTATTCAACATCTGGATTTCCCTCCTATCTGGAGGAGTATTAACCTATCACATCGCACAGCCACACCTGATGAGTCTCTTGAAGCGTCTTGGTCTATGCTAATGTCCTTACAACAAGAAAACCTTTTTTTAAGAATGTGCTGCACACTTCCACACCTAGGCCCAGTTTGCAGAGACCCTCTCACGTAGCTCCTGAAAATGTCCTATCAGAACTTAGGTCATGAATTACTAAGAGACAATGAAGTTACTCTCCTTGACTCTTTCATATAGGAGGAGTTAATCTTAGTTAGCCATGTGGAGAATCAACTGTCTTTGGTGCTCACAAGAAAGGTTTCATCTTTTTGGCCTGGCCCCCACGACCAAAACACCTTTGCTCCAAGTGAGAACCTGCTCAGCCCAGGAACCATCTCGCTTGCACCAGAAGCAGCTGGAAAATTTCTAGCAACCTGCAACACAGAGGAGGCAGATCAACCCTAAAACCTGCGCCCTACTTCAGCACGTCTTGTTAGTTTAAATAATTTTGGGGCAAATCCTTCATATTATTTGGTTATCCCATTCACCATCAAGTTCAAATGCCAAAAAGATTAGGTCAACATAGAAGCTGTGATGCTCTGGTCAACACTAGAGCTGAAGTTAACTTCATTAATATATCTCTAGTTACCTCCCTCCGTGCTCTGGTGGTTGCAATCGCCATGTGTACTATCCACACGATTGTCTTGGATGCCATCGCTGGCTCCATCCCCACCCTCCCAGAAGCTGTCCACAGATTCCGGTCTCATTTGGTGGACCACTTTCAAGCGTGGATGTTTGGATATCTCCCACTGCGTCGCCAACAGCTGGTCTCCTCCTGGTTCCCAGTCTGGTTCATCAAATCAGACCCCTTCCTCCACACGTGCTCAATAGTGGCTACGGCCCCTTCACACGTTCCCTCCCCCTCCCCATAAGTGGCGTTCCCGCTGGCAACAAGAGATAGCATCGCTTCTCTGGGGTGCCCCCCTGGTACTAAGTTTATCTTTCCTGAGTCATATTTGGAAGTGTCCGTCCCATGGTCGGCCTTCCCCGCAATAAATTTAAATATCTCTAGTTATACGGATGTACCTTCCAGTTGCCCAGATTGGAGAATTACTATTTCTGGCACCTCAAAATCTCGCGTAGTTGGGTGGTCCAACGACCAGTTGCTCTCCTATAAGCCCATAATAGGTTTGAGGAGGTTTCTGTGTTTTGGAAATCTTCCTTGCTCACTCATCCTAAGTAAGGAGTGGTAGCACAAGTACTCCCCCCTATTTTGAGATGAGAAGCGGTCTGATCACACTACATCTGAGGGAAAACCAGCCGTTGTATTTGATTTATGCTCTGAACCCAATGAGGCCCCTACCTGGGAGTAATCAACAAGGCCACATCAATCCCAAACCTACCACTGAAGTTTCATCACTTTGCTCATTTGTTCTTTCCCGTTACCCAATCTGTCTCATCTGCCTCTAGCCCTTTTGCTTTCTCCTTAAATTTAAGGAGGTGTGGAACTCCCTATGGGTTGTACCATCTACTACCTGAATCAAAAGGCTAAAGACTCTCTGGAAGACTATTTAAAAGAAATGTATGCACGCAACCTCATTCAGCCATCAAAGTCATCAGTGAGCTCTCTTGTGCTCATGGTCCCAAAAACACTGGAAGTCTTCGCCTATGTGTGAACTGAATCATCTCAACGCGATTATCAAGCCAAATGCCTAATCTATGCCGCTCATAGAGGAATTCTCCCCTACGATTGTCAAAGGGAAGCTCTCCTCCAAGCTAAACCACATTGATGCCTTACACCAGATCCCAGTTTTGGCAAAGCATCATCAGTTCAAGATTTCAAATGACGCCCTGGGTTTAAATAAAAATTGTGTCACTTGGACTGTGTAATGCACCTGCAGTGTTTCAGAGCAATATTGACCACGTTCTGGGCGATCTTATAAGGAAGTGCTGCGTTACATATATGGATGACATTCTTGTGTTCTCTGAAACCTGGGAAGTAAATGCCAAAGACGTTGAAAGTGTTTTATGTCAATAAACAAGGCCAACCTAAATCTGATGCCCTTCAAGGTGAGTTTTTCAAGGAGTCCATCTCATCCATGGGCAAAGTCATCTTTAAGTAAGCATGGCTATCTGCCCTGACAAACTGTCAACAATAAAGGACTGGGATCCTCATATCGACAAGTGTGGAGCTTGAAGCTTCCTTGGCGTGGTCAAGTTTATTAATCATTTCACAAAAGATCTCTTCACAACTGCTTCTCCACTGACCTTCCTTTCAGGACAAATTCCCTTCACCTGGGGGAGGAAGAGGAGGCATCCTTCCAAGGAGTAAAAGAGAGTCTAATTTCCGTACTTTTCCTGGCCCACCTTCTCCCTGACCTTCCTTCATTGTTGAGACAGACACCTCCAATTTTTTGGGGCTATTCTCTTAAGGAAGCAAAGGATGATTTGGCATTCCTGCTGTAGCTTTAGTTGAAATATGCTTTCAGCTAATACAAAATACCCATTGTATGATAAAGAACTACTCGCCATCATTGCTGTGCTCAACAAATGGCAACACCACAATCTGTATTCCCGCCATTTCTTCACAATAAGATCTGATCACCGCGCCCTGAAAGTCCATAAGAGCGTCAGAAAAATGAAAAAATAAACACCTGCCGGCACAAGGTACTTCTATAGTACAACTTCACTATTGAGTTAAAGCCTGCTTATCAAAACTTAATCTCTGACCTTCTCAGACAAGACCCTCGCTCAGCTTTCTCTTGCTCTTAATTGAATAAGCTCATCACTTCAACTATGACTTCTCCAAAATCCTTTGCCTTGATTAAGGGTAAACCCCACATCTCATGAGGATAATAAGGAATGCTCAAGATCGCAGCACACTAAGGAGGAAGCTGAAAGAGGTCCCAAAGGAAGGCTCCACAAATGAAGCACATAAAAGCTTCTCCATCAAGAAAGGAATCATATTGATCCAAAGAAAAACTTGGGTGCTGTCACAGAGAAACAAGAGGAGTCTCTAAGCCTATTATGACCACCCTCTAGCTGTACACATTGGCATTGAAAAGGCTGCCAAACTAATGAAGCGGTTTTACTTATGAAAGGTATTGTACTAAATGGTGAAGAAGCACCGCTCTGAGTGCCTGACTTGTGCCAGCTCCAAATCATTGCGCGTTACAAGCCCCAGGGGATGCTGATGCAACTACAAATACCTACTAGTCCCTGGTTTTCCATCAGCGTAAATTTCATCATATGTTTGTCTTTGTCAAATGGGTATGATGCAGTCAGGGTAGCGGTAGACTGGCGCACCTAGTATATGGAATTTCTTCCCAGCAACTCACAAATTACCTCAAAGGAGACAGCCAAGACGTTCATCAAGGAGATTTTTTTAGACATGGCCTACCTGACGAAGTTTATTGTACTGCTGCCCTTATTTATTTTGGTACTAGTATTATATCTGGCCAATTATTAATCAAGTCCCTATTAGTAAGGCCATGAATCAAATTTAATTTTACCTAGAGCCCCTTTTATAGGTTTCAAGAGGTCTAAAATTCCTGACAACTGAGGCTATATATATCCCCTGACCCCAAAATATTTTGGCAGCTAGCAATAATTAAATCATAGGAAACGCTAATAAAAATACTGGTAAAAAAGAGTATGCACTCAACATCACAAATTTCTCTCCCACTGACCTCCTTTATACCCATTTGTTCTCCTGCAGACAACAACCAAATCACCATTACCACGTTCAAATAAAGTTGCCCCATTTGAACAACTCTGAGTAATAAATATACTACCAAACCATAAAAGAAATAATTTTAAAACTACAAATGATAAAGAATTAGGTAGAAATACAGCTTAAAGAGCAACAAAAGCCACAGGAGCCACGGAGGTTAAATTCAAGCTTTCTACTGGAAACCAATAAATATGAACAAACATGTACTCGACGTTACAATCTGTTGAGACAATCCAAAAGATCAGCAAGAATTGGGAATATAGAGTCTGTAACCCTGAAACATTGTTGAGATTAAAAAACCCCATTTATACGCAAAACTTTGAGTTAAGTCTATAAGTCCTAGTAAAAAGCCCAAATTCACCATATACAATATATAATTTCCATAATTTAAAAAGGTTTTCCTAGAATCTCCTTTTATTTATTGTTTTTCCTTATGTTCTTATATCGTCTAGTTATTAAAAGAAAAGTTGAATAATTTTCAGACTTAGCCTGGCTAGTATTAGCAGAGGTTGAGAGGAGCTCTATTTTTTTATAAAAAGTCATCATCTACTATCCCAGGGCTTCAACATGGTTGAAACGCTTGGAATTATGAGTAAAAGTATTTTGTAACTGAGTACAAAGGCATAAAATTGCCTATGATGTACCCTGTGATCAAATAAATAACATATTGCAACTGGCTCAACCCTATCAATCAACACCCTTCTGAGCATTTGGGCCAGTCAAGCTATAATTAATGCTCAATACATGGGGAACCACCAAGCGATTGTAGAGATCTATGATGATACCATTAAACTTTTTCATGTAAAAGAAATTCAAGAAAATAGAGTTCTGGAGAATATGTACAAGTTACACAATAAGTTAAATAAGCAAGCATCTACTTTTGATAAATTTTCTGGGATGAGTCAGGCCACCACATGTGTAAGAAAGTATCAGAGAGCTGGCCTTGTTAAGTCTAAAAAATGTATTTCTTAGATAGGGAGAAATACAAATATGTACAAACTTTAAAACATGATTTATACTAAAATGGAAACCATAATGCCGTTTAAATCACTTAAGATAAGATGTAAGAATATGCAAGTTAGGTGTCCTCATCTCAGACTGTTACCTAATTTGGGATAACGCGCTACCAGCATCAACAGACTAGAGATGGTTTTACAACCCTTTAACTGATTGAATTTTGAGAAGATCATAGTTCTTTCCATACTTCAAGACATAAAATAATTCCTGGCAATGGAATATATGCGGATTCTCAGTAATACTAGGACAGCATGGACATATCCATTGACAAGATAAAGCTCTCCATGTTCAAGAAAGCATTAATAGATGTGCACAGGAGGTCTTAGAGCCACTCTTTGGCCCCACCACACCTGGGCTGAAGTCAAGAATCTCATATTACCAAGTTTTAATGTGAACGGGATGCCTAAAACATGAAGCAAGTGGTCCTCTCTATGAGTATGGGGAAGTATAATTAAGTTGTGAACTATGAAAACTGGTGCCACCTTAAAGCTCAAAATTTTTAGATACTGAAGCCTTAAGTCTAGTCACTACAAAAAACCATTTTTGCTCAACACTTTATTCACACATGCAATCCTAATGCACATGACAGCGTGAAGCCAGCCAGATCCCTGAAGGCCATCACGAAGGCCTTAATTGACATAATATCATCTTATAAAGCAGGTTTAAGTTATCAGAATCATCAGCATCGTCATTTTAACTAGAGACTATTTACATTTTTTAAAGCCTCAAGTGTAAGAGTAAGGAGAAAGTTTGCTACCCAGTTGTATAAAGTACCCAGATTCTGCATGTTCAAATGTAACAATTGTCAGAAAGAATGGCACTTCTTGAGAGATTGTCACAAGATAAAGAAAAATAAGAAGGAGAAACGAAACAGGAGATCCTGGGATCAGTCAATTAGGTCTCAAACTCTAATAAGAATGATGAAGAGGAACTAGTTCAAGGGTTGAGTTGGGTTACTATGTCATCAGATCCTAATTGAGCTGTTTGTGTTACCTACCTCAGATTAAAATCAAACAAATTTTATTCCTTATAACAGTTTACTTGTCTCAAGCTCTTAAGTGTCATGGTTATAAAATGACATTTCCTTGGGACCAACGTTAAATATAATGAGGCTTGCAGGGAGGCCAAGAAGGTGAAGTTAGCAGGCCACTCTGACCTTAAGCACACCATAGACAAACGGTGGGTGAAGGCAAAATATGACCAAGTTGGTCCTATGGAAGCAAGCGAAGTTCATCATTGTATGGGAGTAGGGGCGTTGAAATGAACTAGCTTCATTATGACAGAAAACGGTTTGCTTTGGTTTTGGGTGAACAGGGTTTCAAAACCCATTTTGTTTTTGAACTTTCCAGCTCAGGTTAGACATTTTTACAATCATTCACCCAAGTTTGGTCGATTACCCAATATAGCATTTTGCCCAATGGAAGCGTGCGCCTGTTGGCATGCCTCAGCTTGGACCCGCTTCCCTCAAATGATTGTTTGCCCATATTCCCTTAAAATTTCCATGTAAAGACCAACCTCCTCTGTTGTTCAACTCCTCCCATATAATAAATCCTTTCGCTAAGTACACCTTTTATATTTGAGTGTTTGTGGACAATCCTGTGTGCAGACTTCTTTGTGGAGGCCTTGAGCTACATTAGCTGCTCAATTGTATCTACAATTAAACTATCCTTGCATGCACCGTTGGGCCACCTGGGATCCCTCCAGCCTAGTTCGCCCATATTTTACCCCTTTTTGCACCGTGTCACTTTTCTTTGGTTATTTTCCATAGTGATCGCCCTCCTCGACTTAGGTTATTACTGTTTAAGCACTCTCTGCTGGGCTCTAATATTTTTTATTCTTGTGACTAGTTTCCTGGCGTTGGTCCTATTCTCCGTGCACCTCCACAATGGGAACAGGATAGTTATAGACACTTTCCTTACATTAGTTGAAAAACCACTTTAATTTATGTGCACAAACTATTTTTGTGTGGGACTTTCATAAGGTGAAAATGGTGTGCGTTGGCTGTGGACTTCAGCTGTGGTCAGCTGCATCACTGTTTCCTCCGTTTTCCAGAAGTTGGAGCCTCTCAGCGTTATTTTGGCTGCCTCCAACTAGAAAATACCCATCCTTCATGCTTGTACCTGGTGGATAAAGACGCCTCGTGGTCTGAAAGTCATAATTTCTGACTTTCCGCCAAAATTTACAAAAATAATACATTTAAAAATGGGTTCTACTTCAGCAGCACATTCAGATGGTGCTGGCGGAATCTACGCAGATGGGTCTGGGGGTGATGGCCTTGTATAACGTCGGGAATGCGTTGCTGTTATGGTAATAGGGTCATTTATGTCTAAAAACACGTTTTATAACGAAAACACCCTATATACCTCTATATCATATTTGCTCTCTCATGGCTCAGATATGGAACCTACTCCTGTGTATCAAATCACCCCAGAGAATCCCCGTTTGACCTCTTCCATGATTTGCAGCACTCAGGAAGTTGAAAAAGAGCTGCTTATGCAATACAATAATGTTTATGCTCCTGCTGATGATATGGTGGGATATGTGGCATCAGTAGTAGTAGTAGTGGCCAAATATCCCTCCCCATTCTTTGATTCTAAAACATAACAGGGTGACATGTTAATGCAAGATGAAGAGTTTGGAGGCAATGTACTGGCGTTTTCTGCTTTATATATAAAGATCATTATGGGTATTTTCTAAGACTGCTACCCTTTCATCCCCTTTAGGTAAAATCAGCACTACTATTCTGGTGGATATTGGCGCTTCTGAAAACTTTATGGACCAAAGCCTAGTCGACTACCTTGAGCTGAGTTACTTGCCAGGTAGTATGGTTAGAGTAGGGGCGTCCCAAGGTATTCCCACTCTGAAGGTCAATTTACAGTGGATTATCAGGTTGTAAAGTAGGACTTCTCTAATATATTCCAGGCTATCAAAAACCTCCTGTACCCTATCATTTTGGGTGTGGAGTTGTGGAAGAAGTTTGACGTCAGAACTAACTTGAAAGATAATACCCTATCCCTCACATTAAAGAATGGTCGCACATTAGTTGTTCCTTTGTCTGAGGCTAACATCCAGGGCAATTTGCCCCACTGGCCCCACCTTCACACCCTTAGCCTTCCCCTATGCTGACTCCCACCAAGGAGGTTCCCCAACCTTCTTGTTTGGGGGGTTTGGAATCTTCCTTTGATGCAGCATCAGCTAACGCACTACCTGATCACTCTGAGCTCGATTGTGAGTTCAACCTCACTGATGATCTGGTGTGTATATCTTCCTCCATTTACCCATTGACTGTCCAGGAGGAAGAGGCGTTAGATGTGTGGGTGAAAGAGCAGTTAGCCAAAGGCGCGATTTTTCAGCGTATCTCCCCTGTATGCTCCCCCTCTTCTCTTTGTTGAGAAGGCTGATGGTACTCTACGCACATGCATAGACTATGGGAACCTCAACAACGTCACTGTAACAGATCTACATCCCATCCCTTTGAATTCTCAGATTTCTCGCTATGTAGAGAAGGTTAAAGTCTTTATCAGCTGGATTGCCTCAATGCGTTCAATCAGATTTGGATTAAAAGGGGACAAGAGTGGTTAACCGCATTCTATACCTGAAAAGGGATTTTCCAGTTTTGGGTCATGCCCTTTATGATTAAGAATGCCCTTGCTATCTTTATAACGCCACATTGATGCAGCGTTGGGGGACTTTTTAGGGGTATGCGCGGTTGCCTACATGGACAATACCTGGTTTTCCCCTGATCATGAGTCCCATGTGGTACATCTTTGGCAAGTGGTGTAGAGGTTAAGGGCAGCCCGCCTTACACTAAAGATCAGCAAGTATGAATTTTTCAAGTCACAGGTCAATTTTATTGGCAACGTCGTGTTTGACTAAGGACACATGATAACTCTGGACAAGGAGAAGGCTATTTGTGAGTGGCCCACCCTCACTTTAGTCAAGGAATTGAGGAGCTTTTTGGGGACGTGTACATTCCTCAAGGAGTTCACGACCAATCTTTCCAATGTGGCAACACCCTTATATAAGACTAGCGGTGCAAAGGTGCTTCAGTGGTCCCCCATTTTGTAAAATGCTTTCCAAGCAGTGAAAATTGCACCCTGTTGTCCACATCAGTCCTTCTCCATGTTGACACTTCAAAAGAGTTCATTTTATCTACTGATGCCTTCAACTTTGCCATAGTGGCTGCCTTGTTACAAGTAGGTGAAGATGGGATAGAGCATACAATGGGATATTTTTCTAAATGTCTCTGCCTGAGTTGAATTATGCTGTTTATGACAAAGAGTTACTAGCAGTGGTGGAGGCGCTGACTTATTGGATTCGCCACTTGCATGGCTCCTCCAAACCTTTCCATTTACATACAGATCACCGTGCCTTGTTGTACTACTGCGCTCCTCATGTCCTTACCCCACGGCAGAAACCATTGGCATGAGACACTTGCACAATTTGCATTTTCTTACGAGTCCACCAAGGGCAAGGAGAATGGTTTGACGTATGTTTTAATCCGCAACACTGCTTTAGATCCTGATCCAAAGGAGGTAGAGGTTCATAACACCCAGTTGATGATTCCTCTGGGCAAGATTTTATCTCAAATTTTTGCTTTCTTGGCCAACACGCAAGTGCTTGCACCACTGGAAAATGCGGAGGAATACAGTATGTTCAGAAAGGTAGTCATTTCTCAGCCGCTTTCTCTGAATATACTATGGTACCTGCTAAGAGCGCTTTGAATCAGGAGGATTTATCCAGGGGTTATCACGTAAAGGATGAGATTTTGTGGTTTCAGGGGAACCTATGGGTTACTGTTGGACCACTGCACCTGTAAATCATCCAGGACCATCATGATGGAATCACCGTTGGTCATCCTGGGAAAGCAAAGACCTTGGAGTTTATACGATGCACCTACAATTGGAAGGGATTGCCTGCTCAGGTTGGACGGTTATGTAAAGAATGCTTGATCTGCAATCAAATTAAACCAAATCGTCAACCTTTAGCAGGGTTGCTGAGACCAATTTAGAAGGAGGAAGGGCCCTGGACTTCCCTATCAGTGAATTTCATTAAGGAATTACCTGTAACAGATGGTTATGATGCCATTATGGTGGTGGTGGACCGTTTTACAAAGCTCGCCCACTTTATTCCTTGCAGAATGACAATAACCGCGGCTGAGATGGCTAGGCTCTTCGTCACTCATGTGTTTGCGCTTCATGGGATACCCCAAGAACTTATCAGTGACCGGGGACCCCAGTTTACCTCCATCTTTTGGGAAGAGTTGTGTAAGACTCTTCATATTCACCCATGCCGTTCAACTGCCTATCACCCCAATAATATGGGCAGACTGAACGAGTGAACCAGTGCTTAAACAGTTTCTGCGGTGTTACACCGCTGTGGATTTTTCAATTTGGGTTTCTTACCTTCCTATGGACCAATTTAGCTACAACGACACTTTGCATTCTTTGATCAGTTGTTCCCATTTTTTCGCCAACCATGTTTTTAACCCCGCCTTTAACATGGAGACCAGCTATGGATCTAAGGTTGAAGCGGTGGTGGACTTTGCCAAGACTATCAAGAAGGTCCACCAGGGGGTTTCCACGAGTTTAGAGGCGACAATGCAAGTTTATAAGGAGAACGCTGATGGTAAGCGCTGAGTGGGTCCAGCGTACAAGGAAGAGGATCTCGTAATGCTTGATGCTTGTAACATCTCTATCAATCAGCCATGCAAAAAGCTGGGACAAGAGAGGATTGACCTTTATTGTGTTGTTAGAAAGGTGGGCCATATCTCATACCAGTTGGATCTTCCCTCTTCATTTCAGATCTTCTCTATCTTTCATGAGAGCAAATTGACGTTGTTTGAGGGGCCCCCACCTGAGACTCCCAAGGCTTACTTCATGGATGTGGCGCCAGAGTGGGAAGTGGATGAAATAGTAGCCTCCCGCTGTGTTAAAATAAGGCTTGCTTAACTGGTATCCTGGAAGGGTTTTGACGCTGCAGAGAACAGTTGGGTACCATCACGGACTGTGTGCATGCCAGGATCTGCTTGAAGCTTTTCATAAGCATTTCCCACAGGCCGCTGGATCTCAACTAAAGCAAACCGTTGCCACAATGAAGTTGGCCCCAGCCCACAAGAACTTTTTCCCTGGTGCAATCCCCTGGAGGGGGGTTGATCCCCGTTGGGAGGAGAGGTTATGTCATGGTTAGCAAATGACATTTCCTTGGGACCAACGTTAAAAATAAAGAGGCTTGCAGGGAGGCCAAGAAGGTGAAGTTAGCAGGCCACCCTGACCTCAAGCACACCATAGACAAACGCTGGGTGAAGGCAAAATATGCCAAACTTGGTCCTATGGAAGCAAGTGAAGTTCATCCCTGTATGAGAGTAGGGGCGTTAAACAAACTAGCTTCATAAAGACAGAAAATATTTCTCTTTGGTTTTTGGATGAACAGGGTTTCAAAACCCATTTAGTTTTTGCACTTTCCAGCTCTGGTTGGCCGTTTTTACAATCAATCACCCAAGTTTGGTTGATTACCCAATATAGCGTTTTTCCCAATGGAAGCGTGCGCCCATTGGCATGCACCTATTGGCGTGCCTCAGCTTAAACCCGCTTCACTTGATTTATTGTTTGCCCAAAATTCCTTAAATTTTTTCCATGTAAAGACCAACCTCCTCTGTTGGTAAACTTCTCCCATATAATAAATCCTTTCACTAAGTACACCTTTTATATTTATGTGTTTGTGGACAACTTTTTGCGCAGAACTCTTTGTGGAGGCCTCACGCTACATTAGCCGCTCAATTGTATCTACAAATTAAACTATCCTTGCGTGCACCATTGGGCTGCCGAGGCTCCATCCAGCCTTTTTTCCCTTACTTTACCCCTTTTTGTACCGCGTAGCTTTACTTTGGTTATTTTCCATAATAATCACCCTCCTCTACTTAATTAACTACTGCTTAAGCACTTTCTGCTGGGCTCTAATAACTTTTTATACTTGCGACTAGTTTCCTGGCGTTGGCCCAATTCTCCGTGCACCTCCACGCTGGGAACAGGAGAGTTATATATACTCTCCTTACATTAAGCCCACTAAAATCATAGATAGTTTATAAAATGGTGAGAATCTAATTAAAATAGGCTCAAGAAATTTGCAATTGAAGACAATATGGCATCCAAAGGTTGTAGGACTACTGTCTTCCTGAGAAGTTAAGAGGCTTATTCAAACATAAAGTGTAATTCTTAACGCCAGTATGACTATCAGCGTTAGTATTACAAAAGTAAGTTACCATACACAAAGTCAAAAGTGTTAGAAGTATGGATACCAGCTTCCATCAACATTTTGTTATACAAGCTCATGTAAAGCTTAAATTTTCACTGGGCATCAATTATCAAGACATTTTTATAAATTTCAAGCCTGAGTCAGCCAAAGCACTAGGAGTGTATTATGCGTTATCCTTGCAATTTTAACGCTTTGTCATATCACCTATAGTTGTGGTATCTAAGAACAATCACAGAAGTTTTCATAATAAGGCAGTTCCTGTTTTTAAAAATCATTAACTTCGATCAGAGTTCATTTATTCTACTCATTAATAGATTCCACTTGTGTTCAAAGATGAAGAGAAGATGGAGTAGAATTATAAAGTATGCTTAATCAAAACTGAAAGCTTCTTTAACATTCAGCTAGACGTTGAAGACAAATGTAACAAACAAAAACCACTGAAAGTAGAAGCTGAGTCTGGATTGTCCTTGTTGACAGCGAAGAGATTGGCCTAATATCTGGAGAACAGAAAGTTATGTTGGTCAACGTCTGACTAATATACTAGAAATAATATTGCTCTAGATCTATTGTCCTAAAAGGTGTTAGAGGCTGTGATCCTAGAGTGATGCCTGGACATGACGATTCACCCTACCAAGAAGAAGGTGAATTCCTTTTTAGAAAACTGTGAATCACCCTGTTTGGATCTTAAGGATCAAACCATGGCCAAAGAAAAGATGTATTTCTTTGCTGACTTTATTAAGTTCGTGCCATTACTAGCATTGCTGAGTTAGTCTTCAAGAGCTAATATTAGTACAGGTTAGAACTTGACAAACTTTAAATTCAATATGTGACCCTTTCAGAAAAGTAATCAACGATCATGGCTTTAGGAAGGTAGTAATATACTAGATTGACACTAGGCATGCCATGCCATTTTGAATAAATCCTTATCGCCAATCCAAGAGAAAAAAAGCATAAACAAAGAATAACAACAACGTATGATGGAATACCTGTTAAATCTCCAAGTGTACTTTTACATTGCATCGCCTATTAGTGAGAAAAAAATTATGAGACTCAAAATATATCATTAATATAGAAGACTTAATGATCTGACTAAAAAAAAAGTTGTACTAAAATTTGAGCATTGAAAACTCTTTAAAACTCAAGCTTTCACGCTTTCTTCACAATGGAACTAGCTAAAGGAAAATGGAAAGTGTAGATTTCCCAGAAGACCAGGAGAAGTGTACTTTGATAACCAGTCAGAGATTGAGAAACCAACATGTATGCCACAGGTCTTGTACAACGCCCCAGATAATAACCAGAAACTCACGGAACATGCTTTAATATATGAAGATGTTTATTTTAATCATTTACTTAGACTACACCACTGTGTTCAGCGCAACATTCAAGGATCATATGAAACACATGATGGAATCTTTTACTGCCTGAGAAAGAAAAACTGAAGTTTCAGTGAAGCAAGTGCTCATTTTTTAAAAGGCAGATACCATTTTAGCCACAAATTAAACCAAAGAAAATCAAGCATTACCAATGGTAGGTCGAAGCAGTTCTAAAATATGCTCCCTAAATGCATGAGAGATGTCCAGGTGTCTTTGGCATGGTATGCAACTACCACCTATTTGTGCCAAATTTTGTGGAAAACAGTGCGCCGCTTATGCACCTGCTGAACAAAAAAGTACTGTATAACTAGAAACAAGAACAGAATGATATCTTCACCCAACTTAAGAAATTGATGGAAGACCCAATTCAGATAATGGACTTTGCAAAGGCCATCTATGTTTACAACAACACATAGAAGAGTGTGTATGGGCTCCATCTTAGCTCAGTTGGATGAAACAGGGGTGGGTCATCTTTAGAGTTCAAAATGAAGACATTTACCAGAGCACAGTGCTACATAGTTAAAGAGCGTGAGTGCCTAGCTAAGATCAAAGCAGTACTCCATTTCTTACCTTGAACATATGAATAGACCTTAATTAATTAAATCATGCACACTGAGATGGGTAACAAACATGAAAGTCCCAGATAGAAATTGCAAGATAGTCCGTTCAGCTGCAAGGTTATGACTTTGTGGTCCATACCAGTCTGGAGTGAATCACTATAGTAGGATGGCTTATCAAGAGTACCCGTTTACCAATTGCAAGTACACAAGAGCAAAAAAACTTAAGAATTAGTAAGAAGACCTGAGGGGGAATTAGAAGAAGAAGACGATGCATTAAGAGGATTCTAATTATTTATCTTATGAGCAATGAGATTCAATGAAGGACACCTGAAGAAATTAGTAAAAGTAAATTGATTCCCTTAAGTGAGTCTAATTGAATAAAAAGCGATTATCAAGGAAGGACGCCGTCAAATTGCCATATAAGGCTAAGGAAGATATATCAGCATCTAAAGAAGAGATTATATTGAGAGTCAATGCTGGATGACATCAGTCAGGCTCTGTAGCTCTGTGTTGAATGAGCTCAATGCAAACTACTCCCAAAAGAACAAGTTTCTCTGTCCCATAAATTTCACCGTTTTACAACAACTCTATTGGCATTGTAAAAAATTCCTTTGTAATTCAGTGTCTATTATTTTATTATTGATGCATTAGGTCAATTTGCTTAGTGGGTAGAACCAATCACTATAGATGCCTTACATCTATAGTTACTGTGAGATACTTGTAAGGCCAGCTTTTATTCACCACAGCTTCTCACATTTTTAATTTATAGTAATGGTAAAAACTTTCTTTCAAATGTTGTGAGAAACCTCATGGTCTTAATGTGACACAAGCAGCAGTTTACTGAGCAATATAAACCCTCAAGCAAGGAAAATGTACAAGGAGTGAAACAATTATCACGTCAATCATAATTAATATTGAAATAAATCACTGTTTAAAAAAGGCATACCGTTGCTTTTAGCCATGTTCACCTATATGTACAGCTACCATAGTGCTATTTAATGTCGCTATTATAACGTGCTATATGAATGTGAAGCTGCATTAGAGAACTTGTTAGCCCAAGTGATTGACGCATATAGGAGGATTTTACCTCTGTAAGAAACAGGAGGAGTCAACAAAGATGATTAATCAAGTCTCAGCTGAACGTCACAACATTAGAAGGCGCTTAAAGAGAGTATAAAAAAATTGACAAAAGTCTCAAGTTTCCCATATTTGAGGTGGGACAAAAAGAAAATTTATAGCACATGCGCAGAGGACAACCTGGGAAGTTGCAGGATATTTAAATATAATCTTCAAGTGTTGTCATGAGAAGAGGAAAATATTACTTTATCAAGGATAATATAATATGCATCACATATAACCATGACCACGTGTGGCATATTAAGTCTTCCCTAAGTCTCATAAAGGGGAGGGAAATGTTGGGAAAAGCTCAAATTAAGGTCCAATTCCTTGACCTTTAAAATCTATTTACTAACCCTATAAACTTTATAGTTATATTGGTAATAATATTATAGTTGGCCAGAGTAGTAATTGAGTCCCTACTAGTTTATCTGTGACAGTTGAGGTTTATCCTAAACATCACATTGATCTGTTTTTTGATAAGACAGGACAAACTGATGTGGAAGGTAGATGGGGTGAGAGAGCATTAGTCGTGGCTAAACCCCAAGTAGAGACTAAGACTGGGGAATGACGGCGGTTAAGTTTCGTCGGGCCTAGGGTTGAGCCAGGTGGTTTATAAGTTCGTGGATTCTAGGTATAAAGTTAATTCAAATCAGAATTGGAACGATTCTTGGGATTGTTGGCTCAGCCACTAAGGAATTTAATCCGCCCTAGAAAGATGGGGTTTTCTTATGGCATTTTTCAATAGATATAGTGTCAAACATTACGAATGAGCTTGATATATGCTTTCAGCAGAGAGCTATAAGAGATGGGACTTGAGAATTGGAGGTTCTCTAGCTCCGTTTTCAATCAACTTGGTTGAATATATCAAATAAAAGCCGTTCCTAAGCCTTACTTATTTTTATTACTGTCTTCCGAGTTTTTTATTGATAAATTTAGTCTAACAGCGGCCATGTTTGGCCTATATAAACAGGAGGTGGATTTTGAGAGCGATATTGGGAAGGCTATTACCTCCCTATTCACCTTGTCTTGGAGTCAGATCATGTTGCTGGGGGTAAGCATACTTACAACTGTCCTCCAGGGATAGTTATCCGCAGCTCTGTAGCATACACACTAGAATAATGGTCCCAGGGATCATTTCTCCCTTTGGTCATTGACTTGGGCCTTGGTTGCAAATTCATTCATGGCTCACTGGAAGGAACCAGTGCGTTACGTTAAATGTGACTCATACACACTCCTGTCGTTGTGGTGGAAAGCAAAAGAAGAGCCAAAGGCAGTTGTGTTCCCTGTGTGGTATCACCATACCGCGAAGCTTTTAATGGTGATATTTCAGCAGGTTTTTTTTCTTCATGAGGTATATTGGGTGTTGGAGTGTGTGTCCCATAGTGGTGGTAAAGTGGTAGGACTAGTGAAGACCAGAGTTCAAATTACATCAATGCTAAGTTCAGAGGATTTGGAGCTGATCCATCAAACGTTTGGTCAGGTTCAGTTCCAAGGGCGGTTTACAAAGGCTTCAGGAGACAATAATTAATTTGCTTACAGTTGAACCAAACTTTGGTTACCTTGCCCATGAAGCTTTCAAACTGGGTACGTGAACATTTTGAGTAGCAGACGGGGTTGACTGACTCAGCAGAGGAGAGTTTGGACTTGATTGACTGAGCAGAATGTCCAGATGAGGCACAAGATTCAGCTTTTGTCAGGTTTGTGCAGTACAGTCAGGGGAGGAAGTTTGTGGAGGAATAAGGTCAGATGTTCCAGGCGCTGTCCAAAGCAGCCAAGGCATCAGAGACCCAGTTTCCTCTCATGTTCCGTCAAAATTTGCAGGCTGATTTGTTATTAGCAATGGAAGCAGTGTGGCCTGCAGCAACGTTGGAGGAAGAGGTGGCCTTGGCCTTGCAGGTGGAGCGGCCGGTGGCCTTGGCCCAGGCTCTCCAGGAGTTAGTACAGTTCCCAAGTTGTTTCCATGGGAAGGAGGCAATGAGACGAGAAATTTCAGAGCCTGTGTATAGCACAAAGAGGTTCAGGTATGTGGAAGAGGAAGGAAAGGGTTAGGGGAGCCTAGGGAGGGTGGCAAATTGCTGGGGGTGAAAATGGTTGAGGCCCCCGCTCATGTCCCTGAGGCTTCAAAGAAGAAGAAGAATGCTCCTTATAACTTCTGCAAGAAGCCAGTGAAGACAGTGTCCCAGAACAAATCGCTTCCTTCACTTTATTCATATTTATTTCTACCCATAGAAGTGCGGGAAGTCCTGGGAAGAAGGAGTGTGGAAAGGTCCTGTCCCTGGTGGACACTGGGACTGATAAGAATTATGTGGATGAGGAGTGGCAAGAAGATGTGTATTGCCGTTGCAGGAGGATGAGGAGTGGCAAGAAGATGTGGATTGCTGTTGCAGGAGGATGGATTTGTGTTGTTGGCGGATGCCTCCAAGAGGACTGCGGTCTGGAAGGTGCAGGCCAAGAATCCTGTTGAGACAAGGCCCAGATGAGTTTGAGGAAGAATTTCATGCTGTGGCTAATTTTTCTCACCCAGTGCTGCTGGGGATGAGGCGATGGCACCAATTCCATCCGCAATTTGATATGATGAAGGGGAAAGTGCTCTTGTCGCCTGAAGGCTCAGATGTATGGGAGTGGGAGTTCCAGTCCCAGGGGTCATCAGTGAAACGAATGGGGGAATATCTTCAGTCATGCCATTGGAGGGTTTGCCATAGAGGAGTACTAGGATTTTGCATCAGTGTTTGAACCCAAGGGTGAGGCACTCTTCCCATCTATGGGGACTTTGCATTTACCTTCCAGTTCAAAGAGGGCTCTGAGTTGCAAAGGGGAAGTTCAGTTTATCCATTGAATCTCTGTGCTCAGGAGGTTCTTGATGAATATGTCCATAAGATTTTAGGTTTGGGATTGATTGTGCCGTCCAAATCGTCTGTGGTTTCACCAGTGTTACTGGTGCCAAAGGCGAGTGGGGAGCTACGTCCTTGTGGTGACTTCCGGCGCCTCAATGTGGTGACAGAGCCTGGCACTTATCCAATGCCTCTCCTGGAAGACATTCTACCCATGATCTCAGGGTGTGTGGTGATCACCAAATTGGATCTGGTTGACGCATTTAATCATATTCCAGTGTAGCCAGCACCAGAAGTGTACGGCGTTTATGTGTCACTTGGGGAATTTTGAGTATTGGTTATGCCTTTTGGGCTGCGTAATGCCCCCGCAGTTTTCTAAGGCATGATTGATTGTGTGTTGGGGGATTTGGTGGGTAGCTGTTTCGTTGCCTATATGGATGATATTCTGAAATTTTCCAAGTCGATTATTGGGATTTCTGCCCATCTTCCCAGCCTGCTAGATTATCAGGAATTGCTAGGGGATAATTCCTTAAGGCAAGGTGAATTGGAAATCAGTTGACCCGAATTTTGGAGTGACTATGTTTGGGAGATTTTGGGATATTCTCCTGGTCATACCCATTGGGGATCAATCCGGACAGATGTTTAAGATCTCATCAGGCGGAGTTGCCAATGAAATAGGGCATCTGATAGTTATTAACTATCAGTTGTACCAATTGGGATTGGTCAGGTTCTGTCACCAACTGATTGGGAATGAGTAGTAAGTTGCGAGGCGAGTGATGCTGCTGCAACTAGTGAATCAAACAGGTGATTTGTGACCTGCCTTAATGGGTAATAAGTCCCATTACCTAAGCAGGTCACTAGCCAAATATGGTTGGTTCACTTGGATCGAGAGGAAAACGTTAGGGACACTTTTTCTGACTCTTTCCATTTAGGTCTTTAGGATGTTTAATGATGGAATCCTAGCATAGATGGGGAAGACCATTTCTGCCAAGACGAGGATGGGTGATTCAATGTTAACAGCTGCCGTTTTATTTAAAAGGTGTCAACCAAGGGTTATATGACCGATCCCCACTATAGATTCCCTAGATAACACTTATAATAAAAAAACAGATATAGATAAACAGCACTTACCAAAACAGTTCATTAGTTTTTCATCCAGTATATAGTTTAAGAGTAAACTGTATCAGCTTTCAATTTTTCTATTCTTCTCAAGGATATTATTGCTTTGTGCAAAGATTGGCAGACTCTTATAAGGAAAAGATAAAAGATCTGTGCAGGGATATAGAGAAGAAGGAGAAACTTTTGGGGATTGCTGCTTCTATGTGTTGGACCAAAGAGACTTTCACCAGAGAATCTCAGAGAAGATTGGGTTGAACAGAATGAGGAAACGAATCCCTATATCAAGACATCTCAAGTAAATTGAGTGGGAATACTGGCCGAGCGTTGGGCTGAGATATAAGAATTCAACTCAACTACAGATAATAGTCATCATACTATTATCAACTGATAATATCATATACTATAAAATGCGGATGAAGTGCACAAGAACAGAACAAGTGCAGTAATAAGTTTATTGGGGTTGTTTGCCAATAATAACCATACCAATAAATTTTTACAAATTAGTGCTCACTACAGGGGTGTAGTTGAGTAGAAGAATTTATAAAGATGTCATACAAAGATGAGTTATAAAGACTATGGATGGAGTTAGCCACTATGAATCAAATGCCCTAAACTCAGTGGATCATTGGGAATTCGCAGCCTTGGAATAATGAGTCACCAAGATGGAGGAAGGGATCAATAATGTTGTAAGTTCCAGGAACGAGTTACTTGGGAAAGTAACTTCGTTAAAGAAGAAAGAAGGGGACTGAATTTGAGAGATCCTATACCAAAAAACGGAGTGAGAAGCGGAGTTTGTTCATCTGAGAAATTTCAGCGCTGATATAGAGCAACTGATCATACAGGTTGAGGAACTTAAAACTCAAAAATGCGATTGTGAGCCAATTGTGGCAAGTGATGCTGAAGAAAAAAGTTCTCATATGATAATTGGGAAGTTGAATACCCCAAGAACCATGCCGCCCACTTTTGCTGCATTTTGGAGATGATGCCTGAAGTTACTCCTCAAGTGAGCTGAGTAACTAAAAATAGAGAATCAGCTAGAGACAACTTGGAGGAATTTAAGGCAACGCCAAAATTTACTACGTTCCATCAGGATAAAGCCCCAGCGTTTTTCTGACTGTTCAATATGACCATATATGGCTATGGTGATTGTCAAAAGGCGTTGATGGTCATAATTTGCCTAGACACCGACTGTCAAAACCTAGTGTTGCCCCACCTGGAGGAGGACAAATGGTCCTATGCAGAGGCAAAGGCAGCCATCATGAAGGAATTTGGGAATCTGACGCGCATGTCAAAGCGCAAACAGGAGTTTATGGGTTTTCAGTTCCATAAAGATAAATCCTTAGCAAGCTTCGCAGATTTGTTCTACCAACAAGCAAATCCTGGTTGGAGCGAAGGTATTGGACAACTTCAATGCCATAATCGCCTTACTTGCGGCCCTCCAGCCCTATTATGAAATGCACCACATGATGTCTTCCATGTTTGTGATGGAAAATAACTACCTCTCAAATTGGTAGATAATTTAAGATTTTTTGGAGTACTTGATGCCCCAAATAGAAGTTAAAAACCAACCATGTATGCAATTTGAATCCCATGAAGGGGAACGAGGGCGCTAATGAGATGAATAAAAGAATCATGCCGAGTAAATAAGCCTAAATGCTTTAAATTGATTAATAAGAAAGAAAAGTTCTGCTACTAATGTGGTGGGAAAGGACACTTTGCCATGCACTGCAAGAAGCCAAAGGATCAAATCAACGTGGTCCAGGCGAAAGAGTCAGCTGCCACTAAGAAATCGGGAAAAGGGCCTGAAGCCTAGATGGGGAACAGTCTAGAGCTGCGGAGAAGCCTGTTCCTCCTGACATCATAACTAAGGAAATTGATATCTGTGATCTGTTCATGGATGATGATGTACAGGATCAACTGTATCAAGTGGTCAATTTAGACATAAATGCAGTGACCAGATCTGGGGCAAAGGGAATTGACCCCAAAATAATCAAGGAAGTTGCCAGGCCTTATGCCTGACAACTGGAGGATAAGATTCAAACCAACGAGAATCCTGAAAAGTTGTTTGAAGTCTAATTAGATGAGGCCGATTTGTTGATCCCCTCAGCATGATAAAGTAATAGTTTCCTGATTTGTTTGGCACAAATAATTCACACCCCTGATTCGGCTAATAATGACACTATACACTCAGTAAACAATATATTGCAATACTCCAAGTGCACATATAAAGACATACAAGGGAATTGAGTGTGGGTGAGGGCGATTGTCAACAGCGGAGTGCCCATAAACATTGTCTTGACCAAGCTGGTAAAGAGGATGAAGATCTCGCCAGACTTGGAACATAAGAAGGAGTACAGGACATATGGTCCAAATACCACCATATCATGTGGAGCATATAGAACTTTGCCACTACGATTTGGGTCCTTGGTGGTATCTGCGCCAGCAATAGTTTTGGCCAACCAAAACTATGATATTCTGATTGGGATGGAATTTCTACAAAAGTACGGAATTATATGTAACTTTAAGGATAATAAGTTGACCATATTGGTCAGACGCTATCATTGGTATATCAGAAGGATGTTGAAGCTCCGCTGAATAGGAGAAACAACTTCATCAATTTTATATAAAATGACAGCATTGTCCCAATTTGTTACTAATTAGTTGGACAGAAGTGACAAGAAATGCAGACGGAAATCCTAGATGCTAGCATTCCACTGATGATCAAGAATGAGAAGACCATACTGCCAGAATCACAGAAGATAGTTGACATAAGGTTGACATTGGAGATACCTGAGCTGTTATTTGAGGAGGTCAGAAGCCCCTGGAAGAAGCCTAGAGTAGAGCTTTGGTGGCTCCTGGAAAAATAATGCCAGGCCATGGAGAAATTTGAGTTCTCCTGCGAATTTGAGGAAAACCTGATGAAGATCAGGAAGAATTGTTTCATCGCATTTGTTCATCTAATCCAGATGGCCAAATTGAGGAGATTAAATGATTTTGGGACTCTCAATGAAATGTGATTACTGGCTGGGGTAACCAAAAGTATCAACCTATTAGTTGATCAGGAGCAACTTGCTGGTCTTTTGGAAGGCCAGCAAGAAGAGGTGTTCATATTGTTTAGAATTATTGGGAAGTAATTACTCAGGACAACCATAATTTGGGATATGCAAGAGATGTGATCCACACAAGGTTGACAATGGGGAGAATTTGAAACTCAGGATGAGACCGATTTGATGGTTAAAAGCAGCTAAAGTGGTAGTGGAGGATGAAATCAGTAAACTGGTGAAGCATGGGCTTCAAGTTCCATCACCAAGTCCTTAGGCGAGTCTGATTCTAATTGTGAAGGGAAAGGATGGCTCCAACCGTGTGGTGATTGACTACCAAAAGCTGAATAAAATTATAAAGAAGGATTTGTATCACCTACCAAGAATTGAAGATTCTCTAGATCAAATGGGAGAAGCGAAGTATTTATCCACAATGGATCTGATCTTGGGATATTGCCAAATTGACTTGCCTAAAGAAGGCCAGGAAAAATGCATGATTATTACTGTGCAGGGGTTATACCAACTGACGAGGATAACCCAGGGTCTATGCAATGCGCCTGCAATGTTTCCATAGGGCCATGGACGCTATACTGAGCGACTTGAAGTTGTTATACATCCTGATATACTTGGACAATATTAATGTGTTCAGTAGGGCGTTTACTGATCACCTACACCACTTGTAAAAAGTATTCAAGTACTGTCTGCAGCTAACCTGAAGATTAAACCGAGGAAGTGTCAATTCTAAAAAAAAGTTAGACTATCTGGGAATTGTGATCAACTCTTTTGTATTACAGCTGCAAGCCCAGAAAGTAGAAGCCATAGAACGGATGGGTGTGCCAAAGAGTGTCTGAGACATCCAAATGTTCCTTGGGATGGTCAGATACTACAGAAAATTTATTCAGGACTTCGCCTGAATAGCTGAGCCCTTATTCCATCTGATGAAAAATCCAAAAAAGGATTTGTATGGAATGAAGAAGTCTAAGAATCCTTTGATGAGCTACGCCAGTCCCTAATAGATTCTCCAATATTGAAATATCCGAAGTTTGATCAAGAGTTTATTATATAAACTGGTGCTTTGTTAACATCAATTGGCGCCATACTAAGCCAAGTAGATGAACTTGGGGATGAACTTTCCAGTGGCTTATGTGAGCCAGACACTCTCAGCCACTGAGATGAACTACACTGTAACTGAGCATGAATGCCTTGCAGTCATTTATGCCTGTAAGCAGTTACAGGTGTACATCCAAAGAATGCACTTTAAAGTGGTAATGGAACACTTTTTGTTGCATTGGCTCCACAATTTGAGAGAACCAGAAGGATGACTGTCCTGATGGGCACTTAAGCTACAGGCTTACAATTATTAGAATGTCCACCGAGCAGGGGCTTCTCACCAGAATGCAGATGGCTTATCATGGTTACCAATAGTCCAGATGTTATACCCGCAGGTGGATGAGTTATTGCAGAGAATGGTCGACGAAGATATTGGAAATGATCCCTGAGAAATCCAAGGTGCGCTTTAGAAAGCAATGGAAAACACTGAGACCATGGATGGACAAGTGTTTAAGACAATTAACAGGAAGCGGTTACTATTCCCAAAGCCATCAGAAAGAGCAGCTATCATTCTGCTGCTCATAAGGTTGTTGGGCAGGGAGGCCTGAGAAAAACAACTGATCATATTTGCCAGTACTACTACTGGGAGTCAATCAACTACAATGTCGCTGACTATCTAGCTTGTTGTGTGGAGTGCCAGTGCACAAGCCACATAAGAATACAACTGGATACTGACTTGTCCGCCCTGGATTTGTATGACATATGGTGTCCATTGACTTGATGGGACCGCTGCCAATGAGCAAAGGGAAAGTCAAGTACATAATAGTTGCTATTGACCATCTGCTGAGATGGGTCGAGACAAACGCTCTGGCAAAAGTAGACACTACCAGCACTGCGAAGTTTATCTTGGATCTAGTAGTATACTGACATGTATGCCCACAAGTCCTGCTTAGCAATAATGGGACTAACTTCACATCTCGTGTGATCCCACAACTGAATGAGATAATGGGGATCATAGGAGTCATGTCTGTACCCTACTGACTGGAGACGAATGGGCTGGTAGAACGAGTGAATGGAATGCTGGCCACAACGCTAAGGAAGCTGGTCACTCGAAGAACTTCTGCATGGGGAATGTAACTGAGTTTGGTAACATTCACTTACAATATCAGTCATCATGCGGTGACAGGAAAAATGCCGTTTGATTTGTTACATGGGAGGAAGGCCACATTGCCACCAATTTTAGATTTGGTGGTGGAACCAACATCAAGGATGAGTGCCAAACAATACCCAAACCAACTTATAAATATCCTGATCAAAAAAATGCAATTGCAAGCATTTGATACTACACTAAAGAAAAGGATATGAGCGAAATTGATGGATGATAAGAACTGACTGGCCTTAGCAGAATATTGAATAGGCAAAAGAGTTTCCTATTGCAATAATCATGGTTTTGGAAGAAGAAACAAATTGGATGCATTGAGGTCGGTTCCATTTAATATTATTGTAAAGATGGCGACTGACGCCTACTCCATCAAGAATCTCTTGGATGGAAGAGTTGTAAATTGAGTCCATAATAATTATTTGAAGTGTTAGATTGATAAAAAAAACAAAAGTGTTCCTGAAGGACTAATGAACCATTAAGTTGGTCATGTCCTGATGATTAGGTCAAGTCCAAAAAAAGGACCCCTGAACCAATATAGATGGTTAAGTCCGAAAAAAGGACCTCTGAACCATAGAAAACTGGTAGATTTAAGTACTAGGACCCAGTTTGTTGGAAAAAAATGAAGAAAGATGGACCGCTGAACCAAAACAAGGTCAAGTCCCATGGAAAAAAGAAGAAAAGAAATAAAAGATTGATAAAAGATATTGGGGAAAAAAGAAAAAAGATTATAAACTGCACAGAAAAAACTGATATAGATTTATAATTTTTATCTTTATTGATTGTCCTCAATACAGGGATGATTCCGCTTATGTTGCCTCTTAGGGGAGGGAGGATGAAACACAGTAGGAATGAATAGCCCATCAAATCAACGTGAGATCGGATGCTAGCAAGGGCTAGACCTACACAAAACCAAGTTCTTTGAGCGGAAGTAGATCCCTGTGAGAAAGCAACTAGTGGAAGGAAAATTGAAATGTCAGAAGACAATTGCAAAACCCCAGAGTGGGGAGAAAAGCAACATTATAGAAAGAGGTCGTTGACAAATAACCCCAAGTAATACCAATATGGTTCTGGAGCCAGAAAATTAGACTTGAGCGCCTGCCAACGGGCTTTATCAAGAACACTGGACATATGGGCCTGCAGCAAACAAGGGATGCTTGATGGGGGGTGCTGAATCATGCCCCCTGCTAAAGCCATCAGAAGAAAATACCTATGGGAAGCGCCGGAGACAAGATAGTCATCCAGGGAGTGAATGGCATCCTGCAAGCAATGACTATAGGGTTCTTGGAAGCTGAAGCTGAAGGAATGGTGAAACCCAGGAGAGGCTGGAAGCTTTGTGTGCCAACTTTGAAGAGCTTGGCTGGCAAAGTGAAGAGCAAAAGCAGCGATATCCCAAGCTAGGATTATCAAGATCAGAGGGATTCAGTGCTAGGTATAAAATCTTGGTGAATTGGGTCCATAATTCAGCATAGGGGAGCTCAAAATGAATACTGTTACCAATGGTGAGCTCAGTAGTCAAGACAGCAGGTTTGTAGTATTGTCTGAGTCAGAAGAGGAACTCAGGAAGCAAGTCTGACCTGGCAAGAAAAGAGCATCAAGAGAAAAAGGCATAATTTCGGAGCATCCACAATGATGTTTGGCGCATCTGCAAAAAGAGCTGAATCCAGGAGAGTTTTGAAACAAACTCTGGAATTAATGACAGAGGAAGAATCAGCCAAGAGTTGTTCAAAATAATCGTAAGCCTGGTTCTGGAAGGATTGGTTACTGTTTCTAGTAATTCAATGGAAGGACTAGCCGCTGGCACTAGACTAGGCATATGAGTCCCAGAAGGACCATAGAAGAGGTTCCATCGTGCACCCCACCTAAACTGCTGGAAGAGTTGAAGATATTGATCAGACAAACTGTTTAGTAGCAGTTGATACTGCAACTCGGTAAATTGAAATATAAGCTGGATGAAAGGTGGGATGTCAGACTTATATGGAAGTTGACATTATGCACTCTACAATCCATTAAGCTCCAATTTTGGGAGAAATTAATCTCAAAATTAATGAGTTAAGCTCTCCAAGAGAAGAATTAAGAATGACTAGAAATAAGAGGTTATGAGAGAAAAATTATAAGGGCGAACATAAATAAGTTTTCCCAATTGAGCCATGAAATTAACATTGACGGCAAGAGTCTCCTGTCTAGGATGAGGAGAAAATCAGGAAATCGAGGACGCCAGACCAAGAATCCTGAATATGAAAGTGGGTCATATGCCCTGATGGGAGAACCCAGATCCTGCGACTAATATCGTCATGAGTAAATTGATCATCCTGGAATGACAGTAGATCATGGGAACTTCACTCTGAGTAGGTAGTAGCGAGGAGGAAGAGGAAGAGAGCCTCATGCCAAAGGTTGTCCCAAGCAGCATTGAGTATTGACAATTGTAATCTGCATGAGCAAAAGAAGTATTTGACTAAGTGTCCAAAGCAGTGTTCTTATGCCCTAGTCCTTTTCTCTCTGGAAATCTAGTCAAGAGGGGGGATCTCTTGGGATTTTTGCCCACATTTCCAGCCTGCTAGATTACCAGTAATTGCTAGGGGATAATTCCCTAAGGCGAGGTAAATTGAAAATTGGTTGACCCAGATTTTGAACTATGTTTGGGGAATTTTAGACTCTCGCCTGGTCATATCCATCAGGGATCAATCTGGATGAACGCTTAAGATCTCATTAGATGGAGATTCTGACAAAATAGGGGCATCTGATAGTGATTAACTATCAGGTGTAAAGATTGGGATTGGTCAGGTTTCATCACCAACTTATTAAGAATGTATGTAGTAAGTTGCGAGGTGAGTGATGCCGTCTTCAACTGCCAAAGTAATCAGTTGGTTTAAGACCTGCCTTAATGGGTATTAAGTCCCAAAAACTAAGAAGGTCGCTAGCTAAATATTGTTGTTCACTTGAATCAAGAGGAAAACGTTAGGGACATATTTTCCGACTCTTTCTGTTTTGGTGTTCAAGGTTGTCCAATGACAGAATCCTAGCCAGGATGGGGAAGACCATCGCTGCCAAGACGATGACGGGTGATTCAATGGCAACGACTGCCTTTTCATCAAAGAAGTGTTAACTGAGGGTTGTATGACAGAATCCTTACAATAAATTCCCTAGAATTCACTCATAATAAAAAAAGCAGATTATAGTAAAAACAGTATATAGTAAAACCAGAATTGTTTAGTTTTCATCCAGTATATAGTTTAGGTCATAAACTATTATCAGCTTTCAACTGCTCTATTCTTTATATGGGATATTATTGATGTGTGCAATAATTGGGAGACTCTTTAAGGAAATAGTAAAGATCTGAGCGGGGATCTAGAGAAGAAGGAGAAACAATAAAGGGATTGCTGCTGATTGTGTTTTGGACCAAATAAACTGTCAACAGGGAATCTCATAGAAATTGGGTTGGACAGTACAAGGGAACGAATTTCTATATCAAGACATTTCAAGTATTTCAAGCAGGAATACTGGCTGAGCGTTGGGCTGAGATATAAGAATTCCACTCAACTATGGATAATAGGAGTCATTCTATAATCAATTGATAATATAATCTACTATACAACGCAGACAAATTGCACAAGATCTGAACCTGTGCAGAAATAAGTTTATTGGGGTTGTTTGCCGATAATAATCAGAGCCAATTAATTTTTACACCTGGTATTCCTAGACCAGGAGAAGGCATATGTCCGCGTCAGCTGGCCATACCTGAAGGAATGCCTGAGCGCATTCAAACTCCCACCCATATTCATAAACTGGGCGACGCTCCTTACAGAATAAGCATCCATGGCTGTATCTGGCCCTGGCTTTCTAACCAACAAGATCACACCACGCAGAGGCTCAAACTAGGGGACTCCCTCAGCCCGCTGCTGTATAACTTCAGCTTTAATCAACTCCTTTGCATTGCTGACTCACACCTTGTGGGCATAACCGCACAAGGACTGTCACAAGTCAAAATAATAGCCTTTGCAGATGACTGAATAACTGGGATAGCTAACAATAATGATGCCCGCAAACTGGAACGCACTGGAGGAATATTCCATTGTGAGAAACGCGTCGCTCAACCTAAAGTTAACAGAAATAATCCTCTTAGGCAAGTACACTAACAACTGGGCTACAACACCCAAACCTAACATCCCCCCACAAAGGAACAGCCCTCTCATCAACTCTTCAAATCACCTCCTTCAACCAACACTTTCCGCCACCTTGGGGTATGGCTGGAGACAGGGGGGTATGAAAACGAGACAATGGAGAACAACCTACTACAGCGGATGTCCAACTGCGTACCTCCCTTAATGGAATATCCCCAGGACTAATGGGGCGAGTAAATGTTGCCAACTCACTCATCCTCCCAATTCTGTTGTTCCCCACACACGCAATATCCTTCTCACCTAGTTTCATGTCCTCAATCCGCGCACTTATTCAGGGATGGCTGTGGGCTGAAACCCAGCCACCTGTACTGGTGGAAACACTATTTAGCCCACGCTCCAGTGGAGGCATGGGCCTAATAGACTTTGATTTCCATGCCACCCATATACTGGGCACCTTATTAAAGGAAGTCCTAGCCCCAGATCTCCCACAACAACACTGGTCCAGAGCGGCGAGGGCCAACTTTACACAGGCGCTAAAACTATCCAACCCATGCAACCCGTCCAGCCTATTACATACCTTGCAAACCACCCCAATGCAGTGGGTCCTCATAGAACTCCCCCACACTTCAAATGCCTCCTCCACACCATTTGGCACATTGTGTGGTCTGTCACTCTCACAGGCACTAGTCAGGGAAGGGGCAGGCCCAGAGCCCAATTCACACTAAGGAACCCAGAGGACAACCCCCAGATGGCCACACACAATGTGGCACCAGTCATTGCAACAATTGACCACCTGGATGCTTTATACATCCCATATGATCTCACAACACAGAAGACAATATGGAGGCTAACACATCATCCGCTCTTCCAACCAAGGGTAAGAGCTAACAAATGGCGTTGCCTCAGAAGAACCAAAGATCAGATCGCTCCAACTCTCATGCAGAGTGCGCAGTGTGTGGAGGGGATGGCACCCTATACCACCGTCTTGAAGCATGCCCCCATCTAGAGCCATATGGTGGGAAGTTGCGCGCCTGCCAAGGATATAAAATAACCAGAAAATTACAATTTCCAGGAGCCTCCTCATGCTCCAACTCAATTCCCTGATAACACCTACCCTCCGCTCCCTAATGGTAACCATTGCAATGTGGACAATCCACACCATAGCTTTGAATGCTTTTTTAAGGGAACCGTACCAACCATCCACGGGATAATCAGCAGATTCCACCTACACCTACTGGAACACTTCCAAGACTGTCTATATGGATACATGAAGCCAAGGCAACAAAGGCTCATTGAGTCATAGTTCCCAGTCTGGTTTCTGCACATGGACCCCTTCCTCCACACCTGCTCCATAACAGGGAAACCCCCTCAAAGTAGCGCACTTAACCTTAACCCCCATACCTGGCAGTAATGGCTGGCAACAGGGGTAGCTCGTCTACTCTGGGGTGCCTAGTTTAGTTACACTTCGTCAACCCCTATCCCATTATGTATTTTGTATTGCCCACCCCCTGGTCAGCTTTACTTGATTATATAAAAACTATGAAAATAGCTATAATAATTTAGAAACTTTTGCAGGCATGCACACAACAACACACCAAAGTTTTTATTGCAAATGGATGAGTGGTATAGGAATGGATACATTTCAAACAAACAAGAGAAATAAACATTCATTTTTACTTGCTTTTACCTAACTCACAATCTTGTTTGTGTTGGAATCTTGCTCCTTCATTTAGCGCAATTTCTGGCATAACCTACTGATGAAATATTGCACAGTTACTAAGTTCCGATGAAAATACAATTTTACTTTATTTTTTTCATTTTCATAGTAAAATGATAGTGTTTATATGTAAGAAGTAAAAAAAAAATTTATGTCCCCGATAGAAATCAGTATTTTATGGCTGAGTAGTATGATATTTTGTTAATTTGATAGTTAAAATGGTTTTGCCAAGCAGTTGGTAGTCATTTGGCTAATTATCAAGTTAATTGTTTAAGTAAGTAGTAAGTGATTAGCTGATTGATAGAATAGAAATGTGTTTCCAAACGGTGGGTGGTATTATATTGATTCAAAAGGCCCAACTGGTTTTGGGTGAAAGGTTAGTTGTTTTTGGCTGAATTAATTGATTTAGTTACTATAAACTTATCATTAACCATCTACCAATATATAAACTAATAAATATTATCTATTTGTTAATGGTTGTTTTACCTCAAATAAATTAAAAATTATGGTTATTTTCAACCTCCCAAGCTACTTCTTTAACTTCAACTAACCATAGCAAAAATAATTTTATGCAACAGGGAAAACCCATAAGCAAATCTTTAGATTATAATTAAATAAAATATTTTTATTAATGTATAGATATATAGTAGATCAAGTAGTAAAGCTCAAACCTTAACTTGAAAATGATATTAGAAATGTTTAAAATGATAACAGTATATGGTGGATTCAAAATCTATAATAACTACTAAATTTTTATATTACGCAAAAGTATTAAAACTTACCCTGATGATGTTAGTAAACATAGAAAATTACAATAGTTTAAGCTGAGATCAAAATTATTAAAATTACTAGAGATATTAATAAGTAAGATACAAAACTTATCTTAAAAAGATGTTTACAACTATTTCAGATGGACGCTGAAATTAAAATCAATAAAAATACTACTTTATATCTGTGCAATCAAAACATTAAAGCTTACCCTGATAAATTTAGTAAGTATAGACAATTATGATGGTTTATGCTGAAATAAAATCAATGAATAACTAAAATACTACCATGGAAGAAGAAAATCTCACAATAAAAAGATATTTAACCCATTTCAGATGATTACATATAAAATACTGGAAACAAACATATAGTGAAAATAAGTATGACTATAGAAAGCTTATCTTAATAAAGATACTGATGAACTAAATTAAATCTCAAATGATAATACTGGAAACAGGTATTTTATAAACTATAATGAATTAATAGCTAAAGTATTGAAAAATAAGTAGATTACAAAAATCTTACTGTAGAATGGTCTCAATAACACTTAAAATAAAGAAGGTCATTATGGGATCAAACATCTAAAATACTATTAACTAAAATCTACTATTTACTGTTAGAATAAATAAATAGTGAAAATTTCTTAGTTAAACAAAGACTAATAAAGTGCATACCTTTGTGTTAAATTATAATTTTACAACCTAAGTGTCATGATAGCGGCAGATAAAGTTTAAAACAGTCTGCCACTCTAGATGCAATGTACCCCAAAAGGAAAGACCAAGTGACAGAGGCGTTGCTGCTTGAGCGACATTAAATTGAGCTGCAAAAGATTTCACTGGCATGTACCAAAAGGTCGTGATTGCAAATAGGAACTCAGCAACAAACCAGGCTGTCACAGCCCCATGACCCATGGGTTTGGGTGCTAAAAAGTGGGATCAAAATGGGATGTTTGAATTTTATCATATGGAAAAGAGATTAAGTTTTGAGGTGCGGAAATTTTATTCAATTTTAGAATTAAAAAATCACCCACCAATTTTCTCAGTGTGTTACAACTGCTTAAATAGACGATTTATTTGGGGAATCGCTTATAAAAGCTTGGGATTAGTGCCCTCAAGAATTTCCTAACCTGGAAAACTTTGAGTGAGGGGGAAAGAAAACAGACTTAAATTTGAACTGACTTCTAAATTGTCAACTGTAGGCTGAGTCACTGTCAGTTCATCTCTGGGTGCCTGAATTGCAGAATTGCCACAGTTCCAAAAAATTAGCGCGACGCTCTTGCCCAATGGCAATGGGAACCTCCCAAGGCCACCCCATATAGGGGAGGTCCCAAGAGGTTGGGAACAGGTTCAGAGTGCCCAACCCACCCACGCCTGGTCGCTTTGGCGTCCAAATGACCAAGCAAGATTTATCAGATTGGGATACTGATATTTTTGGGGAGAGTTCCAAGCTGGTGGCTATTTTTGATGATGTCCTGATGCCATCAGTGTTTTTCACCAATAATCTCAGCCTTAAGCGTTTTCTTCATGAAAGTAAACGCCCATTGGGCCTTGTTCCCACTATTTTAAGAGAGGGTTTTGAACTGGTGACAGCATTTTTTGACCTGATGCCATTGGTGAGTTTTGCCAAAGATTCAACACTAACTGCTTCATTCGCCAAATGTACTCACCTGTCAGGCTTGTTGCTGACTTTTAGAATCATCATTTATTACAACTGAAGATTCGTGGCTGTTAATTGCATTTGGCCCCTTCACGCCATGAGGGTGCCAACTCTTCGCCTAATTGATATAGATCACCTCAATTCGCTGTATTAATTCTCCATATGTAAGAACTGGAGCTGTAAGTGGGGTCCTTAAAGGGTAGGAAGTGGCCCACCGCTCATCCACCAAATGGGCAAGGTCGCCTTGGGAGATGAGAGGAGCAACCAGCCTTCTGGCCCCTTCTTGGATAAGAGGGAACATCTCCCAATCCAAATGGAGGGGGCGCTTCCCATACTTACACTAAGTGGGATAATGAAAACAACTATTTAGTGAATGTTTTTACAAGATAACCAAGAAAACTAGCAAAGTGCTTATTTTTGTATTAAAACTGTAATTCTGCAGTTTTTCTATAGTTTAAGCGAGGGTATAATTACTAAGATAATAAGTGCTATGATATCTTTATATTTAATATGTTACTTAGGTATATATCTAAAGTTTTAACTACTTAAAAAAGAATTCTCTTTTTATATATCAATAATATTGATAAAAGCACAAAATAGGAAATCCATTTTATTAACTTACTTTAATCTTAGAAATGAGCTTAAAGTAGATGTAATTCAATTGGTTTAAATTTGTGGGTAAGTTCTAAAAGTATAAATATCTTTTTTAGTTTAGTGGTGCCCAACCCAAAAGGGGGAGCCACCATACATCTTTATTTGCAAACGAGCCAAACAAAGAGATTATCATAAATTAAAAAAATCCTAATATAGCCCCTAGGTTATCAGCCTAGAAAGCCATATCAGATGGTGAGGAGGCTTTGGGGAAACTTTTGTCTAATGCCCAATTTTAGCTGGCGGACCATAGCGGACAGCATTGGGGTGGGAGCATCAGCAACATGGGGTATTTAGAAGTATAGTTGGGGTTTTCTTCATTAATGAGGCTGGCGGTGTACATTGCCTCAACATATTGAGCAAGTTGATGCTCAGCAAAAATGATGAGAGCTGGCACACAAGTAGATGGCTTGATCAGTGGTAGGTTTCAGGATAATTGGGGTCAAAAAGAGAAGTTTTTGGTGCATCAATGCAAGCGCGTTTTGCACTAAAAGCAAGCTCCTCAATTTCATACTTTGCATCTTCCTCAAAATCATGAGGAAAATTGGGGATAGGAATACTCTCAATAAGGGGCTCCATTGCCCCAGGGAGTTGCTGGAGAGGAGAGTGTTGGCCAGGGCAGCTGAGCCACATTTGCCTATAACTATAAATATCAAATCAACTGAATTTCTAATTGATCATCTGTAATAATAAACCAAACCATTAAAAACAGATAAAATTTTCAATTCTTATGTAAACCTTCTTATTTTACTAAAAAATTTGTGTAAAAATCAAAAACCTTCATGGGTGTGCACACAACACATTGAAGTTTTATTTTAATTGGGATGAAAGATATAGGAATGCATACGTTACAAATAAACAAAGAAACATGTATTTATATATATAAATCATAAAATGGTTGTACTAATTCAATAACCTTTGCAGGTGTGCACACAACAACTCACTGAATTTACATTGCAATTGGATGAACGGTATAGGAATGCATATGGGACAAACTAAGAAACAAACAACGAAACGTTTATTTATATAAGTATCAGTAAGGTTACCCAGCTTTTCTCAGGTTTAATAAACAAACAATATAAAATGAATAAACTGAATTTCTTTATAGAAATATAACGGTGTTACCCTGCACTGTTCAGGCTCGTTAAACAAATAATTTGAATTGAGTATTTTAGATTCTATATCATAGATAAACCACTAGACCGCTTAGCTAAACCATTGAACATACCACTTACCAATCACAAACTGCTTGATAAACAAAACAAAACTTATCATAACAACCAAAAACCACCAACAACTTACCATAACCAATTGACTTATTGAATTAACCAATCATTACTTTTTTACTAAAACCATTAAGCATATTAATCAACCTAAAACCACCAGCCACTTAAAACTCATTAAAACTATTGAATCAATCAAATATCTGGCTGCTCAGTCATCACAACATACCGACTACTATCAAAAACATATTGTATTATCACTTGGAACATAGTTTCATTTATTATGAATATAATGGTATTAAAAATTAGAAACTTGTTTGGGCGTGTGCACCACAACTCACCAAAGTTTCATCGCAATCAATTGAATGGTATAGTAATGCATATGAGACAAACAAAGAAACAACTTTTTTGATATATATATACTAGATGTGCCAGCATGCATTACAATGCCTCTTTTTCTTTCTAAGTAGGTAAGCATATACAAGTAAAACATTTACATGTAAAAAATAAATGAAAAACAATGATTTTCTGTGCATTAAATTAAAATTTAAAAAGTTTATTTAAGTGCTTTTGGATATACAATATGTTTATTCTTTCCATCTTCTGCAAAAACAAATAAATTTTCCAGCTGTTCACTCATGATCATCTAACATATAATTGACCATGTGAAAAGCATGAATACCCCAGATTTAATTTACAAAACTTGAAGCAATTGACTTTGTGCCTTGTTGATAGTCATAAAAATATGTAAGGCGAATGGGAAACAGCAGTTGTTTGAAATCAAATGACATGTTGCTGGGAATGATGGTAACGAGTGGAATCAACAAATCTCCTTTTGACTTGCCATTCAGAATTTTAATTTTGATGATGTTTGTCATCAGTTTATTTTTGACAGTGAGGCTGGATCCATTGCACAATTTTGCTGTATTAATGTTGCACAAAAGGAATATTGGTATGCTATTTTGAGTGACAATCTATGAGGTGTCACACCAGAAAGATACAATGAATGAAAATAAATCAATTGGATAGTATAAAATCTCGTCCACGTTCATGATGCTCTCAATCGATTTTTAGCTGACAGACTCACCCACAATTTGTTTGTGGATTGCATAGTTGATTGCATCGAGATTGGTGTTTTTTTGCTGCCAAAAATAGCAAAATTTCAAAGTAATTGGTTATTTTTGTAACTAGTGGAGTTTGGGAAAAACTTTCTGTTTAATTGTCTGATTTGTGGAACAATGACACAAAAGTTCAATGAAAATGTAATATATTTTGTGATGACATAAACTGGCACTTTTTCATTACCATTTTCTAATAGCTGGTATAAAATATGGTTGACACATTGCACTGAAGATGTACATGTATATTGGTCTTTAATATGAGTTTCTACACATGTATCCAAAAATGAAGTAATTTTAGGTAAGCGTTGAGTTTATTAGCTGGTGTTTATTTTGGTAGTACTGGTTAGTATGTCAGAAGTCACCTGATAATAAAATAAAAGCTTTACCAAATGGGTTTTCGTTTGCTCAAAGATCTTAATAGTTTGATCAGATGCTTTGAGCGATTTCTTATAAACCATGGCGCATTCATCCCAGACAATCAGTTTTCAAGTTTGCAGCACTTTTTGCTATTCCAGAACTTTAGAAATACTACATGTTTGAGCTTTGGCAAATTGTATATTTAAAGGCAATCTGAGCGCCAAATGCATTGTCCATCCACCATCTAATAATGTAGCTGCAATACCTGGTGACGCAAGGACCAAAGAAATTCCATTTTAGGAGCAAATTTGAGCTGATGGCAAATTGAAGAGTAACGTTTTTTCTTTGCTGCCAGGTGCATCAAGGTAAAACAGACCGCCTCTACCATTGGCCACTGCATTTATAATTGTGTTATAAGCCGATTTATGGTCTGCAAATAAGAGTTGTTTATCTTCTTTGACAGATGCATGCAAGTCATCAGTATTTATTTGTTGATCTCTAAATAACTCTTGATCATAAAGGCCATATGCAGAACGTTGTGGTGCAACCATGCCATGTTGAATGAATGTTTTGTTGATGTTTAAGCATATGTCTTCAATTTCTAACTGAGCTTCATTAAAGATGTTGTCCAAAAATGGAAAGGAATTATCATTTCTAATAGTACAAATACGGTGCAAGATGTCTTCACTCAAGTCCTCTATTAATTTTTCCACAGATCGTTAGGGTTGGATGGTGAACATGTGGTCAAAATTATAGCAAATAATGTTTGTATCTGTTGTGGATGACTGCTGAGAGAGGCATCCATCAATGTAATTTCCCAATGTTGGTCATTTTCAAGTAAATAAAGTTATTGGCAAGCCTCTCTGTATTACTGGCATTCTAGGCCATCAATCATTTCAAACTTGCAAATGAGGTTATACCTTTAATATTAATCAGCAGCATTCTTAAATAGTAGCATTTGGCATTATTTGGAGTACTGTGTATTTACATTCCAATTCATAAGATGAATACAAGGTTTGATAGAATTTAACTTGCGTGCCTTATTTATGTTGTTGTATTTTATTTGATGTAGCATCCCATGTGTAGTGCTTTGGTTTTCTGCATACATTAATGTTCCTAAATGCATCCTCTTCACACAGTGCAAAAAATGCTGTCAGTGTTGTGTGCGCTGGTGAAACAGCCATATTTTGTATGTTCTCTTCTGTGAAATAAACCCTTTGTCCTTTTTCAAGGTGAATACAAAGATTAACAACACTGGGATGCTGACTGTAATTTTGGAAACTCAAAATGCGCCGCATAGCCTCATTGCTACTAATATATTAACATGTCTGAAATTTAATACTTTATCTGTGCACACATTAAGATTATTAACACTCAACACTTCTATATTGCTGCCCTTGATGTATTTGCATATGTACTAAATGATTGATGTAAATGCATTATTCTACATTTATATGCACTTTATATATTTATGATAACAAAGGCTAATATGGCACATTTCATCAGTTATCAATTTCAATAATGTCATTTCTCATTCTGATTGTAGCTGTGCGACCTCCATTATCTGTTTATGATGTCTGTATTGAGGATAGCCATTATCACCTGTGCAAGTTTCATAAAAGAATTCTCTGGGATATTTTTTCTTCAATTGTTGTTTGCAATGCATGATGATTTTAGGTTTATAGCACTGCATGGTCCATGCACCATATTTTTGGTGATAATATCAAACATAAATGGATTTACTTCAGGATATGGTATTTCTGCCCAAATGGCATCATCAATTTGAGCTTAGTTAATTTCATTTTGAACCATATGAGAACATCTGCATTAGGAAGGACTCTCTTTTGCCATTTAATGAAATACAACCAGCATTGAGTTTAGCCTTAAGTGATGCTTCACAATCAAACTCTTCAATTTCTTGAGATTTTGCATGATAATTCATGCAATCAAACCATTTAAACTAGATGGAGCTTTACTAGGCAATATGAGCTCTTTTATTTCGTCCCATGCTGGATTGCATGTGAATGTGATGAAAAAGGCAGGACATCTGTATGAACGCACATGTATCATGGCATCTTGTGTGTATTCAAGCATGTGTTAAGTACTGCCAGTAAACGTTGCTAGGAGTATGACTATTTTTCCAATGTCACTGATAGTTCCACCATTTGCAATTGCATTTCATAAATGAATATACTCCTCTGAGCATAACAATTTTTGATTTAATTGAATGAAAAGAAGATGCTAGATTCAATTTTTGCATACATGTCTACCACATATTGGTTAAACAGTTGATGGCATTGCAGAATATAATTGTTAATTTCTCAGCGTCTGGGTCTGCTGTTACCAAGTTGGATTTTTCACAGGGTATAGCCACTGAGCAACCCAATCAAACAATATGAGGATCGTTGATTCTTATAATAAAACTTGATAAAATATATAGAGAGCTATTGACTCTTATTTCTATCTTTATTTTAAATATCTTGCAGACTGTTCTGAGCTCCCCTTTTCCTCATAAAGGACTATCCCCTTTTAATCTTCCATCAGGCTCTTTATACCTCGATTCCCCAGCTGGATGCATCCTCAGCGTGGTATCTTCTATTCTTCTTACTTTTTGAGTTGCTCTCATTTGTATCAAATCTCGGCGAATTCCTCTCAATTCACAGAATGTTCTCATTTTGCTCAATTATAATTTGTGTATCCCCTTTTCATAAATCTTAAGACTCATCTTGATTCCCCTTCGTTACACTGATATGGGTAGCATATCCTCCAGTCATATCAACTTCCTGACATTACCTCCCTTTGATTGGATGATAGGCTCCTACTGTTTGTACGCTCTAAGGAACTTTGCATGGACTCAGTTGATAATCTGACCCCCAGCAGGTTCCTTAATTGTGTAGACATCCATGCCAGTCCTCTTGATAATCTCAAAAGGGCTGACCCAAATGTCAGAGAGCTTATTTTTTCGTCCAAATCCATGATGGTAATGGAATAGAACATAATCTCCTTCAGCAAACAATAGAAGTCCACTCTGGCGCTTCTGGTTGGCCGCCTGGTCACGAATTTTCTTAGCCAAACTGGTGGAGTCGACTTCAGTTTGCAACTTATTTAAAGTATCTGTGAGTTGCCTCAGATATCACTGAGGAGTCACTTCACCAGTGTCATCTACACATGAATACAGCAAGGCAGGCAGAGCTGGATATCGACCATACAGCAGTTGAAAGGGACTTTTACCAGTGGCAGAATGATAGCTGATATTATAAGTGACCACAGCAGTAGGTAGAAAAGCACTCCATTCCGAGGGCTGGCCCATTATCAATTTGCGGAGTATGTTTACTAAGGTTCCGTCAACTCACTCCACCATCCCATTTAATTCTGGATGATAGGAGGTGGTCAAAACCCCACGAATCGCCATCAACTCGTTTAACTTCAGCAGAATATGTGAAGTAAAGTTGGTTCAGTTGTCTATCAGGATGAACGTGGGCAGCCATAATGCTGTATAACACACTCCATAATAAACTTGGCAGTGGTGACCGCGCCCAAGTCGCTAATAGCCCTGGCCTCCACCCATTGGGTCAAATGATTGATGGTAACAATTATATACTTGGATCAATTGGCACTAGTTGGCAGAGGTCCCACTACATTAATGGAAACGGTGTGCCATGCAAACAGTGGTTTCACTAGCTGGTATGTGGTTTTCTTACAGAAAGGTTTTCAACTTGACACTGATGGCAACAGCTAACCATTTCCAATACATCATAATGTATGCTTTCCCAGAAGTTTCAGTGTCACAAAAACTCCAGCGTCTTCCGCAAACCTCCATGGCCTACAGCCCAATGAGCATCCATAATTATTGAGGGTCTACTCAAAGGCTTAGGAAAATTCAGCGTCAAGTCTCCAATCCGCTTGTATAATTCTCCCCCTCATATGAAGGTACCCTCCTGAGTCCATCTAACACCTCGATCACCTTTAATTGCTCATCCTGGTATTTGTTCACTATCATCTTTTCATACATTATATCAGCTAGATCTGCTGTGATAGCAACCGTGGGCAATCAAGACAGAAAATCCACGTTTTGATGTTTTGCCCCAGGTTGTTGTAAAATATCGAAATTGTATACTTTCAGCTTCAGAGCCCAACGTGCGAGCCATCCTTCCAGTTCACGCAGATTCTGTAGCCAGCGCAAGTAAGCGTGATCTGTCACACTTGAAATCTTACCCCTTACAAATATACCCAAAATTGTTTGTAAGCGTAGATCAAAGCTAAACACTCCCACTCAGTTATGGTGTAGTTTCGTTCATGACAGTTTAAGCTCTGACTTTAGAAGGAGACAGGATGTTCCACACCGTCAAATCATTCTGGTATAATACTCCCCCAATAGCAGCTAAGGGTGTGTCTGTTTGCACTATGAATGGCTTATCAAAGTTGGGGTATTGCAAGATGGGTGCGCTTGCTAATGCAGTGCTCAATACATTTAAAGCATTCTGACATCATTCCATCCAATTGAAAGAAGCTTATTTCTATAATAGCTTGAAAAGCAGTGCCCCAATACAACTGAAATTGGGAATGAATCATTGATTATACCCAACCATTCCCAGAAACACCTGAATGTCCCGCTAATTTCCTGGCTGAGTCATCTTGCCTATTGCTTGCATTTTAGCCAGCTGCGGTTTAAGCCCATTTGAATCCACAACAAAACTGATGTATTCCAATTGCTCTTTAAAGAAATGGCACTTCCGGGGCTTAATTTTGATATTAGCGGCAGCGAGGCGCTGAAAAACTTTGCTCCAAGTGGACCAGATGCTCTGTGAACATCCGCGAAAGCACATTGATGTTGTCAAGGTAAACTAAGATGCAGGACAGATTTATATCATCTAAAATCATAACCATGGCACGCTGGAATGTAGCTGGAACGTTACACAATCCTTGCGGCATGCACATTGGCTGGAAAAACCCTCTTGAGGTGATGATTGCACATTTCTCCCATTCCATTAATGGCAATTTGATCTGCCAGTACCCTGAGATCAGATCCATGGCGGAAAACTAGTTCGACCCACCCAATCAGTCTAATGCATCGCCAATCTGTGGAAGAGGGTAAGAATCCTTCTTTGTGACATTATTGAGTTTACAATAGTCAATAACCAACCAATTCAAGCCATCCTTCTTCTTTATGATGAGCACAGGTGATGCCAACAGACTGTTTGATGGCTCTAGCACCCCTTGCTTGATAAGCTTATTCACTTTGTTGGAGACAACCTCTTCCGCTTCTCAAGAACATCTAATATGATGCTAATGAATAGGAGGGTGATCCCCCATATTAATCCAATGTACCACCCCTTGAATGCACCCCAAGTCATGATTGTCATTTGAGAAAATATCCCAATACTTTTCAAATAATGCCATAGCCTATCGTGCTGATCCGCCAATAGTCCCATGAGCGCTTCCCGTTGAACTACAGTCAATATGCCGAATGAGGAGCGACCTGGTAGTCCAAGATCTTTCTAGGAGCCAAAGTCATGAATATATCAAACTTCCCCAATAGGGACGAAGTGTAGGTAAGCCACCACTTGGTGCCACCTAATTGTTATTGTCTCCTTCTGTAGGTTTGCGAGCAGCACCTTCACCTCCCCATTCCCAGGAAACAATAACCCCGGAGCCACGTGTGGTTTGAGCCACAAGTGCTGATGAGGCGCCAGGATTTCTCCATACAGCCCCTTAGGGAATTTGATTTTGAGCCCAGTCCCTATTATGCTCTGGTGTCCAGACAGTAAGCTTAAAGGGCTCGTTGCTCAAAGCGGGATTCCTTTATACTCATATATCTGATTGGGGAGGATCTTGGTCTGCTGACTCAGATGCAGGTAGTGCACAGGGATCACTCCAAAACTGTATGCTAGATTGACCTGACCGGAGTGGACTGGATCTATTGGGATTCCACTAGAGGAAAAATATACTGGAATCTGCTTGCTGAACATAGTAAGGGTTTCTTCCACCATATCTATCACAACGCCAAATTTCCTCATGAAACCGCGCCAATTAGCATATCATAGTGGTTATTTGGCAAAAACACCGCGGGGCAGACACCTTGACTGACCTGAATCATAGAGGCAACGCGCTATATGCTCCTTCCTACACAGTGCTATGTGTTCCTGCCATCCCTTATACTACTCAATGGGCCACCTCCAGTTTCAACATAAGTTTAGCCACTAACCAGGCGGAGACTATGTTCACAGGCGCTCCCATGTCTATGATCACGCGGATTTTTGTGTTTTGAACAAATATATCGCAATAAGTACATATCAAGTAAGAAGAATCATCAGTGTTTATTACTTGTACGTTCAAATGCTTTGTGTTACTTAAAAAGGAAGAATAACCTTGCCAACCTGAGGATACTCACTAGCAATTTTTCCACCAGAATAGCCATGTTAACCCCTACTAAAGGAGTGACGTTTAGTGAAGAATCCGCGTTGCTGGTGCCAGTCCATTCCAGTATCTGCCACGCATATGGTTTCTGCACATCTTGGGGGGACTCAGCCTGATTGGGTGAACTCTTACTCTTGGAAGCGGAAGCAGGGGTATCCAACAAAAGCTGCTGGTATAACAAATCATCCAATTGAGGGTCAATTCCTCTCATAAAGTAGTTTGGCAAGTATTAGGGACAATTGAATTGAGCTTAGCGGAGGTAGAGAATCCCAGCTCTACTCTGCTCGAGCTTTTTATTGCTCAGTTATCATAGTTGGCATTGCTTACACTTGTGGTTTTCTAGGGCAATTAACTGCATAATGCCCTCTTTGTCCGCACTGAAAGCAAATGTTCATAAAAGGTGCACATATATAATTCAGGCTGGAAGGACCAGGTCGAGAATTGTCAGTAAGGTTTCATGTTTGCAGTCAGACTGGTGAAGCGTACATGGAATGGAAAGGGTCTACTGAATCATATGAGGGATGATTTTGTTCCAGCGGCTGATAACCTCAGTCGCTGCGCCCAATATTCAGAAAAGGATGGAGTCGGGGCAATGGAGGGTTTTTGGGCTACATTGGGGGCGCCGTTTGTGGCAGAGAGTCGACGTAAGGCATTCACAATTTGAATGAGGCTGGTATCCCCATCCAACACATGGGACATAGCATTATATAGTTCCCAATATGGTTTGACTGCCACTGTCATTGCTATACCTACATCCTCAGTGGTTAAAATATTAGCCCCAAGTAGAACGTGAGCTTCCGCCAAAACTGCTCAGCAAATTCCAACAAGGTCTCATTTTGGTTAAACTGTATAGTCATAAATTTGGCTTTCTGTTGAGACATCTTATTAGAGCCTCTGAACAGCTGGATAATGATCTCTTTTACTTGTGCATAAGACACTGAGCTATTTGGTAGATAGCAGGTCACTTGGTCAGTGCTTTCCACATCTAAAGCGGACAGTAACAACTTCACTTTTTGTTTATCAGTAGCCCCTTCTACTGCAACTTGGAAAATCTAAACTAACCATGTATGTTTCCATTATGACTGAAAGGGGGTAACTTTTAAATATGAATAGATTCAATCAGCTCTTAGGTTTGGCTGCAAGGGGCAGGTGAACTGGATTCAGAGTGACTTTTGGAACCATTATTTGGTGTGTTATCATGCTGACATCCAGATGAGCTTGATCTCAGTGAAGCGGAATCAGAAGAAGTGTCAGCATGTGGGGGGTCCATTGTACCGCCTAATAGATACTCTCAAGCTAATCCTTAATATTCTTCCCCCAAGTCACCACTAACCGCCCCATTTCCCCCAGCTCTGGCACACCACATGAACTGTTTGCTAATCAGCTGTTCCATTTTAACTGAAGCACATCTACACCATCCATCCTGCCATTCTTGTTGCAGCGTGTCATATTGGTGTTGCAATTCCTGGTGGAATTCCTTTTCCTCATTCAGTGTTTGTTCCATAGTTTGTAATTGCAAGATAATATCCTTGAGTATATTCTACAAGCGGGTTTGTTGTTGTCTTGCATTTTATTCTTGCTGGTTACCAAATTTTTATTTGGTTAAAAAGGGACAATTATTCCCACTATGATTCCTCATTAGCCCATTGAAGGGTATCAATGTGGTCTTGCATGTCCACATACTCACTTGTCTCACCGATAGGAAGAGGGGAGGCTTGTTGGCGTTCCACCTGACTAATGACTTCCAGTCATGTGCTTGACAAATGAGTTGAAGATACTTAGTAGATGTTGACTGAAGAATAAGCGCGTTATCAGATGTTAGCTGAGTATCCCATTCAATACAGAGTTGATCTAATTCTGTTGATAGAGAGCTGACTTAGGCCACCAATTGCAGTTCTATCAGGGTAATTCTTTCCTTGAGCTGAGCAATTATGGCTTTAAGAGCTTCAACCCATTTGGATAGCTCAATCATATAGCACTCAGTATTATTCCCCAAGGTTGTCATGTCCTGAATCCACTCTGCTGATAGGCTATGCTGTTCCAGTAGTTCTCTTATTACTCGAGGTAATTCTGAGTTTAACTGTGGTACTAGAAGGTCCAATCAATGGCAAACATCCCTGACACAATGATCCATCTGTACCAGTGCCCCTTGTATTTCTGAGAAAAAACAATTGAGGAGTTCAAGCAGGAGGCAAGTATCATGCTGTTGTGCTTAGGCGAACTGCAATACATCTCCAATTAAGATGTTATGGCGAGCCATGACATGTAGTAGCTGGCAACTCGAAGGTTGCACATAAGCAACTAAGTATTCCTTAATTCCGTGAGTACCAAGGCAGCAAGTTAACCCCATAGTAGTGGCGTCCAAATAAGACATGTACAGTGCATATTGATTCTCTTGATCACGTTGGTTATAAAATAGACTCACAACATTTTCCTCACTCTCATCCTCATATAGGCAATACCCGCGCAACAACCATTCCAAAATAATTATTATTTGTTGTGGAGTCACATTCGTGGAGCATCCGTGTTGGTTAGTCATCTGCTTGGGAAATTCTCAAATTGCACAGTAATCATAATTTCATCATCCCCTGGTTTGGTAACAGTAATAATGTTGGTTTTGAGTTAGGTGTCTCCTGGGCTTCTTCAGCATACCGTGCTTGGAACCCAATCAGGTTAGGTTGGAACAAATGGGGATTTGTCATAGTGTTTTCCCTGCTATTGTTGCTAAGTGGCCCCTGTAGTGAGCACCACTGTTAATTTTTTTGGCGTCTGGGTCTGCTGTCACCGAGTTGGATTTTGCACAGGGTATAGCCACTGAGCAACCCAATCAAATGATATGAGGATTGCTGATTCTTATAATAAAACTTGACAAAATATATAGAGCTATTGCCCCCTATTTCTATCTTTATTTTAAATATCTTGAAGACCATTCTGCACTCCCTTTTCCTCGTAAAAAACTATCCCCTTTTAATCTTCCATCAGGCTCTTTATAACTTAATTCCCCAGCTGAATGCATCCTCAGCTTGGTATCTTCTATTCTTCTTCCCTTTTCAAGTTGCTCTCATTTGTATCAAATCTCGGTGTGATTCCTCTCGATTTGCCAAATGTTCTCATTTTGCTCAATTATAATTCGTGTATCCCAATTTTGTAAATATCAAGGCTCATCTCAATTCCCCTTTGATCCGCTGATATGGGTAGAGTATCATCCAGTCATATCAACTTTCCCGACAATAATTTATTCCAGTTTTAAGGTATCAATATGTGGTTTAATAATAATTCAATGCTGAAACTTTTTAATTGAGTTTTCACCTATAGGAGGAGATTAAATATGAGAAGTGATAAAATAAATATAACTCTGATTTACAGATATATGAAGGGTAATTTTTTTATATGAGACTATGTGTGAAAATAATAATAATTATAATTACCTTTAGCTGAATTAGGTTTATAATATTGAATTGGTATTAATCCTCCCCCTCCCAAAAATATGGGATAATATAACGCATTATAATATTGATGTGTTTCAGTGACACATATAATTGTGTTATTTGTCGCTGAAGAATTATATTAAGCATATCACATCCTCCTCCAACTATTAAATTTCTACTTCATTGATGGTAGGTGCATTGTACGCCTGGCATGCTATCCAATTGGTGTTTTGCCAGCTCTTATATTAATTGCATAATTATATACTGTTAAGTTCTCAATTGATGTTTTGAACAATTTTATCAGGGTGTTGTGTTGGTGAAAAAAGTTTGCAAAGTTAATATAGTATGATGTTTGGTGCCTGGAATCACATTGCATTGCTGCTCAACTTGCACATCATTGTCAGCCTTGAAGTAGATTTATAAAAATTTACATCAGCATCAGGCGCTGGTAGAAGTGATCCTACGCTATGATGTCTGCCCTTGAATTTTGAAGTTGGCATATATTAAATTTGGAATACTTTATTAGCTCCAAGGGATGTCATTTGAAACGCCAGATTGCAATTGTTAATGTTTATTAGAAATGTGCTTTGAATCAGCTGAGTTGCAAAAAGCAAAAACAACAGAGGTTTAGTTGTTGGATATAAAGTCAGAGGTCTATCTTTTTCATTTGTACAGCACATTCCTGGTGTTTCATTGTTGAACTTTCATGCACCACTATACCCACACCCTTTGTCCATATTGCCAATGTCTACACTTGGATGCAGACTGTAGTTATAATTAACAATGTACTGGAATGCACTAAGATCAAGGCAACATGCATGGTTTGTGAGATCAAGTAGCCTGTAAACGTTCTGCTTCAGCTCTTACTGTTCATTGCTCTTCTGGTCTCATGTACACAATTGAAAAGCGCTTAAATGTTCTGCTTCATTGCTTACTTGTCATTCTTCACTTGTTTATGAAGCTCAATCAATTTTGCTTCATTCTGTACTGATATATCTACCAATAGATGCAGGTTTAGGGTGGTTAGCCGAGCAGGTAAAACTGCTTCCACCCTAAGTGCAGGTTTTGAGTTCGAACCCTATACTGGCCTGAAAAATTCTCAGTGTGGTATATTTTTCCCAAGGTTGACCCACCTCGAATAATTAATAGATGCAGGTTTAGGAGGCATGGTTATTATCAAAGAGAAAGCAACAACATCTGGAAACAATATAACAATATTGTTAATGAATTTAGAAATACTAATATAATGTCTCCATCATAAACTTGAAAAACCACTAAACTGATTTAAAAAAACCATTGAACATATCAAAACAAACAATCACCAACTGCTTGGTAAAACCAAACTTAAATTATATAAATGACCAAAAATTTCTAACAACATACCAAAATCTATTAACTTATAAATTATCAATCACCAACTGCTTACTAAAACCATCAAGCTTATTTTAAACTAAGACCTCCAGCCATTTGAAAACCTATTAAAACTATTGAATCAACCAAATATCAAGCTGCTCAGTCATCACAATATACAAATTACCATTAAAACCATATATAGTTTTCTCTTCTTACATATAAAACTCTTTATTTTAAAGTTTAAAATTATAAAAAACTAATCCTGGAAACCTTAACAACCATGTTTTAACAACTCACATAAGAACCATTGCAATTGGATGAATGGTATAGGAAACCATAAATTACAAACAAACAAAGAAACAAACATATAAACATCATTTATATATATATATAGCTAAATATAAAGAAGCATACTTAAAATTCAACTTATGTTAATAAGACTAGCCTAAAAAAATCTGATAAAAATGTAAAAGGTCAAGTTTTTAAAGCTAAAACTAAGCAAGTTGTATAGATTGAGAACTAGATATAATATGAGCCTTGAAGTACATATGCATCTAATTTAATAAATGTGTTCTAATTATTTATAAAGAATTATATATAAATAGCTATAAGCTAAAAATTAGTCAATACCAATAAATAAGAACAAAAAACCAGAGAAGAATTACTTAAAAATAAACAAAAATATTAAATCAAATATCAATAATAATACCTAAATAGTCTATATATCATAAATTTATACCTGTAGTATAATGCTAAACTTGATATAGAATAACCAAAAAAACAACTTTAAATTATGTTATAAAAGGTTATAGTAGAAGTTCTATATATTAAAATGTATAAAAACATATATCATAGATTTTCAGAATCTGATGATGAGTGAAAAATAAAACTGATTCCCGAGTTACAACATTAAAAGTTTAAAGTATAAAATACATATCTGATATCCTATCTTATGATTTTAAAATTTAACATAAAAACTGACAAAGTTTTTAATAATGCTCTGAGGTTAATCTTTACCACAATTAAAACAATATGTATCAGAGGTTTGTATTTAGTAATAGTGATAATTTATAAATTTAGGCTAGATAATTTATTTGCTTCTCAAATGAATATAAGCACTTCTGTCTACTTATTAAGATTATAAACAATCTTATTATAGGTACAACACCAACAAAAAAGTAACTAAGGTTTACAGTGATAGGCTTTATATATAAGATATAACTTACCTTTAAACTGCTGTTAGTGTGAGAGAAAAAAGCAAACCATAGTTATTGGCCTGACCCTATTAAGCTGTCATACCTCTGTTTCTACCATCAATATTGGTATTACTCAGAATTGCTCAGGTTAATAAATAAATAAGTTGAATAAAGTATTAATTATGTTTTATCATAGATAAATCACTAAACCGCTTAGCTAAAACCATCAAATATACCAAATTAACCAATCACCAACTGCTTGATAAAACCAAACTAAAAATGAAACAACCAAAAAACACCAACAACAGACCAAAACCAATTATCTTATTTAATTGACCAATAATTATTGTTTACTAAAACCATCAAGCTTATTATTAACCTACAACCACCAAACACAAGGCAAAACCATTGAAACTATTGAATAAAATGAATATAAAACTGCTCAGCCATAATGATATTTTGATTACTATTAATACATAATGGATTTTCACTTATTACATATAAAACTTTATTATTTTACTATTATAAAATTATAAAACTAGTTCATAAACTGTGGGCGTGCACACAACAACTCACAAAAGTCACGTTTTGGATGAATGATTTAGAAATGCAGAGAAGATAAACAAACAAACATTCATTTTTGTACTAGCAGAGTTACCCCAGCGTTGAACAGGTTTCTTATTTACCATATCAACCTGGTGTTCAAGAACTAACTAGATTTACAACCCAAAATAAACATATACCAAAAATTAATTTAAAGTAAAGTGATATTTAGCCAAAACGTTAATTTTTACAATTATCAAAATATATAAAGCCTTATTGTAGAATAGACTATATCAATAGATGTCAAGTTAGCCTCTTTACCCCTCTGCTGAATATTATCAAGATAGCAATATCCTCTTGTTTTACTACAGTAATATCATTTGATGGTTATTTTTTATGAGATTATTAAAATGATTATTTTTAGTTTCAGATATTGTTGATGTCTATGGATAAGTTTAGAAACTATCCAACATATTAATTTAACTAAAAACCACCCAGCCAAAACCAATTTTAACTATTAAAACAACCATAAGCCACCAACCACTCAGCCAAAACCAATTAAACCTATCAATCAACCAAAAACCATATAATACTTACCTGAAATCATAAATTTTATCAAATAAACCATAAAATCCACTATTACTTTGAAAACTACCAAGCCACAGCAGATTTATTGGAATATATAATCATCCAAATATTACCAAAACGCTCAATTGAAATAATATACCAATTATTTCTAGTATCCTATATAACATTTTAAAAATACTGATAAGTATACAGCTTTTATTATTGTATTTCAAAAAAAATAGCTGGTGTTGCTTCCCAAAATTCATAAAGTAGTCGTTCCAAGTTTGTCATTTAAAGTCATTTGTCTTTGAGATAATGTGTTTCATACATAGATGATTACATAAAATGGTTTTATTTAGAGATTTGCTTTAGAGAATCTCTAATTTCTTGAGACATAGATAAGGCTTTCACATGACATGGAAACTTTTGCTTCAGATTTATAACCCTTAATCTAACTCTGATCATTAACTAAATAAGATTTACAACTTAGTACAAACTTCAAAAATCTGAAATTTATGACTCACACAAGTCAGGAAAAATGGGAATCATGCTAAGATGAATGAGATTAGTATACATATTGATTTGCAACATGACCTGTGGAGCTCTGCCAATTTGACAGATATAGAAAATGATAAGAATAATAAACTCCTGAAAAAACATTTAGAATCCCAAATCTTTCCTAAATCTACCAAATTACCTGACAAATGCTCTGATTCCTTTTGCAAAAATCTTGCCTTTAAGAGTGCACCAGAAACTGCTACTGAGACCAATAAGGACCAAGTATGATGAAAGCCTTTACATTTTGCTGTGGTGAACAGGAGATTTTCATACATAACTCAATCCTAATTCTCTCGCAATGTCTATCCTAAGCAATCACAAATCTCGCAGGGCCCTATAAATATCCCAGATTTCTGATCAATAATGATACCTTAATTTTTGCCAAGTTTTTATCACTAAAGACTTTTGTTTGTCTTCATACAGATATCATTCCTGTTCAAAGTGAGCAGTGATTGCCTCAATGATTTATTCCTGTTGAGAGATAGCCTTAGGGTGAACAACCCTAAGTGATTCCCGCTGGAGCTACATTTTTTTACTAGTTGAGTAGCCTTCAAAAGTCCTGACCTTCAAAGAAAACAACAAATTTGAAACTGATGCTCCCTACCAGGTCCTTACAAGGCTACCTTAGTAATACCTATCTTCCAGATGAACAATCTCAGTGACAATAGCTCTACTAATATGGAGGAGAACCATAGTTTGACCTGATGGGTCATTACCAATAATCAAGACATGCCTTTACCCCATAAATGAGCGCTTGAATTCAACACAACTGTGAAAATCTGAGGATCGCTCAATTGTGTATTATTATCCTGCACGTCTATTTGGGCTGAAGTTCCAATGGTTGATCCTCAATAGTGCCTTTAGTTTGCAGTATTTGGACCAATCAAAAACTCACTAGGCCTATTAAACTTGCCTCAACTCTTCGAGCCTATTTTGGGCATAATTTTCCCTTTGTGTTTGGGAAATTCTTCCAATGCAGGTTTCAATACAAACTGGGAAATCAGTCCTTCCAGTTTTGTTGACACTTCTCCAAGGTTAGAATTTGGATAAAATCAGGAAAAAAATAAATATAACTTTTATTAGAAGCTATTTATTAGATAATGGTCATTAGGCCAGGCGCCAGTAATTATACCTCTAAGGCATCTCCTGGCCACATTCCAGCACATAACTCAACAGATATTTTACCACCTCAGTTCAGCCCTTAAACTGATATAATTGAAATCTTTTCTTAGGTTTATTAGTGGCAATATACTCTCAAAATTGGGAGGATTTCAGGTACAAAAATTGCGATAAAAGCATGAAAAATTGTCCTATGATCTTCTGGATTTCAGTTTTGTCATACTGCTGACGAAATACACCTTCTGTGAAATTTTGGCATCAATTGAAGTAAATGATGAACCCCTAATTGAGACGTCAACAGGCCTCTTCCTTGATAGCACTAGAAACTCCTTTTGGGTGGTCCACGCAAGTGCTATTGTTCAGATTATGCAGATCTACATACAAATTTCGCCCTAAGACTGGAAATTGATTATGTTTTTCATTCGTCTGAAGTCTATGGGATTTCCAAACGTTAACTTTGGGTCTTCCCTGAATAATTTTGTATACAATTAAGTTGATTGTGTTCCTGATAATTAGGACAAATTTCTGAGTTTTGATGCATAGAAATTGGCCATAATATGTGAGTGTATCTGGGCTGAGCACTCTGATAAAATACTTGATTGAATTGTCATTGAGATATTTGGCCCAAATTGTATGTTTGCAATAGGCTTTGAGGTGTATATATAGGTGTTGGACCAAGTTTTGAAAGGGTCTTTGACCTGATCTGATGGTAGTCAAAGATTTATTTTTGAGTCAAACACCAGAATCTGACAGCGACCATGACCCTTACTATTTCAGCTCCAGATGATTCACTTTATCAATTCAGGCTCTCAAGGTCACCAACGCTGTCTTAGCGTTGTTGGATGGAACTATAACCCCTGGTGGGAGAAATAGCCATACCCGCTCTGACAAATTGCTAGTAGCCTGACTCATATATCTCTCACCTGATCTCCCTAGCAATGAAGTATGTGTAGCCCAAATGGAAACATACTTACACTTATTTGTTCACCCCACTTTACATCATAAAATGCAGTTACTCAGGCTACACTATCTGAAGTTACAACAGCAACACAGATTGGATCATTAAATTTATGCCCAGCTTCTTGAATTTTATTAATCCGCGTCAATTTTTGGTCTATACAATTTCAAAGCCATTTTATACAGCCGCTAGGAATCAACAAAATTAAAGTCACTTGTCCCAGATTGACACTGGAGTTATCCAATACCTTCAAGGTGAACTTTCTCAGCGAATGATCCATGCAGCTACTGACATGGACCAGCTAGTGGAATGGCTTTGTCTAATCTCAATGGCTGCATCTCCAAGAATTGCTTAACCACTGATTCCTGAATTGCCGCCTTATCCAATTGAATTCAGCAGTTGGCCAAACAAACAGCTATGCCACCTATCCAGAAAGTTATTATTCAAAAAGGACATCCTGACAACACTGGACCTAGTGGGAAGGTAGGAGAACAAGGACCCCCTGGGCATGAAGATCCTTGTCCTCCTGGGTCCTCTCCACCTGTTGGCCTTTGTCTAATGAAAGCCATAAGGCCCAGATTAAGGCTCTTGAGTGACACTACTACTGATGGCCCAAGGAGCAGAGAGGACTATTGAAGAGATCATCTTGATGTGGACCTAACCTTTGTCTCCTTTTACAGTAATTATGCAAAAACAATTGCAACCTTCTCCAACGTTATTGGCTCCCAGGCCCAAATGAACTACCAACTTGTTTAGGTGAATGCTATGCTTCAAACAATTGAGGCTAAACAAGATACTCTCTCCACTCTAATAGCCCTTCATTATGCCAAGATTAAGAAGCTCTGTCTACTTCTAGACACTAAGGCTCCACTTACGCATGTCAATGACTGTTACACCGCTCTCCAGGATGACATGGATGAATTCAGTTGAAAATTCAACAAGGCTATTACTCATACTGACATAGGCACCATGGAACCCACTGAATCTGAGTGACCTCCTTCATCGGATATTTACATCCTCTCCAAACCTATTGGATACTTTAAAACCAGCTTTAAGAAGAAGTACGTTCCCAGGATTGAAACCATTCAGTCTATCTCTTTGTGTATGAAGGTGCAATGGAACCAGCTACAGATCATCAGAAATGACATCACATCCAAGCCTATCTGGATGGCAAAGCTCAGAAATTATGATGCCATACTTTTAGATGTATACCACTTGCAGTTATAAAGTATGCACTAATTAAAGAATTCAGGAGTAACTTCTTCTTTTATAACTGAAAACAGGATTTTATGTAAATCTGACCAAGATGTGAGGAAACCAAACTCAAACTTGCCAAAATGGTTTTATTATGAAGCCCAGGCCAATGCCTCCTGTGATCAAGTTACCTAAATGACGCCATTTCCGCTATCCTCTCATCATATCAGCACACTACTAATCTTGTGCTCTACTTCCAGGTTTTCAAGAAGATGCATAAATCTATCCTTGATATAAGGGAATCTTTAATGGAATTACCGGATCTGAAAGTGTGTCAACCATCTACTAAAGGGAACTGACCTCACAATCAAGCATTTAGACAATTCCAGAAATTTAAACCCCTTCACGATCCTTGCTCTTATAGTAGAATTTTTGGCCATCAAGAAAGCTCCGTCTAAAGAAACATTATGATGAGGCAGAAAAAGCAGAGTCAGCTAAATGCGTGAGGCAACCTCTGCTGATGATGCCAATCCTCAATCTCAATCTACCGCCGCACCATGTACTGAATTTACATTCCTAAAAACCTAATGAATGGGAGGTTCCAGACTCGCTGATTTTTAATAAATGTTTAATTTCTTATTCTGCCCTTTCAGGACCTTGTCCTTCAGGGAATCTATTTACTTAATCCCACATTTTGGTATTAAAAGTTACCCAAGTAGAAAAAGTGATCCATAAAGTGAAAATTTTGTCCATAGTCAATACTGGATTCCCAGTTAGTGTAATATCTTCCTGACTAGTAAAATGGATAAAAATCGCTCTGAATCAGAACCACACTTTAGATTATGGAACTGCAGGACCGCATCAGACTCACGCTTTGGACGCCTACTCTACCCTGCTGCTTTGGTTCAAATCTCTGGGAGTGACAGCCCCAGCAATCGTACTAGATAATGATGGATATGAATTTCTCATAGGCACGCAATTCCTGGTTGAATTTGATACCCAGATAGAACATAAGGAGTTATATTTCTCTATTTTAAGGTATTGCATACCCCTAGTCATAAAGGATATCCCTAAGGAAAAAGGAAAGAGAAAGCCTAGGAGTTGTTTACTAGAACACCTAAACTGCATCAACGGCTAGAATACCAAGTATTTGGACTGAGGGCCAAATTATTCCCTTCCAGTGCAGAAGCCAACGAAGGGGTGCCTGTATATACAATTGACTGCATAATCAAACCTCCAAAATCTCAGATTCTAGTGAACACTAGGCTCTAAATTACCATTCTACCAGACAATCTACTAGAGATTAGTGGGGATCGTAATCTGAGTTTTGGCAACCTGTCACCTGCCCTGGGGTGTTGGGTCCAGCATATTGGGGGCCCTTTAACTGTTTAATGGCTAACTTTACTGATCAACCAATGCAGATAACTCAATACTGACCTTTTACATACGTCAAAACTCTACCCCCTAATCAAGTCAAGTCCAGCTGTGGGCGTAGAACACTACGTGATTTAGGAATTGATGAAAGTATTACAATTGCCTGAGTTGTTGTAGAGATAGATGAAAATCTCTCCTCCAAGCAACAGCGGCAGGTGAATGCTTTAATTGAGGAGTATGCTGAATTTTTTTGGGCCAGACAATTTTGGAATTATGATGGGGGTTCAGCACAGGGTGCTTACCGGTGACATTCCTCCAATCCGCGCTAGCCCTTATCAAAAGTTTAAGGTCAAAGAAGCCCAGGTTAAGAAAGGACTAAAGCAACTCCTGGGCGCTGGATTTCTGAAACTGTCACAAAGTCCCTGGGCCTTGACATTGCTGCTTGTGAGAAAAAATGATGGAGGGCATCATGTGGTAATGGATTACTGTCATCTAAATGTCATCATTCAAATGACAGCTACCCGATACCCTAAATTGAGGTTTTCTTATAACTCTTAGAGGTTTCTCAGTTTTATTGGCAATGAATCTCAACGGTAAGTATTGGTAGATTGAGCTTGCACCAGATGATAGGTAGAAATGCGCCTTATGTTGAGTGAAGGGTTATTTAAATCCACTTTCATGCCTCAAAGGGCTATGTAATGCCCTGGCCATGTTTTAGAGGGCGATGGATTGCTACTAAGGGATTTGAAGTTATCATGTGTACTGGTTAAATAGATTATGATATAGTATTTTCCCATACGTTTATCAACAACTAGCCCATCTAAAGAAGGTGTTTGAACATCTTTGCTCTGCTTCAATAAAGTTGAATCCTACCAAATGCCATTTTTCTAGACCAAAATGGAGGTACATGGGCATAAGGTTACCAGAGAGGAAATTCGCCATTCCCTGAAAAAGTGATTACTATCAAAAAGATGACTCAACAAGCAGTTTACATATTATATATTTCATTCTCAGAATGTTCAGTTATCACCAACAATTTATTCCTCATTTCACAAAACTTTCTAAACTGCTAGCCTATTTACTTCATGAAGTAGTCCCATTATGATGGGAAGAAACTCAACAGCAGGCTTTTGATTTTCTTAGGAAACTCTTGCTACCGCTCCTGTATAAGTACATCTTGAATTTGACAAATCTTTTATCCTTTTTACTGATGCTAGTGACGTGGCCTTGGAATATTATGGCTCAACTTGACGTCATTCAAGTTTTCTACCCTATAGCATACTTCAGTAAGACTTTAACTCAGGTAGAAGTACTACAGCATAATTGAACATGAGTGTCTGGCTGTCCTGCTGGCCATCAAACATTTTTTATCCCTTCCTGTATGGGAAACATTTCACTGTAGTGATGGACCAAACCTCCCTACAGTAGCTACAGCAAATGAAGTATCCCAACAGAAAATTAGCCCGTTGGGCACTTAACCTTTAAAGTAATTATTTTTTAATTGTTCACTTCGCCATAATGATGCATTAAAACGCTGATGGATTATCATGGCTACCTATACTGACTCTATGCTTCCAAATAGGATCAGATCTAAGACTCATTGCAAAACCTGAGGAGTGGAGTCAAGAGCCCCCAGTGAAAGCAGCGACTGAAGTAATTGGCTGAGCTGACCTTATTGAAAATTGGTCTGTTGTATAATAAAGTTGTGCCATCTTGCCTGCCGTTTGTCTAACCATCCACCAGAATGAAGTCCGCTCTGGAAGCCCATATGACCGTGGGCCATAGCGAGGTATGGAAGACAAATGAATGGCTGAATGAACGTTGTTACTGGGATGATTGAGATTATTCAAGACATCATTGATACCTGCTTCATGTGCGAGAACCTGAAGCCTCCAAGCCTGATCTATCAACATCAGATCTTGAGCCCCACAGCTTCGTTTGCCATGATTAGTATCAATGTTAATGGCCCCTTGCTTATGGAGATGTATGGTTATTGCTACATCATATTAGCAGTGAACCACTTTACAAAAATGAATGGAGTCCATTTTCGTTGCTTAGCCTACCACTAAAGCCACCTCATCTTTCTACCTAAAACATGTATTCACTCGCCTTGGAGTCCCAAGGTGCTGCTCTCTGATAATGGCACCTACTTCATCTCTCAAGTAACCTCTGATCTCAGTTTGCTGATGGTCATCTATCACTCTTTTATGGTACCTCACCATCATGCTACCAATGGGGCTGTGGAACAAGCAAATGGTACGTTAGTTGCCATCATCTAAAAGATGGCTCAATCTGACCCTTCGTGATGGAATGAATACCTATCAGTGGCTTTACTAGCGTAATGTGTTAGTTACCATTGAATTATATGGATGTCCCTTTTTGAGCCTTTTATGGATGGGAGCTGATTCTGCCCTCAAGTATACAGCCCATATTAGAAACCTCTACGCCTGACACTAACAATCTTAAGATGCAAAGGCTGGACAATGAACTGTTCAGGCTAGAAGCTTTAGCTGCTAGTCCATGTGACTATCACCAGATGAGAATTTGAATGAAGCAATACTCAGAAATTAATTTTGCCCAAGTATCAATTAGGAGATCTCGTCCTGTTCTACCATTACTGACCTGGAGGAAGAGCCAATAAACTTGACATGCTACGGTCAGGACCTTACCAAATAGTCAATTAATGAGGACCAAAATATTCAATTGTCTCTTTCAAATTGGGCTCCGTTGTGAATCTAGTTCATTTCAGATTCCTCCAGAGTTAAATCTTTCCTTGGCAAGATCTTGAAGGGGCATTATAAGAAATAATGGTAATTGCGCCAATATGAGTGAGATTCAAATGCATACTGATTTGCAACATGACTAGTGATTCTCTGCCGATTTTAGAGATATTAAAATCAATAAGAATAATGAACTCCTGAAAGAGCATTCAGAATTCAAGACCTTTCCTGAAATCAAATCTTTACCTGTCAAAAGCGCTGATTCCATTGATAAAGATCTTGCTTTTCAGAGGTCATTAGAAACTGCTACTACAACCAGGAAAGACCAAGTAGCCAAAATACTTTACATTCTGTCACAGTGGTCAGGAGATTTCCATACCTAACTCAATCCTAATTATCCTGCAATGTCTATCCTAAGCAATCACAAATCTCCAGGGCCCTATAAATGCCCTAGATTTCTGATCAATGAAGATACCTTCAGTTATGCCTAGTTTTTATCACAAGAGATTTACTCCTGTCTTCATACAGAGAGCCTGCCTGATTAAAGTGAGCAGTGATTGCCTCAATGATGTATTCCCGTTGAGAGATTGCCTTAGGGATGAACAACCCTAAGAGATCCCCATTGGAGCTACATTTGACATATATTTGAATAGCCTTCAAAGGTCCCAACCTTCAAAGAAAACAACAAAACTTAAACAACAATTCTTTTAACTTTTACTAAAGTACTTAAAAATGCTCTCTGGGTTTTGGGAGATCACTAATTTTTCATAAAAAACAATCAAGGACATCTCACAAATATCATTATAATAATATCACTATGGGAGCAAGCATTAGTTGATATAAAAGAACTTGAATTTTTCCAGGTAATAATTGGACTGAGAAAACAGTTATATATAGCTTGATAAGAATTGATAGTGTAAAACAATTTTATTGAGATGGGTAGCAGGTTTTATAACAGCTTTGCAAGTTTTTAAAGATAAAAAGAGTTTAAGTTAGTAAAAAGTAGAAAAATGATTAGAAAAGTGCTCAATTAAGCAATTCCTAAAATCATGAACCATCTAACTCTTTAACGCTCCTTTTATTCATTTCAAATTAGTTCAAATTGAGTTTATTAACACTGATGATGGATTATTAGATCTAGCAAGGTTTACAAAATATATTTTTATAGAATAGAACATTGATGACCTGGAAAGGAAATTGAATTAGGGGTGAATTTTCTTGTGGTGAGAATTTAGCTTAAGTTAGTACAATAATTATAAATCCTTAACAACAAATAATTGGAGAGTTATAAGTGATGATAATAATTATAATTAACTACTAAACTTCTTATGTAAACCATTAAACATACCAAAATCAATTATTCACCAACTGCTTGGTATAACCAAACTAAACTAATCATAAAAGCCTAAAACCTCTCTAACCGCTTTGCAAAACATTTTAAACTATCAAATCACCTAATCACTTACTATTTACTAGAGTTGATTAACTTGATTATTAGCCAAATGACCATTAACCACTTAAAAACCATTTAACTATCTTATTAACTAAATAAATAACTGCTCATCTTTAATAAATATATCAATTTAAGTAAAACATAAAGAATTTCACTTGTTACATATAAAACTTTTTGTTATACTGTGAAAAGTGTCTAAAAATACAGAAAGCTCAAAGAAGTATTTACACAACAACTCACCAAAGTTTCATCATAACTGGATGAATGGTATAGGAATGCTTATAGACAAGCAAAAAACAAAATATTAAGTTTTATTTATATCATAGATATATCATAGATATATAGATAGATAAACAATAAATCGCTTAGCTAAAACCATTGAACATACAAATCATCCAATTGCCAACTGCTTGGTAAAACTAAACTAAACTTTTTAAAACAAAAACCACCAACAACTTACTATAACCAATTATTTTATTGAGTCAGATAATCAATAACTGCTTACTAAAGATATCAAGCTTATTAATCAATCTAAAACCACAAACCACTTGGCAAAAAAATCAAACCTATCAAACCAAATAAATGTAAACTTTTCAGCCATAAAATATACCAATTACTATTGAAACATATATACTTTTACTTTTATATTTAAACCTTTCTATTTTATTATAAAAATGGTTTTAATAATCCAGAAACCTTTGTGGGTGTGCACAGAATAACTCACTGAAGTTTCATTGCAATTGGATGAATGGTATAGGAATGCATACAGTACAAACAAAGAAACATTCATTTTTATTAGCTTTGAAAAGGTAAAAAGTCCTCAAATCAACCTTTCATATTTTTTACTTTTTTCATATGTTTGTTTGCCCATAACTTTGGAACTACTGTACCAAATTTGGATGACCTTTTTTTACAAAAACAGAGAATGCTCCAACTTAGGTCCCATTTTGCTTTTGTAAGGATTAGTCCAGTATCTGACCATTAATCTAATATGTATAATTAAATGGAACAGAAGCGATGGATTTCAACTGTGAGATATGTTCATTGCTAGATAAACATAATATTGGCATTGATGAATTGATAGCTCTAAATCGAATTTTCTAAATCTAATGTCATTTTTGTTAGTTGACATTGATAGGTTTATAGTAAATAACCTATTGACTTAAGTAAATAAACATCAAACTTCATAGTAAAAGCATTGAATCTGTAAAAATACTAAAACCCCATCAAATACTTAACCAAAACTAATTGAGCCCAGCACATTAATCAGTCACCTAGTGTATACAGAAACCAGTGAGCCTATTGAATTAACAAAATAACTACCAACTGCTTACAAAACCAATGGGGTAATTTCAGGGGCTTGTGCTACTTTTCCCAGTTTGAGATAGCAAGATGTGAACTTGATAATCCTGAGCTAAAGTTCCAGTATAACAAAGGTGTGGTGCACATTGTATAGAGTATAGAAATGGCAATTGGGTGGTTAACCTCTAAAGAAGCAAGGACTGCTTTAATCAATCCCATTCCTGTTAGGCCAGTACACCAGCTATGTTTGTATGTGGAATTTACAAAAGAGGAAGTGTTCAGTTATAGATGTTTTTGCACTCATGGATTTAGGATTTCCAGAATTTCAAATTAGGAACTGTACAAATTGGTGTAAATTTTATAAAACAAAATAGTTTTACTTTATAAATTGTTTAATATACAATATATGGAACTAGTACAAGGAAAATACGTACTTAAAGGAATTAACATGTGGTATATTTTATTGACCGCAAAGATTAACCATATGAATGACCTAGTTTTATATCTCATCCAACCTCCTGGACTTACCTAAGCTTAATTGAAGTTTAAAAAGAGCACTATTATTCTTTTAAGCTTATGGTATTGCGCTTTGCATATGATTTTAAAAGCAGTGGGAATATCTCAGCCTCATTGTAAATTTGTTTTAGTGAGATTAATTGGCTCAATATCATCGCAAACAAGGTAATTTAAGCGATTAATTGAACCATACCCATTACAATCATGGTTTGATATGCAATAAATCGATCTAACTTCAGCACATATCCTCTTGATATGATGGATAATATCTGAAATCTCAGTAATGCCACTAATGTTAGGCTTTAACCTGACATCATTCCCCCACAAGGGCTGAAGCTACCTGTGAGTCCATATTCCAATCCTTTAACAGCTTTCCTGCATTACTTAAGTTCTCAACAGGGTCCCAAGTGCTATCTTCTGCAGGATATTGTCCCACTTAACCAGGAATGCAATGACCTATAATGCTTACATCTGCCAATGATAGCCTCTACCTAATACTATGGATATGGGCCATCAATCAGAGGGGGCAGCACCTTTAGCTTTCTGAGAGGGTAAGGAATTACCATCCTTCTTTTACAAGAGTGCAATGAAAAAATATCATGAATTTTCCATTCTTCAGGTAGAGCAACTCGGTAGGTAAAATTCCCAATTTTCTCCTTTATTTTATATGGTCCTACATACCAATGGGCTAAATTTTGGCATGATACATCCAAAGGAACATTTTGAGCTTTTAAATAAACTTCACTCCCAAATCTCAACGTCTTCCCAGGAACTCTTTTTTATCTGAAAAACCTTGTAGGTATGCACTTTTCAAATTAAATTTGCTATACTTAATGCATGGGCCAGGGCAGGAAGTCGCATGCCTGCTCAAGATTCAAAACGAACAGGAATTCTTGATATCAAAGAGTATCTTCGCGCTTTAGATTGAGTCACCAATCACATCTACACTCCGCTCCCATAATAATACCCATTGCAATGTGGACAATACACACAATTGCATTAGATGCGTTCAAGGGCACGGTCCCAACCATGCATGAGATTATTAACAGATTCCATGTCCACTTACTAGAGCACTTCCAAGCCTGGCTCTATGGATATATGAGACCAAGACAAAAAGCGCTCATAGAATCATGGTTCCCACTCTGGTTCCCCCACACAGACCCTTTCCTTCACACCTGCTCCATAGTAGGGGAAACCCCCTTGGAGTAGTGCATCAACCCACCCCATACCTGGCAGTCCCGCTGGCAACAGGGGTAACTTGAGTACCCTGGGGTGCCCAATTTTTATATTTCTTAGTTATACTCTTAGTTTCACATATATTCGGTAATGTCTGTCCCCTGGTCAGCTTACCTCGGTTAAATAAAATTAATGCATGGGCCAGATAAATAGCCTTCAGAAATTCTTTTCCTGATGGATTTGTTCACTTCAGTAGTTGGTAGTGGTTCTCATCTCACGTCATAGCCATAGTTGGCCTCAAATGGTGACATTCCAATGAAGGCATGATCCATGTTGATTTAGCAAAACTGGGCCCTTGGTAACATCTGAACCCAATTAACCTGTTCAGCTTTCACATAACATCTCAAGTATTTCTCCAGCACCTTTTTAATCCGCTCAGTTTATACATCTCTTTGGGGATGATATGCAGTAGACAGGCATCTCTTAATTCCAAGATCTGATATAACCTGCTTCCAAAAGGTGAAGTAAACTGTGGGCCTGTCAGATTATAACCTCTTTAGGTATTCCGTGATATGAGAAGACCTTCTTTATAAATAGCTGGGCTGTCTCTTTGGCTGTGACGTTGGTGGTCGTAGGAATGAAGTTATTCATTTTTCTGAACCGGATAACTACCACTATATCTGAATTATGCCCCTGAGACTGGGGATATTTATTTTTAAAATTTAGGATAACTGACTCCCATAGCTTCTGGGAGAACTTTAACGGCTTCAACTGACCTTCAGGTAGCTTCTCCTAGCCTTAGAATGCCTAAAAATCTCACATCCATCCAGGTACTTACTGACATCAACAAACAGCCTAGGACAGCGGTAAGTTCTCTGGATGAGAGTTACCATCTTATCTCTTTTTAGGATGTCCAGCCATGCCTGATTCATGGTATTCATGTATTTTATCTGTTATTTCTTGACTTCTATTCTCAATTCCGCTGAGTTAGTTTGCACAAGGTATTAGCTACTGAGCAACCAAATCGGACAATATGAGGATTGCCAACTTCTTAATAAAACTCAATAAAATATGTATGGAGCTATCAACCCCTTATTTCGACCTTTATTTGAATATAATTGCAGACTTATCTGCACTCACGTATCACCCATAAAAAGACTACCCCTTTAATATTCCGTGAGACTCTTTATATCTCAGTTCACCAAACCAGATGCATCCTTGGCTTGGTAATCTTCTATTCTTCTTTCCTTTTTGAATTACTTTCATTTGTATTGAATCTCGGCATGAATCCTCTCAATTCGCCAAATGGTCATCATTTTGCTCAATTATAATTTGTGTATACCTTTTTTGTAAATCTTGAGATTTGTCTCAATCCCCTCCAATCCGCCAATATGGGTAGCATATCATCCAGTCATATCATCTTCCTGAAATTACTCCCCCTTTGACTGGACAATATGCTCTTAATGTTTATATGCTCAGAGGAACTTTGCATGGACTCAGTTGATAATCTGACCCCCAGCGGGTTCCTTAATAGTGTAGACATTCATGCCAGTCTTATAAATTATCTTGAACTGGCTGGCCCAAATGTTGGAGAGCTTTTTTCCGCCCAAATCCATGCTGGTCATGAATTAAAACATGGTACACCATAACAAACAGCGGAAGTCCATTCCGTCACTTCTGATTGGCTGCCTGATCAGATCTTCATAACCAAACTGGTGGAGTAGGATTCAGCTTGTAACTTGATCAATGTATCCATGAGTTGCCTCAGATATGGATGGGGATTCACACCACCAGTGTCCTCTACAAACGAATAGAGCAAGGTAGGTAGAGCTGGATGTTGACCATACAGTAGTTGAAATGGGCTCTTACCAGTGGCCAGATGATAGCTGATATTATATGTGAAGACAGAAGTCAGTAGAGGGGCACTCCATTCTGAGGGCCGGTCTGTTACCAATTTGCGGAGTATGGTCACTAGAATCCCGTTGACTTACTCCACCATCCCAATTGACTCTGGATGATAGGGGGTGGTCAAAACCCCACAAATCGCCATTAACTCATTCAATTTTGGCAGGATATGCAAAGTGAAGTTGGTACCGTTATCCATCAGAATGAAAAGTGGACAGCTGTGCCGCTGTATAACACACTCCATAATAAACTTGGCGGTGGTGAATGCGCCCAAGTCACTAATAGCCCTGGCCTCCACCCAACGGGTAAAATGATCAATGGCAACGATTATATACTTGGATCGATTGGTGCTAGTCAGCAGAGGTCCCACTACATCTATGGAAACGGTATGCCATGCAATCTGTGGTTTCACTAGCTGGTATGTGGTTTTCTTGCAGAAAAGCTTTTCCACTTGACACTGATGGCAACAGCTAACCATTTCCAATACATCATAATGTATGCTTTACCAGAAGTTTCAGGGTCGCAAAAACTCCAGCATTTTCCACAATCCTCCATGTCCTACAGCCCAATGAGCATCCATAATAATTGAGGGTCTATTCGAAGGTTTAGGAAGATTCAGCATCAAGTCTCCAAACCACTTATATAGTTCTTCCCCTCATATGAAGGTACCCTCCCTGAGTCCATCTAACACCTTGATCACTAGAGCGGCTCATCCTGGTATTTGTTCACCACCATCTTCTTGTACATTAAATCAGCTAAATCTGCCGTGATGGCGACCGTTGGCAACTGAGAAAGGCAATCCACGTTTTGATGTTTTGCTCCCAGTCGATGTAAAATCTCAAAATTATATGCTTGGATATTCAGAGCCTAATGTGCAAGCCGTCCTTCTGGCTCACAAAGATTCTGTAGCCAGCGCAAGGAATCGTGATCTGTCACTACTTGAATTCTTACCCCATGCAAATATACCCAAAACTGTTTGTAAGAGCAGTTCACCGCTAAACACTCCCACTTAGTTCTGGTGTAGTTTTGTTCATGACAGTTTAAGCTTCGACTACAGAATGTGACAGGATGTTCCATGCCATCATTATCCTTCTGGGATAGTACTGCCCCTAGAGCAGCAAGGGATGCGTCCGTTTGTACTTTGAACTCTTTGTCAAAGTTGGGATATTGCAAAATGGGTGCGCTTGCTAACGCGGTTTGCAACACATCAAAAGAGCTCTGACATCATTACATTTAATTGAAGGAAGCGTTTTTCTTTACCAACTTGAAAAGCGGGGCCCTGATGCAGCTGAAATTGGGAATGAACCATCAGTAATATCCAACCATCCCTAGAAACACATGAATGTCCCGCTTATTTCCTGGGCGAGTCATCTTGCTTATCGCTTCCACCTTAGCCAGCTGCAGTTTAAGCCCATTTGAATCCATGATGAACCTGAGTTGTTTCAATTGTTTTTTAAAGAAATGGCACTTCCGAGGCTTAATATTGATATTAGAGGCAGCAAGGCGCTGAAACACTTTTTCTAAGCGGGCCAGATGCTCTGTAAATGTCCCAAAGAACACATTAATCATCTAGGTAAGCTAGGATGCAGGACAGCTATAAATCACCTAAAAACATATCCATGGCATGCTGGAACATAGACGGGGCATTACACAACCCTTGCAGCATGTGAGTTGGCTGGAACAACCCTCTTGAAGTGATGATTGCACATTTCTCCCATTCCACTAGTGGCAATTCGATCTACCAGTACCCCAAGATCAGATACATGGCAGAAAAATAGTTCTCCCTACCCAATCGGTCTAATGCATTATCAATCCATGGAAGAGGGTAGGAATCCTTCTTTGTTATATTATTGAGTTTATGATAGTCAATAACCACTTGATTTGAGCCATCCTTTTTCTTTATGATGAGCACAGGTGATGCCCACGGACTGTTTGATGGCTCTAGCATTCCTTGCTCAATAAATTTATCCACCTCATTGGAGACAACCTCTTCCACCGCCTTTGAACGTCTAATAGGTCGCGATCAAATGGGAGGGTGATCCCCCATATCTATACAATGTACCACCCCGTGAGATCACCCCAAGTCATTATCATCATTTGTAAAAATATCCCTATATGTTTCAAATGATGTCATAGCCTTATCTTGCTGTTCCACCAATAATCCCGTGAGTGCTTCCTGCAGAACCACGGTCAGTATGCTGAATGATGAGTGAGACAGTATTCCAAGATCCTCCCATGAGCTGAAATCATGAATACAGTGAACTTATTCTATAGGGATTAAGTGTAGGTAAGCCACCACTTGGTGCCACCAAATTGTTATTGCCTTCTTCTGTAGGTTTTCTAGCACAACTTTCACCTCTAATTCCCAGGTAGCAGTAACCCTGGAGTAACATGGTTCAAGCTGAAAGTGCTGGTGAGGCGCCATAATTTCTCCATAAAGCCCCTTAGGGACATCGATTTCAAGCCCAGTCCCTACTATGCTCTGGTGTTTAGATGGTAGGCTCAAAGCGCACGTTGCCCAAAGCGGAATCCCTTTGTACTCATATATCTGGTTGGGGAGGATCCTGTTCCACTGAATCAGTCACCAATAATTAACAGGAATCACTCCATCACTGTATGCTAGATTGATCTGACTGGAGTGGACTGGAACAGTTGGGAAGTCCACAAGAGGAAAAAATATACAGGAATCTGTTGGCCTAACATAGTAAGAGTTTCCTCCGCCATATTTATCACCACGCCAAATTTCCTCATAAAAGATGCTCCAAGTAAAATATCATAGTTGTTATTTGGCAAAACCACCGCTGAAACACCTGGACTGCCCTGAATCATAAAGGCAACGCGGTATATGCTCCTTCAAACACAGTGCTTTGCGTTCCCGCGGTCCCATATAATACTTGATGGTCCACATCCGGTTTCAACATTAGTTTGGCCACCAACTAGGTGGAGACTATGTTCACAGGTGCACCCATGTCTATGATTGTGCGGATTTTTGTGTTTTAAACAAAAATGTCGCAGTAAGTACATTCCAAGTAAGAAGAACCATCAGTGTTTATTACTTGTACGTTTAAGGGCTTTGCGTTACTCAAAAAGGAGGAAATGCCCTTGCCAACCTGAGGATACAGACTAACAATTTTCTCCACTGGAATAGCTACATCAACCCCTTACTAAAGAGGCCACGTTTGTCGAGAGATCCGTGTTGCAGAGTGCCAGTTTGTTCTAAGATCTGCTACGCATAGGGCTTCTGCATGTCTTGGCGGAACTTGGGGCTATGGGGTGAACTTTTACTCTCAGAAGCGGAAGCAGGTGAATCTGACAAAAGCTGCTGGTATAACAAATCATCCAATTGAGGTTCAAATTCTACTCGTAAAGATGTATGGGAATTGTTAGTGACAAGTGAATTAAACTCAGAAGAGGTAGAGTGTCTCATCTCTACTCCGCTTGAGCTTTTCACTACTCGATTCTCTCAGTTGGCATTGTATACACTTGTGGTTTTCAAGGGCAATTGCCCGCATAATGCCCTCTTCGCCCAGACTGAAAGAAAGTGTTCATAAAAGGTTCACATATATAGTTTGGGGCGAAAGAACCAGGTCAGAAGTTGCCAGTATAGTTCTAAAGTTGCGGATAGCTGGTGAAGCGTACCTGGGCTGGAAAGGGTCCACTGACTCATATGAAGGACAAATATGTTCCAATGGCTGATAACTCAGTTGCTGCGGCCTATATCCTGAAGGGGCTGAAGCAGGGGCAGCAGAAATTTTCCGGGCTATGTTGGGGTGCTGATCGTTGCAGAGAGTTGATGTAGGGTATTCACAATTTGAATAAGTCCAGTATCCCCATCCAACACGTAAGACATAGCATTAGATAGTTCACAATGTGGTTTGATGGCTGCCATCATCGCTATACCAATATCCTCAGTGGATTAAATGTTAGCTCCAAGAGGACATGTGCTTCTGCTGAAAACTGCTCAGAAAATTAGAACAGGGTCTCATCTCAGTAAGACTGTATAGTCATAAAATTGGCTCTCAAATGGGATATCTTGGTAGCGCCCCCAAACAGTTGGATAACAAAGCTTTAACTTGTTCAAAGGATACCTAGTTATTTGGAAGATAGCATGTAACTTGATCAGCGCTTTCCAAGTCTAATGCAGACAGCAATAGTTTCGCTTTTTGTCAATCAGTAGCCCCTTCCACAGCAAATTCAAAATGCTTAAAGTAACCGTGTAGGTTTCTCATCATGACTGAAAGGAGGTAATTTTTTGATATGAACAAATTCGCTTTGCTCTAGGTTCCTGCTGCAAGGAGCAGGAAAATTAGTTTCAGATCGACTATGGGAACCATCCCTTTGTGCATTATCATTTTGTCAGCTGGATGGACTCAAATCTGTCAAAAAACTCAGATGAAGTGGTGTCATGTGGGGGTCCATCATAAGCCTGATAGATATTCATTTGCTGATTCATAGCATTCTTCCCCCAAATTGCCACTAACTGCCCCATTCCCCCAGCTCCAGCATGCCCCACAAACTGTTCATTGATCAACTGCTCCACTTTCATCAAATAGCATTTACACCGTGCATCCCAAAATTCTTGTTTCAGCATTTCATAATGATGTTGCAACACCCAGCGGGATTCCCTCTCACCATTCAGTTTTTTTTCCTCAGATTATAATCATGAAAGAACTTCTCTGATTATGTTCTAGAGATGGGTTTGCTGCTGGCTACCATTATTCGCTTGTTAATTTGCGTTGTTTATTTGTTTAATGAGGGAGGCTTGTTCCCGTACCAATTCCTCATTGGCCCATTGAAGGGTATCAAGGCGCCCTTGCATGGCCGCATACTCTCTTGTCTCACCAAGTGGAAGAGGGAAGGACCATAGGCGCTCAGCCTGACTGACAACTTTCAGTTGTGTAACCCAATGAATAATCTGGAGATATTTGGGAGATGTTGACCAAAGGACAAGCGCATTATTGGTCGCTTGCTGGGTACTCCATTTGATGTGAAGTTGGGTTTATTCAGCTGATAGAGAGTTGACTCAGTCCGCCACTTGCCATTCCATCAGGGTCATTTTTTCTTTTATCTGGGCAATCACGGCTTTGAGAGCTTCCACCCATTTGGTTAGCTCCATCATAAAGTGCTCAGTATTATTCCCCAGTGTCGTGATGTCCAGAATCCATTCTGTCAATAGGCTATGCTGCTCCAGCAGTTCTCTTATTACTTGAGGTAATTTTAGATTTAACTGTGGTACCAGAATGTCCAATCATTGGCGGACGTCCCCAACATGATGATCCATTTGTGCCAACGCCCCTTGTACTTCCAAAAATGAATTATTGAAGCAGTCAAGAAGAAGGCGAGTATTGTGTTGCTGGCCTTGTGTGAGCCATAAAACATCTCCAATCTCAATATTGTAGCGATCCAGCATGTGTAGTAGCTGGCTCAAAGGTTGCACGTAAGTGACTAGATATTCCTCAATTCTGTGGGTACTGAGGCAGCGAGCCAACCCTGTTGTAGTCACGTCCAAATAAGACATGTACAGAGCGTAGTGATTTTCTTAGTCACAATGATTTTAGAATAAACTCATGGCGTTTCCCCCAGTCTCAACTTCATATAGGCGATATCCGCGCAACAGCCACTTCATAATATTCCTAAGTTTTTGGGGAGTCACATTTGTGGAGCGTCCTTGTTGGTTGATTGTCAGCTCAAGGCAATTTCCCAATTGCAGATTGATCATAGCTTCATCATCCCCCGGCTTGGTCACAGTAAATAATGTTTGTTCATGGTTAGGTGCATCCTGGGTTTCTTCAGCATACTGTGCCTGGAATCTGATCAAATTATGTCAGAACAAATGAGGACTCGTCATTGTATTTTATTGCTTTAGAAATCTACAGTCGCCTAGTGGCAACTGTAGTGAGCACCACTGTTGGTTCTCGGCATCTAGTCTCAATTCCTCTGAGTCAGTTTTCACAGGGTGTTAATTTCTTTGAGTCTAGGTCCACTGTTGTCGAGTTAGATTTACACATGGTATAGCTACTGAGCAACCCAATTGAATGATATGAGGATTGCTGATTCTTATAATAAGACTTAAATAAAATATATATGGAGCTATTGCCCCTTATTAATTTCTTTATTTTAGATATCTTGCAGACCGTTCTGCGCTTCTCTTCCTAATAACAGACTATCCCCTCTGTAATCTTCCATCAGGCTCTTTATACCTTGATTCCCCAGCTGGATGCATCCTCAGCGTGGTATCTTCTATTATTCTTCCTTAGTTGATATGCTCTTATTCATATCAAATCTCAGTGTGATTCCTCTTGATTTGCCGAATGTTCTCATTTTTCTCAATTATAATTCGTGTATCCCCTTTTTGTAAATCTTGAGACTCATCTCAATTCCCCTGTGATCCACCAATAAGGGTAGCATATCATCCAGTCATATCAACTTCCTGACATTACCCCCTTTGACTGGATGATAGGCTCTTACTGTTTGTACGCTCTAAGGAACTTAGCATGGACTCAGTTGATAATCCAACCCCCGCAGGTTCCTTGATTGTGTAGACATCCATACCTGTCTTCTCGATAATCTCAAATGGGCCGACCCAAATGTCTGAGAGCTTTATTCTTTTGTCCAAATCCATGCTGGTCATGGAATAACACATATCTCCTTCAGCAAACAACGGAAGTCCACTCTGGCGCTTCTGGTCGGCCACCTGGTCACGAATTTTCCTAAACAAACTGGTGGAGTAGGCTTTAGTCTGTAACTTGATCAATGTATCCATGAGTTGCCTCAGATATTGCTGGGCATTCACACCACCAGTGTCCTCTACACATGAATATAACAAGGCAGGCAGAGCCGGATGTCATCCATACAGCAGTTTAAAGGGACTCTTACCAGTGGCAGAATGATAGCTGATATTATAAGTAAACACAGCGGTAGGTAAAAGAGCACTCCATTCTGAGGGCCGGTCTGTTATCAATTTGCGGAGTATGTTTACTAGGGTTCCGTTGACTTACTCCACCTTCCCATTTGACTCTGGATGATAGGGGGTGGTCAAAACCCTGCAAATTGCCATCAACTTGTTAAACTTTGGCAGGATATGTGAAGTAAAGTTAGTTACATTGTCCATCAGGATGAACTGCAGATAGCCATGCCGCTGTATAACACATTCCATAATAAACTTGGTAGTAGTGACCGCGCCCAAGTCGCTAATAGCCCTGGCCTCCACCCATCAGGTCAAATGATCGATAATGACAATTATGTACTTGGATCAATTGGCACTAGTCAGTAGAGGTCCCACAACATTAATGGAAATGATGTGCCATGCGAACTGGGGCTTCACTAATTGATAGGTGGTTTTCTTATGGAAAGGTTTTTCAACTTGACATTGATGCCAACAGCTAATAGTTTCCAGCATGTCATAATGCATGCTTTCCCAGAAGTATTGGGGTCACAAAAACTCCAGCGTCTTTTTTAAACCACCATGTCCTACAGCCTGATAAGCATCCATAACTATTGAGGGTCTATTTGAAGGTTTAGGAAAATTTAGCGTAAAAGTCTCCAATCTGCTTGTATAATTCTCCCCCTCGCATGAAGATACCCTCCCTGATTCCATCTAACACCTTGTTCACTTGCAGCGGTTCACCCTGGTAATTGTTCACCATCATTTTTTCATACATTATATCAGCTAGATCCGCTGTGATAGCAACCATGGGCAATTGAGACAGACAATCCGCGTTTTGAAGTTTTGCTCAGGTTGATGTAAGATCTTGAAATGTAGGCTTACAGCTTCAGAGCCCAACGTGCAAGCCATCCTTCCAGTTCACACAGATTCTGTAGCCAGCGCAAGGAAGCGTGATACGTCACTACTTGAAATCTTACCCATGCAAATAAAACCAAAATTGTTTATAAGCGTAGATCACAGCTAAACACTCCCACTAGGTTATGGTGTAGTTCCGTTCATGTCAATTCAGGCTCCAACTACAGAAGGCGACAGTATATTCCACACTGTCATCAACCTTTTGGGATAATGCTGCCCCAATAGCAGCTAAGGTGCATCTGTTTGCACTATTAATAGCTTTTCAAAGTTGGGGTATTGTAAAATGGGTGCACTTGCTAACGCGGTATACAATACATCAAATTTTCTGGGATTGTTCCATCCAATTGAAAGGAGCGTTTTTTTTAATAGCTCTAAAAGCGGTGCCCTGATACAACTGAAATTGGACTGAACCATCGATAATACCCAACCATTCCTAGAAACACCTGAATGTCCCGCTTATTTCCTGGCTGAGTCATCTTGCCTATTGCTTGCATTTTAGCCAGCTGCGGTTTAAGCCCATTTGAATCCACAACAAAACTGAGGTATTCCAATTGCTCTTTAAAGAAATGGCACTTCCAGGGCTTAATTTTGATATTAGTGGCAGCGAGGCGCTGAAACACTTGCTCCAAGTGGTCCAGATGCTCTGTGAACATTTGCAAAAACACATTGATGTCGTCAAGGTAAACTAAGATGGAGGGCAGCTTTAGATCACCTAAAAATCGTATCCATGGCACACTGGAATGTAGCAGGAGCGTTGCACAATCCTTGCGGCATGCGCGTTGGCTAGAACAACCCCTTGAGGTGATGATCACACATTTCTCCCATTCCGTTGGTGGCAATTCGATCTGACAGTACCCCAAGATCAGGCCATGGCAGAGAAATAGTTTGCCACACCTAATCAGTCTAACGCATTGTCAGACCATGGAAGAGGGTAAGAATCCTTCTTCGTGACATTGTTGAGTCTACAATAGTTGATAACCACCTGTCTTGAACCATACTTCTTCTTTACAAAAAGCACAGGTGATGCCCAGGGCTCTTTGATGGCTCTAGCATCCCTTGCTCAATAAGCTTATCCACTTCTTCAGAGACAACCTCTTCTTCTGCTCTAGAACGTCTAATAGGACGCGAACAAATGGGAGGGTGATCCCCTATATCAACCCCGATGTACCACTCCTTGAGAACACCCCAAGTCATGATTGTTATTGGTAAAAAATCCTGATATTTTTCAAATAAGGCCATAGCCTTATCTTGCTGATCCGCTGACAGTCCTTTGAGCATTTTCGCGGAACTACAGTCAGTACACTGAATGAGGCGCAAGATGGTAGTCTGAGATCTTCCCATGAGCCAAAGTCATGAATATGTCAAACTTCCCCAATAGGGACGAAGTGTAGGTAAGCCACCACTTGGTGACACCTAATCATTATTGTCTCCTTATGTAGGTTTGCGAGCAACACCTTCACCTCCCTGTTCCCAGGAAACAATAGCCCTGGAGCAATGTGTGGTTCTAGCCACAAGTGCTAATGAGGTGCCAGGATTTCTCCATACAGTCCCTTAGAAATTTCGATTTTGAGCCCAGTCCCTATTATGCCCTAGTGTCCAGATGGGAAGTTTAAAGGTTATGTTGCTCGAAGCGGGATTCCTTTATACTCATATATCTAATTGGGGAGGATCTTAATCCAATAACTCAGTCGCTGATAGCAAACAGGGATCACTTCATCACTGTATGATAGATTGATCTGACTGGAGTGGACTGGATTCGTTGGGATTCCCATAGAGCAAAAATAGACTAGAATCTGTTGGCCAAACATAGTAAGGGTTTCTTCCGCCATATCTATCACAACGCCAAATTTCCTCATAAAAGCTGCGCCATTTTCATATTTTAGTGGTTATTTGGCAAGACCACCACTGGAGAAGATACCTGGACTGAACCAAATTGTAGAGGCAACGCGCTATATGCTCCTTCTGACATAGAGCTATGCGTTCCTGCCATTCCATATACTACTCGATGGTTTACATCCAGTTTCAACATAAGTTTGGCCACTAAACGGGTGGATACTATGTTCACCGATGCTCCTGTGTCTATGATTGAACAGATTTTGGCTTTGAAAAAATACGTCACAATAAGTACATTTCGATTAAGAAGAATCATCAGAGTTTATTACTTGTACGTTCAAGGGTCTTGTGTTACTTAAAAAGGAAGAAATACCCTTGCTGACCTGAGGATACTCCCAAGAAATTCTTTCCACTCAAATAGCTATGTTAACCTCTATTAAAGGATCGATGTTCAGCAAAGAATCCGCATTGCTGGAGCCAGTCTTTTCCAGTATTTGCCACGCATATGGTTTCTGCACCTCTTGGTGGAGCTCAGCCCAATTAGGTGAACTCTTACTCTTGGAAGCAGAAGCAGGGATATCCAGCAAAAGCTGCTGGTATAATAAATCGTCCAATGTGGTTTAATTTCTACTTGTAAAGTTGTTTGGCAGGTATTAGAAACAAGTGAATTGAGTGCAGCAGAGGTAGAGCATCCCGTCTCTACCCCACTTGAGCTTTTTCCTGCTCAGTTTTCATATTTGGCATTGTGTACACTTGTGGTTTGCTAGGGCATTTGGCTGCATGATGCCCTTTTTGTCCGCACTGAAAGAAAGTGTTTGTAAAAGGTGCACATATATAATTTAGGCTGGAAGGACCAGGTCAAGAATTGCTGGTAAGGTTTCATGGTCGTAGTCAAACTTGGTGAAGTGTACATGGGACAGAAAGGGTCTACTGACTCATATGAGTGATGATTATGTTCCAGTGGCTGATAACCCAGTTGCTACGCCCGATATTCAGAAAAGGATGGAGTGGGGTAACGGAGGGTTTTTTGGGCTACATTGGGGCGCCGTTCATGGCAGAGAGTCGTCATAAGGCGTTCACAATTTAAATGAGGTCAGTATCCCCATCCAACACATGGGACATAGCATTATATAGTTTCCAATATGGTTTGACCACCACCGTCATCACTATACCTACATCCTCTGTGGTTAGAATATTAGCCCCAAGTAAAATGTGAGCTTCCACTGAAAATTGCTTGGAAAATTTTAACAAGGTCTCTTTTTGATTAAACTGTATATTCATAAATTCAGCTTTTTGTTGAGACATCTTGTTAGCACCTCTGAACAGCTGGATAACTATCACTTTTACTTGGGCATAAGATAATGAGCTATCTGGAAGATAGATGGTCACTTGGTCAGCGCTTTCCACATCTAAAGCGGACAGTAACAACTTCACTTTTTGTTGATTGGTAGCCCCTTCCACAGCAAATTCAAAACATTTAAAATACCCGTGTAGGTTTCCGTTATGACTGAAAGGAGGTAACTTTTCAATATGGATGAAACTAATCAGCTCTTGGGTTTGGCTGCAAGGGGCAGGTGAATTGGATTCAGAGCGACTTTGGGAACCATTATTTGGTGTGTTATCATGCCGCCATCCAGAGAGCTTGAGTTCATCAAAGCGGAATCAGAAGAAGTGTCATCGTGTGGGGGGTCCATCGTACCACCTGATGGAAACTCATTTGCTGATCCATAACATTCTTCCCCCAAGTCGCCACTAACTGCCCTATTTCCCCCAGCTTCAGTACGCCCCATGAACTGTTCACTAATCAGTAGTTCCATTTTGACCGCAGCACATCTACACCATGCATCCTGCCATTCATATTGCTGCATGTTATTTTGCTGTTGCAATTCTTGACGGAATTCCTTTTCCTCATTCAGTGTTTGTTCCATAGTTTGTAATCACGAAAGAACTTCCTCAATTCTATTCTGCGTGCAGGTTTGTTGCTGTCTTTCATTTTCCTCTTGCTGGTTGGCGCTGTTTATTTGGCTAACAAGGAAAGATCGTTCTTGCGCCAATTCCTCATTGGCCCATCAAAGGGTATCAATGCAGTCTTGCATGTCTGCATACTCACTTGTCTCACCAATAGGGAGAGGGGAGGCTTGTTGGCGTTCTGCCTGACTAATGACTTCTAGTTGTGTGACTTGACAAATGAGTTGGCGGTACTTAGTGGACGTTAACCTAAGAATAAGCGCGTTATCAGATGTTAGCTGAGTATCCCATTCAATACAGAGTTGATCTAATTCTGTTGATAGAGAGCTGAATTGGGCTGCCAATTGCAATTCTATCAGGGTCATTCTTTCCTTGAGCTGAGCAATCATGGCTTCAAGAGCTTTCTCCCATTCAGCTAGTTTTGTCGTACAGCACTCGGTATTATTCCCCAAGGTTGTCATGTCCTGAAACCACTCCGCGAATAGGCCATGCTGTTCCAATAGTTCTCTTATTACTCGAGGTAATTCTGAGTCTAACTGTGGTACTAGAAGGTCCAATCGATGGCAAACATCCCTGACACAATGATCCATTTGTACCAGCGCCCCTTGTGTTTATGAGAACAAACGACTGAGGAGGTCAAGCAGGAGGCAAGTATCATGCTGTTGTGCTTAGGCGAACTGCAATACATCTCCAATTTTGATATTATGGCGAGCCAGAACTCGTAGCATCTGGAAAATCGAAGATTGCACATATACACTAAGTATTCCTCAATTCTGTGAGTACTGAGGCGGCGAGTTAACCCCATAGTAGTGGCGTCCAAATAAGACATGTACAGCGCATATCAATTTTCTTGATTGCGTTGATTATAAAAAATACTCACAACATTTTCCCCACTCTCATCCTCATATAGGTAATAACTGCGCAACAACCATTCCATAATAATTCTTAGTTGTTGTGGAGTCACATTCATAGAGCGTCCATGTTGGTTAGTCATTAGCTCTGGAAAATTCTCAAATTGCACAGTAATCATAATTTAATCATTACCAGGTTTGGTAACAGTAAACAATGTTGGTTCCAAGTTAGGTGTCCTCCAAGCTTCTTCAGCATGCCATGCTCAGAACCCAATCAGGTTAGGTTGTAACGAATGAGGATTTGTCATTGTATTTTCCCCGTTATAGTTGCTAAGTGGCCCCTTTAGTGAGCACCACTGTTAATTTTTGGCGTCTAGGTCCGCTATCACCAAGTTTGATTTGCACAGGGTATAGCCACTGAGCAACCCAATCAAATGATATAAGGATCACCGAAATCTTATAATAAGACTTAAATAAAATAGATATGGAGCTTTTGCCCCTTATTTTTTTCTTTATTTTTTAGATTCTCGCAGACCATTCTGCGCTTCTCTTCCTCATAACAGACTATCCCCTCTGTAATCTCCTGTAAGGCTCTTTATACCTTGATTCCCCAGCTGGATGCATCCTCAGCGTGGTATCTTCTATTATTTTTCCTTATTTGATATGCTCTCATTCATATCAAATCTCAGTGTGATTCCTCTTGATTTGCTGAATGTTCTCATTTTGCTCAATTACAATTCGTGTATCCCCTTTTTGTAAATCTTGAGACTCCTCTCAATTCCCCTGTGATCCACCAATATGGGTAGCATATCATCCAGTCATATCAACTTCCCAAAACAGGGTATTAGCCACTGAGCAACCAAATTGGACAATATGAGGATTTCTAACTTCTTAGTAAAACTCAATAAAATATGTATGGAGCTATCGCCCCTTATATCTAACTCTATTTTAGTATAATTGCAGACTTATCTGCACTCACGCATCATCTGTAAAAAGACTACCCCCTTTAATCTTCTGTGTGACTCTTTATATCTTGGTTCACTAGGCCAGATGCATCCTTGGCTTGGTAATCTTCTATTCTTCTTTCCTATTTGAATTACTTTCATTTGTATTGAATCTCGGCATGAATCCTCTCAATTCGCCAAATGGTCATCATTTTGCTCAATTATAATTTGTGTATCCCTTTTTTGTAAATCTCAAGACTCATCTTGATCCCCCTCCAATCCAGCGATATGGGTAGCATATCATCCTGTCATATCAACTTCCTGATAATATCCGGGACCCTTTAGGCACATACAGGAATTTCTAAAACAGACAAAATGTTTTTCAGAGAATATGCTTTGAGGTACAATCCACTATTCAAATTCTGGTTTATATCAGCCTTCACATCTTAACAAAAAGCATCTTCTTTCTGGGCCTTAGAAATCTAATCCTCCCATATATAATTAAAAACATGTGAGAGAGCTGATCCACTTGGCCCTATGTTTTTAGTAAAACCTTTGTGTTATATTCTGTGATCTCCCATCTTGCAAACACAAGTCCAGGTGTCGACCTAGGTATTCTGAAACCACGTTAACCTTCCAAGGCTTTTATCTAATTTCCAGGTCATAATCGCCAAGGTTAAGAGCCCATATAGTTTGTTGCTGCTTTAGGTGGTGCGGAGTAAAGAAGTATGTTAGGTTCATATGGTCTGTCATTAACTTCACGGGCTTCTTTGCAACACACAAGTACCATAGCCAGTGTTTCAGGGTCAGAACAATTGCCAGCATCTCTTTTTCATAGATTGAGTAGTTACATTCATCAGAGAAAAAACTTTTGGAATAGTATGCTATGGGATGCAGCCTACTATCATCCCCCTCCTGCATTAAACCCCCTCAAGTGCATATCCAGAAGCGTCAGTCTTAACCACAAAGACTTATCATAGTTGGGCATGGACAACACTGTTACTGAAATAAAGGCAGACTTCAAGTCAGAAATATTTTTCAGCCGCTTGGAACCATCTACATGGAACACCTTCTGGTGTGAGCCAGGTTAGTATTAATGCAATAGAAGAAAATCCTTTGATAAAATCCCTGAAAAAGTTTGCCAAATCTAAGAAACTTTGAACTTCCTTACAGCTATTAGGTGTAGGTCAAGATGTGATAGCATCCACATTGCTAGAGGCTATGGTAACCTCATTCCTGGCCAAAACATAACCATGAAGTATAACTTTTTCCTGAGCAAACTCACACCTAGAAAGCTTGACATGAAGGTTATACTCCTGGAATTTCTTAAAAATTAATTGCAGATGTTAAATATGTTCTTCTTGTGACTTGCTGTGCACCAGAATATCATTCAGGTAAGCCACGAAGAGAGGGTCCATGTACTTACCCAAAACTCTATTGATCAAATGTTAAAATGTAATTGGTGCATTGCAAAGGCCAAAAGGCATGACAAGAAACTCAAACAATATAAACTGCGTTTTGAAAGTCTTTTTCCATTAATCACCTTCCCAAATCTTGATCTGGTTAAATGCATCCCTCAGGGCCACCTTCAAAAAGATAGTAGCCCATAAACCTGATCACTCAAGTAGTCAGCATCAAGCAAAGGGTATTGGTTCTCAATGGGATATCATTCAACTTTTGATATCTTATGCAGGGGTGCAAACCTCCATCTTTGATGCTTACAAATAAAAGTGGAGATGAACATGGAGAGTGGGAGACTCAAATGAAACCTTTTTCCAACATAGTGTACAAGTACCCGCGTAGCTCCACCTGTTCCCATTGGTTGCAACTATAATTTGGTTCATGATTAGGCTGCTTCCCTTTTACCAAATCTAATAAATGATCAAAAAGGCTATGGGATGGCATCTTCTTTGCCTCTTCTTCGCTAAACACTTCAGATCGTGCTTTGAGGTATGCTGGAATCAATTTTTTTCATGTCTCAAATTGAAACTTGGAGATTCCGCATCATAAAACCCTGGAAACATCCCTTTACACAACGCCCATTATTCTCTCTTTCCATCCACTTTGACTGTGACAGTGTTTCTGCCATAGTTATGTTGGAGCTCCATCTGGCCTAACTATGGAAAGCCAAGGATTACAGGATGGGGTGAAAACTTTAAAATCCAAAATTAAATCTCAGTTTTTAATGAACTAACTATAAGACTTATGAGATATGCACAACAGTAGGCAATGGACTGCACCCCATTTCCAGGGTTATGGTCAATGTCTTAGCTCCAATTGGCACTCCAACTTTTTTACCATTTCCTTTGACATAAAGTTCTGGGAGGCTCCACTATCCAGTAAAGCCTCAGTATGGAATATAATATCTCTAGTTCTCACAAATATAGGAAAAACTGGGTACAATTAAATTTTTTCATTTTTATTGCAAAGGCGACTGATGAAGCTTTCCCTTTCTTTAGATGTTGTAATGCTAAATGACCAGAATTATGGTATAAATAACACAAACCCTTTCTTAGAATGAAGTTGATATTCTTTATGGATTATGCTGGTTATTTGCTTATTGTAAGCAGGCCCTTGTCACTTGGGAGATCTTCCATAACCAGATGTGCAGTGATTCCAAGAAATTTTTTAAGCAAGTGTGGTGGGGTAATGTCTGATTAAATCTTCCAAGTAACTTCTTATCTTTGTCTGAAGTAAAGAGCAATATTTTATCGTCTAATGCTGTCTTCTGGAAGATCTCCAGAAAATTCTGATTATACTCTCAACATTTTTGCCTTCCTGCTGAAGGTTGATCAAGGCAATTTGTGCCTATAATCTGGTACTAGCATGAGTTGAAGCAGCTAGCAACTGACTTTTTAAACTCTTTATAATTATGCAAAAATTCTTATTTTCTTCTGAAACTCTTGTAAACCATCTTAAAGCATCTCTGAGTGCTGAGAACCCACTGCCATAACTTTCCGTGCATCAACTGTCTAGTTTTCAGGATATACTTTAAATGCACCCCCAACAATGTAAGTCCTCCTTTCACTTCTGTTGATGTTATTTTTCAGGCAAAGGAACTATAGTGTAATCATTGGCGCGTGCTTGGCCACAATCAATGTCTGAATTTGACTGAATCTGATTGATTCTTTATAAGTCATATTGTTGGGATTTGACCTACAATGAATTGTTCAATTTGGTATATCCCTCATTTAATCTAGATTTTCCTATCTCTAAAATTTCAACTAGAAATAAACCATTCTCATTAGAGTACTATCCCTCATGGCCTGCAAAGTTTTCAAATGGAAGCCTTCTATTGATCCCTCACCTGTCCAAGTTCAGGGGCTAGAGGATCTTGCCAGCGGAGGTCATCGCTACCCTGAAATATATAAGGTTTAAGTTACACCCTATAGATATTTTCTCCTTTTAGTTTAATAAAGACACGTTTTTACCTCCAACTTTAAATTACTCTTTAGTTGACTTTTAAGCCTTTTCAGAAGCTCTCTACAGACATTATCTTAAGGATTATCCGGTTTATTACAATAGGTCCCTCAACACTTATTGAAAACCTTAATTTAGTTCATATATCTTGTTGTTAGATTCTCCGGCTCTCCCCACCAATCTCAGCTCTCAGTAGGACAAATTACCTCATCCATTCTGATACGCTTCAGAGGAATGACTGCCCACAGCTACCCTATCCCAACAGAAATTTGGTGCTTTCTGCCACGTGCTCTCCTGAGTTACTTGGTGAATAAATACATTCACAATGTATGAGCACATTCAAGACATCACTTGGCTATTACTGAAATTTTTTGCATTACTAAATGGGTAGATACCAAGGGAAATTATAATTCTGAAAACAACAAGCCTAACCACGTACAATTCCATGCTACTATTAATATTTCCATTTCAACTCTTGAACCCTGAAATTATCAGTTTCAGCGTTCAGATGTTGCTAAAGATATTAATCAGTCATTATTAGGTGATCTTTTCCCAGTAGATCGCTCAATTGAAACCAAGGGTCCATTGTTCCACCTAATATGTGAGCTTTATATTGATCCGTCACCTTACCCAACTATGAGGTGGTATTATCTCACAATGAGCGATAATTACGCCATTTTTTACACCTCACAATCTATCATTTAGTCCAAATGATGATAGACCACCATCAAGTAATCATTATAAAGCTTGCTTTGTTGCAGGAGCTACACTCTTATCTCCTGGAGTATTACAACTTGGCTTCCTTGATTGTGAGAGATAACCATGAGGCCATTCTCAAAGACCGTAACCAAGTTATTTCTATCCATAATCAACTCTCTCAACTGGACATGGGAGTGGCTAGCCATCTTTATGAGGAAGTTGCCACCCAATTTTCTGAATCTTCCACAATCATCGAGAGTTGTTTTAACAATCAATTACCAATCCTTGGGTCAACTTAATACTTTTATTAGAAAACTTTAGGGGAAACGAATTAATTTGAGATGGTACTCCATCAAGTGTTCAAGGCCACAGGGTTGCAAGAAACTTTGGGTCCTTCTGGCTCTAAAGGTCCACCAGGCCCCGCCGGGGAAAGGAGATCAGTCATTTCTGAAGGAGATATGGGGCCCTTGGTAGTGATGGGTATGAAGGGCCTCCTAGGCCGCCTGGACCACCTGGACCTCCTTGTCCTCCCTGATAATCTGGGCTCCTGGCCCCCCTGCGCCTCCTGGGCCTTCTGGGCTGACTGTGCATTTGCCTTCCCCTTTGGAGAATCCTTTGTTAAACAACCATGTTTGCACCCTTGAACAGAATATCAAAGGTATTGCTCAAAGTTGCTGGTTGCACCACACTGGAGAACCTATTGACCTTAACCTTACTGCTAATGCTATTAAAAAGGGCTTGACAATGCTTACCACCTTTACAATTCCCTCGCCTCAAATTTAAATCTTCAGAAAAGAAAAAAATTAGTTTGTATTAAGATAACCATGAGATCCAATCTCTAATTTGAAGCCAATATGTTGAGATGGAATCATTATGAAGTGAACTACAACAAAAAGCTTCTACTAATTCACTGATTGCCTAAATTGGGGCTCTTCAAGAAGATTTAAACAGTTTTTAACAACAAGCTGATCAAAACAAAAATTTTGTGCCCCCCTATGAGTCTAAATTATCAGAAATTAATCTTTCTAGGCCCAATGGGTGTAAACGTTATTTTGGTTTCTGGGGAGACTACTTTTAAAATTTTCTTTTGAAGACAGGTTCACTCCTGGAGAGGGTAGTATTGCCTCTTTTCTTTATATTTATGAAAGCGCGATGGAGGAAATTCCTGACCGTCAAAAAGTTAAATACTTACCCTCTTGTCTTAGTAGATACGCCCATGAAATAATGGTACCCCACCTGTTGCAGTGCAATATTTGCCTGAAGTTAGACCCGCGCTTATTAAGGAATTTAGTAACGATATTACCTTGGCAACCAGAAGCAAGCATATATGAGTATGAATCTAAGACGTGAAAAATCCCCTCTGAGTTTACTTCTAATTTCTACTCTGAAGCTCAAACTTTGTTGACTAACAACTGAAATACACTTGATGATGTGATCGTTTCTGTCCTATCTGCTTTGGAATTCAATCTTGAACTCCATCTTCACATGACCTTAGTGAAACGAAACTTTACTTCTATTCTAGATATCAAGGAGGCACTCCTCAATATTCCTGCCTTTGTGATCTCTGCCGCTCCCGCTTCCACTTTGGCCTCCCATCCTTAAATTCATGTGGTTAATGGAAATGAGTCTGTAAAGAATCGCGCTTGACCTAACTGTACCTATTGTGGATGCCGCAACCATTCTATTCAACATTGTTGGACAAAAATGGCTGATGAGAAATTAAAGAGGGGTCAGCATAGGGCGAGAGTCTCCCTATGCTGATGACTCCACAGTGCCTTATTACCGATCCATACATACTGTTTCAGCTGACCTTACTGGTTATAGTGCTCTTGAAGGGTAAAATCCTATTGAGCTGTTAGTTGACAATAAGCCTAGTGATACAACTTCTTGTAAAATTCCAAGTCTGCCCTATGGCTATATATTCTATCCCTGATCAATGGGTAGTAACTGTAACCCAAATTGAAGCTGTAGTACACAAAAGTGAAGGCGCTTGTTATTGTGGACTCTGGTTCCCCTATTTGTATTATATTTTCATGACCAAAAGGGAAATTTTAAAAACAGACTTACCTTAACCACTCTTTAGAGTATGGAATGACTGGTATCACTTACGCCTGTGCTATAGGCGCCTACTTTCACTTGCCCCTGAAATTAGGTGTCTACAGCTCCTCATCTCTGCCATACTATTAGACAATAATGGCTACAACTTTTATTAGGCACTAAATTCCTTATGGAGCATGCAATCATTCTTAAGCATAAGAATAACTTTATTTCCATACTTGTATACAGAGTTCCCTTGATTTTAAATGCCTCTCCTAAGGAAAAAGGGAGATGAAAACTAAAAACGTGCCTGCTTGAATCCACTGCCTCTGTTGACCGCTCAGAATATCGCTTTTTTTTGTCACAAATTTAAGTTTCCCCCTTCTATGGTTGAGGCTGAGGAGGGGATACCTTTATATTCCCCCCACTTCAACACCATACCGCCTCAGGCTCAGGTATTAGTGGACACTGGAATTCAGTTGGGCCCCTTTCTTTATCACTTGCTCACAATTTCTGGCTTACCTAACCCTTCATTCTTTGAAGTTCTCCCTTGTCCATGGTTATCAGACCTGACTATTAAGGCACCGTCACGGTCCTTTTGGTTAATCTCACTAAATCCCTTAAGAAAATTGAGCCAAAATACCCTATCACCTGCGTTTGACTTTTACTTTATGACTAGGTAATGGAGGTTCAAGGTGTTGAGACCATCCATGATTTTTTTAGAGGAGGCACCTGTTGTAGCTGCGGTGCCTGTGCAAACCAGGTATAATTTATTTTCCAAACAAAAAGCTGCTGCCAAAACTCTGATTTTAAGAGTATTTATTATTTTATCCTCTTATTCCCACGGTTATGGTCATATGAAGGGTGTACAACACCAAGACAATACTGGGGACTCTGCACCTTCTGCTCTCGTTTATATCAAAAATAAAAGCTGAGGAAGCTCAAGTCGATCTTGAGTTACAATTACTTTGGTGCTGGCCTCCTCCAACCCTCAAATAGCCCCCAGTCCTCTCCTCTCCTATTGAGGAAGAAATGATGGGGCCCACCACGTCATTATGTATTACTGATGGCTGAATTCTATTACTCATAAGAACAGCTACCATTTTTCTATCATTGATGACTCTCTGCGATCCTTGGCTGGCTCTCAATATTTTTCTGCAATGGACCTGGCCAGCAGCTACTGGAAAATTGACCTCTCTGCTGAGGATTACACTAATTGTGCTCTCATTTTTATAAAGGTTTTTTGAACCTTTTGCATTCCACAGGGGTTATATAGCTCCCTGCTACATTCCAGCGGGCTATTAATCAGTTGTTTGTAATCTTAAGCTTTTGTGCGTAATATCTTACCTTGATGATGTCCACCTTTTTTCTAGAACTTTTGCAGCTCAATTTGATCCTTATCAGGTTTTGCCAGTTATGTGTTTTTTTTGAAATTAAAACATTCTGAATGTAAATTCTTTGAATAAAAAGGTATTTTTAGGGCACAAAGTGACGCGGCAAGGTATGCTCCACAATCTGGATATGATAATCCGCCATCAAATGCATGTCCTCTCCTAAAATTTTTCGCATATCCAAGTCTTTTTTGAAATGGTGGGTTACTATCGCCTGTTTATATCCCACTTTGCTGACTGTTGAACACGGGTTGATACCACGTATCCCTTAATTTTTTGAGGCCAGGAGAACCAAAGTTCTTTGGTGTTGGATTATAGGTTATACTTTTCTTGTCCAAAAAGTCTTCACCAGCTTACAATGCCTTGAGTGGCAAATCCTAAGTATATGTTTGTCCCTAAATGATTTTAAAGGTAGACCAAATTGTTAATGGCAAAAAGAGAGTAATATTTATTTGCTTAGAATTATCATTATATGGGAGATCAGGGAGGTTTTCTCAGTAAATCTCCAAGCGTTCCAAGCTAAGATCTTACTTTTTACCAATCAGGGATTTTAAGTAAGGCTAGTCATCTTGGTCAAGAAGGATTTGATCACCGCATAATTTGGGTTTGAACCCTGAGATTAGTTTGCTTCAGGGGAGCAATAGTCAACCGCATAAGTTGGGGCTGATCCCCAATGTCATAAGGCTGTAATTATCGTCAAGGATTATCCCCAATAAAGGTTTGGGCTATTTCGTCAAATTGACTCAATTCCCTTTGGCCAACACATCCAAATCTCTAATTTGAATAGGAATCCTGACAACGCCTCCCCCTTTAGATCTTGGTTTAGGGGGAAACGGATGGAGAAAGTGACTATGTACACAGTTTACTATGGTATCCTGAATAACCTCTACAAAGGATTGTTTATTGCCCCACTTATAAATGAATTTGTAGGGCCCCGACCAGTTAGCCAAAATTGTTGCCATGACCTCCAGGCCACTGATGGTAGAAAAGTACTAGGTCTCTAGTTGGAAGGTGTGCAGGGGATCATGATTGTCATTAAATCGACTAGTTTAGCTACTAGTGTTAGCAGATAATCTCTCAGAAGCTAGAGCCTGGAGTAATATTTATTTCATTGGCAAAGCTTCGCATAGTGACTTCAGGGGCGTCAGGTAATGCTTGATCTAACATGGTCTGAATTTTAGAAGGCAACCGGGGATTTCTTCCATACAAAGCCTGGAATGGCGACATCTTTATTATTCAATGGTAGCTTATTCTGTAGCCAGAATAGCACTAGGAAAAAAATGGGGCCAGTGAAGAGGGTCAGTTGTGGCCATTTTCTGGAGGTTGTCAGTTAGGGTACCATTCTCCTGCTCTACCATTCCATTATTTGCAGGATGGTATGGAGTGAAAAATACTTGGGTGAATCCCATCAGTTCAGCTAAATCATTCAACAGTGATGATAGAAAGATTTGATTGTTATAGGAGAGAATTTTGTAAGGGCATCCATGCTGGGTGATAATCCTATTATATAAGAAAGTGGTAGTAGCTTTTGCCAAAGCGAATGGTAGTAATACAGCCTCATTCCACTTAGTTAAATGATCCACGGCTAGAAGGAGGATCTGATGACCATTAGAGGCTCAAGGAAGAAGTCAGACAACGTTAATGCTAATAGTGTGGAAGGGTTCACAAGGTGGAACCACTGGATGTTGAGATTGGGGATTAGATCCATCTTAACTTTTACATACTTAGGAAAAACTCTAATACATCTTAGATTATAAAAAGCATTCCTTTCCATAGCATTAAGCCTTGAGCCACTGGTCAGATTTCCGAATTCCTTCATGGCTGACTTGCTAATGTACCTCTAATATGATGTCATTTTGAACTGAAGGTTGTACATTGGGCAACCATTTTTTTGGGATATGAGTTTGTACAGTTGGCCATTTTTGACTTGAAGATTCGCCAATTTTTTGCTAAATCCATTTGAAAATTCAGAGATTCATCTTTTCCATAACAGCAATTTAGTTAGGAGGTTGTAGAGTTATTCTTTTCTGGGTCAGATAAAGCTAATATGGGAATTTGAGAAAGTCAATTCGCGTTTTGGTGTATAGGCCTTAAATTGATTATGATAAAAAAGTCATAGGTTTGAAGTTTTAACGCCCATTAGGCTAACCTCCTACTGTAGTCTTTCATTTGCTGTATCCATTATAAGGAATCATGATCAGTGATTATGGTGAAATGTTCTCCATATAAATAAGGTCGGAAATACTTAATAGCCAGTAGTACCGCCAAGCATTTGCATTCTGCAATGCTATAGTTGCTTTTGCTCTGGTTAGGGTTTTTCTATAGTAGGCGATAGGATGGTTCACTAAGTTTTCATCATGCTGAGATAGTATGGCTCCAATGGCTATATTGCTAGCAGTGGTAAAGAAGAGAAAGGGCTTATCAAAATTCGTATAAAAAAGTACTAGATAATGGGAGAGAGAGATGCATAGCAGGTCAAAGGCTTGCTGCTACTCTTCTTTCCACTGGAAGGGTATCCCTTTCTTCAATAAAATATACTAGAGGCTTGGAGGTGTCAGAAAAGTGAATGTAAACTGACAATAATATCCCACCATTTCCAAAAAAACTTTTACGTCTTGTAGGGATTTAGGGGAGACATCTTAAAAAAGTCCAGGACCTTGTCATCCATTGGGAAATACCAGCTTTACCTATCTTATGGCCCAATAATCCATTTCGCTCTGAAAAAAGGAGCATTTTGACGGCTTTAGCTTTAATAAAGCTTGCCATAACTGCTGGAAAACAAGCTTGATTTGATCTACATGTTCAGTAAATGTTCTCTAAAATGGTAATTTTGTCAAGATAAACTAGCATATAAGAACATTTCAAATCACCTAAAAGTCCATTTATGGCTTGTTGGAAGATAGCAAGGGCGTTACAAAACCCCTGTGGTATTTAAGTGGGCTCAAATAGTCCTTTACCTAAAATGAAGGAACATTTTTCATGGTTCCCAGCTACAAATCAACTTGCCAGTACCCGCTGGCAAGATCCATAGCTAAAGAATAGTGGGAACCCAACATGAATTGTAAGTAATCATCTAACGTGGCAATGGATAGCTATTTTTCTTGTGATTGAATTGAGGTGGCGGTAATACATGACAAAATGGTGGCCCACATCCTTTTTCCGAATTAATAGAAGCGGGGAAGCCTATGGGCTTTTATAAGGCACCATAAACCCAGATTCTAACAGTTGCTGTAACTCTAAAGCCACTTGAGCTTCCTGACTTTAGATTTCTGGTATGGCCGAGATTTGAATAGAGGTGAGCCTCAGTTTCAATTTGGTGAATTACCCTAGACATTTTTCTGTGTTCACTTGGTAACAAGAAAAATATCAAAATACTCCTCTAGGAGGTCTTTGACGTTCTGGCATTCATTAGGGTTAAGATAATCTCCAATTCTACTTTCAATCAGAGCTATGGTGGGTAAGGGATAAAATCCTGTAAAAACCGCGGGGTTTCTACTGGTGCACAGGTTCGCTTAACTACTGACTTCTGGGAATAAACACAAATTTTTAATTGTATGAAGACAATTAGCCTAGTCAAGTTCAGGTAATTGGGTAGCTTCAGCCATAATCTGGCAATATAAAGGGTTAAGTGACTTCAGCCTCACTCTGGCAATATATAAGGATTTAAGTGACTTTGGCCTCACTCTGGCATTGACACTTAGACAGGAAGACTTCTTCACAACTTCATTCTGGTGTAGATAGTCAAAAATAGAAAACAATAAATATTAGCACTACTAAGGTGTATTTTATTATTAAATTGAGGGAAAAAGTATAGGGTAAAGTGATGAAGGACATGTTTTAGGGGTATTTGTGGTAATCATGAGATTCTTGGCATGCCTAGCCAACAAAAAGGATATCCATGAGGGTCTCAGCACGCCTAGCTGATGAAAAGGGATATCTGCAATGGTCTCAGCATGCCTAGCTGACAGAAAAGTGATATATGGTTTAATTTTAGGAAATATCCCAGCTGATATTCACGAGGAATAGCGTAATTAAATTGCTAATCGTATCAGCCCACATATCGGCTACCAAACCTGACGATTTCCCATGAGTAATTACCCATTTTGAGTTATTTACTCAACTCCAAATTGTCACAACAATCCCCAAATGAAATTGTAACTGTAATTATCATTGAATATGATCCTATGAGTATTACAATTAACCATTTAATTGGTGATTATCACTGATGAGACATAATATTGATCAACATCTCAAAGCTTAATCAATAAGCTAAATTAAATAAAAGAACCAATTATCTTAAATTAATTGAAGCTTAGATAATTTTCAAGCTGGATAATGTGGTCATATAAATTCCCACACATCCCCCTGCTTGACCTGATTATCAGCTGAAAATGTCTTCATCAAATAACTTCTTCTATGAATTACTCTTATCTAGTCTGAACGAAGCAAACGCCTCCCATTTTTGAGCAATGTCACAAACTGTTTGAAGAGGTATCCTTTCCAGTACAGCTAGATCCAGCCCCCCAAGTCAATTTAATTTGGCAATCCCCTATTCTGTTCTTCCTGCAATGGTGCCAATTTCCAAAGAGGGGACAGGGTTGGCTGTTTCATCATTAAACTCTTTTGCTCTTTCATCCCTCATTTTCTTGTCGCTGAGCTCGATTTTGAGGCATTACTGGATTCAGCTCCCATTGTGCTAAATCCAATAATTGCCCTTGAGCATAATGAAGCGATTTCTCATGACTTAGATCAATCTTTGCTGATTGAGTCAGATCTTCTTTCTGAGTTCCTTTTCCAAATTTGCCAATTTTATAAACTGACTATATTGTCTACCAAATTGACAATCAGTAATGATGAGCATGTTGAACTTCTGTATCATGAACTTTGGGGTATATTGACTAAGGCATTTAATATCTCCCTCTGCCTTATGACCTTGATAGTTTACTTGATTGGGATTCTGCTTCCTTTGCACTCCGATTTGCAGGGCAAGTACTTCATATGTGGGCTACTTCACTCACCGCATTGCCAAATTTTCACCTTTCATTTCCATTCCAGTTTCAAGAGGCCTGCAGCTGCCGCCTTCAAGATGCTGTTTTCTGCCTGAATGATTACTTTACAACTGAGACTATTAAGCAATATCTTCCATTAATGGCGATAATTGGTGGTATGGTTCAGCAGCCCCCTGCACATTTCCCTTGTCTGCTGTTATCTCATATGCCAAGTGTTCTTGACAAAGCCCATCATCAAGCACTCCGGACACAGCTTCTGGCGCCTGTTCCATATCAAGATTACATGGGCTTGTTTGCATATTGCATATTATTGCATTGCTGTTTTCCTCCCCAATCTGGCATTTCCTGACTTGCTGAACTGGGAGTCCCCAATACTCTTCCCATTGTTGCATATTTGCAGAATCCACCTAAGGTTCAAAGAACCTGGTTCTGGCTTGCTCTATCCCTTGCAAGTATCCAATCTCAGATCAACTTCAGTGACATCCTTCATAACATCATCATTCAACCTCCTTCCCCCAGAGGCGTTGAAGAAGAGCTCACAATTCGCACCCTGAGGCATAGAAATAAAAAAGTTAAAAATTCAAAAAAACTCTTTTTTTATTTTTTATTTTTTTCACAATATATATATATATATTAATACCATTTTTTAAGAAATTTGCTGTGTACTCTATTAATCACATGACCATCAGATATATTTTTGATTGTGTAGGCATCATTTGCTATTTTTTCAACAACCTCAAATGGTCCCAACCATAACGCATCTAGCTTATTTCAGCGACCAAACCCATGGGTATTGCAATAGGCTACTTGATCTCCAACAGTAAATTCCCTAAGAGGGATAAACCCTTATCATTGGCTTCTTTAGCCTGAATCCTTCTCTTGATCGTTGTATCACATTCTTGAGATTGTAGATCCACTATTATGTTTGAGAGTTATTATAGATAATTATCCGCGCTCATCCCTGGAGTCAGTTCTACTGCTGAATAGAGAATCGGTGACAATGCTGCTCTACGACTGTACAATAATTTGAACGGCGTTTTCATTGCTGAATGGAAACTGATATTTTATGCAAAAGTTACTGAACTTAGATAAGATGCCCAAGTTGACACTTTACCCAAGATCATCTTCCTTAGTGTAGCAGCAAGTGTCCTATTGACTTGTTCCACAACTCCATTTGTTTCAGGCTGATAGGGTGCAGACACCACCCCATTAATTCCCATAAATTCATTCAGGCGTGGAATTACAAATGAGTTAAGATTAGTCCCATTGTCACTCAGCAACACTTGAGGACACCCATGTCAGTATACCACCTGCTCCATGATGAACTGGGCAGTACTTAAGGCATCTGCTCGATACAAGGCTTAAGTTTTGACCTATCTCATAAAGTGGTCAATCACTACTATTATGTAACGTACACTGACTGTACTCACACTTTGTGGCCCCATAACATTAATTGAAACCGTGTGCCACGCAACCCTGGCTTCACTAATTAGTAGTTCATCACATTCTTATGGGGCTTATGGATCTGACATTTCATGCAATCAGGCGATATAATCGGCAATATCAAAACTCAGTGACTCCCAATAGTAGTATTGCTGGATATGTTCAAGCATCTTCTTTAACCCACCATGTCCAACGACCTTGTGGGCAGCCCAAATTATCTCAGTGCATTCCAATGGTTTCAAAAATAAAAGCCTTTTTTTGTCCATTATTTTGAATAATTGTCCATTAATGAGCTCAGTAATTTTCATTGGCTTCTTTAACGCTTTTTGAATTTTAATTTGGCTCTTCCTGCAATTCCCCATGAATCATTCTCTTGAATAGTTCATCAGCACAATCTTGCACAGCAAGAAAAGTTGGCAGCCTAGACAGACCATCAGCATTCTGTTTCTTATCTCCCACCTGATGTTCAATCTCAAAGTCATAGGCCTGTAACTTCAAAGCCCACCACGGTAATCTCCCTTCTGGTTCTTTAAGGTTATGAAGGCATCGGAGAGAGGCATGGTCAGTCATGACCTTGAAGTACATTCCGTGGATATAGACTCAAAACTGCTTGCATGCATAGATAACTTCAAGACATTCTCGCTCCATAACTGTATAGTTCATTTCAGCCTTTGACAGTGTTTGTCTGACATATGCCATGGGGTGTTCATCCCCCTTGTCATTCACTTGGCTAAGGATGGCTTCTATTGCCATCAGCGACACATCCAATTGAATAATGAATGGCTTCTCAAAATTTGGGTATTTTAAAATTGGACTCATTGTCAAGTATTTCCTTAATTAATCAAATGTGAGTTGATCCTCATCACTCCAGATGAATCCCTTCTTCAGATCTTTCAATAGGTGGAAAAGTGGCTCAGCTATTTTTGCAAATTCCTTAATGAATCAGCGATAGTAGCCAACCATTCCGTGGAAAACTTGAATATTGCATACGCTCTTGGGGACTGACATCTGATAAATTGCTTCTATCTTTTAGACTTGGGGCTTAAGTCCCTCATCATTAATTATAAATAAGTATTATAATTCCCATCTTAAAGAAATGGCATTTTCTTGGCTTGATTTTGAGATTCATCAAAGCCAGTCACTTGAATACTTCCTCAAGATGCTGTAGTGATTGGTAAATTTTTAGCTGAATACATTAATGTCATCCAGATAGACTAGGACACAGGACAGCTTCAAATCTAACAAAATCGTGTCCATAGCCCATTGAAATGTTGCAGGGGCGTTGCATAAGCCTTGAGGCATCCTCTTCAGCTGGTACACCCCTGTGCTGTGATAATAGCACACTTCTCTTGGTCTTCTGGGGGCATGTCTATCTGCCATTAGCTGGAAAATAAGTCCATGGCGGAGAAAAACTTGGCTCCTCCTAACCAATTCAGCACATCATCGATCCTAGGAAAGGGGTATGAGTCCTTTTTCATGATTTTATTTAACTGATGGTAATCTATTATGACTCAATTTAAACCATCTTTCTTCTTAACTATTAATATAGGACTCACCCATGGGCTGGATGACGGTATGAGCATTCCATGCTAGATGAGTTTTTCAATTTACTTGGCAACGACTTCCTCTGCTGCCCTGGACCATTGAATAGCCCTCAATTGAATCAGCCCATCATCCCCAGTATTAACTCGGTGTAAAACATCCTTTGCACATCTGAGATCATGGTCATCCTGCGCAAAAAGAACTTGGTATTTCTTGAATAAGGCAGAACTTCATCTTTCTGGTCCTCCATTAATCCGGCTAACCAATCCCATTCAATTAGTTTGTGGATACTCCCATCATTTCCTTATGGTAGTCCCAATTTGACCAATTCACTGAATTTGTGGAAGGAACAAATCTCCAATACCAGTTTTAGTTGGGCGAATGCACCCCCTGGTGTCATTTAACCTTTTTTGGAGATTTTCCCAGATTGGCTAAAAGAACCTGAATCTCCTCATGACCAGGGATCAAAATTCCTGGAGCCACCCAAGGTTTGATCCTCAATTGTTGCCAAGGTGCTTTGATTTCCAAATATAACTGCTCTGGGATCTTTAAAGTCAGTCCAGTCTCTATGATCTGCTGCATTCCCGGATGAATTATGACATCTTCTTTAGAACAGATCAGGATTTCATGATTCTTGTGACATATTTAGGTAATTTCTGGGCTTTTTTTCCGACTAATTTGTAACCAATAGGTAGTATTCCATCCTTATAGACTAAATTGATGAAATTATTCCATCTACTGAGGGGCGCTTTTCCTTCATGTTGATAAACCAGTGGCAACGTTTGCCCCAGAAATATCAAAGTGTCTTCTTCATAGTCACATTTGACCCCATACTTCTGCATGAAGTCAGTGCCTTTGATTATGTCATAATTCTGGTTGGCAAGAACAATTGCTGGTGCAAATACAACCAAGGATCCAAACTGTAGCAGTAGTGCGCTATAAGCCCCATAGGAAGTTGTAGAGTCAGGGCCTGCCATCCCATTCTGCTTCCAATTTTCCAAATCCGGCTTGTCCTTTAATTTCTTTACTAATTTTGTTGATACTATATAGATTGGCGCTCCACTGTCAATTATTGCTCTGATGGGGATTCAGTTCACCAAAATATCTGTATACGTGCAGTCAGAAAAATAAGATAAGCTATTTTTTGCTGCATGTATAGCAGATTCGTTGGCCAAATCCAGGGTATGAATTAACTGTGCTGATATATTAGAGAACATTTCTCGAATTGTACCAATTGGAATCAATACATTAACTCCATCTAACTTGGTGTTCAATAAAGTCCATCTCATCTTTAGCATTTTGGACCTTCTCCATTATCTTTTTAGCATATGGGCGAGCTATCTCCTGTATAATTTTGGGGGCAATCTCCTTTGATTTTGATCTCATTATTACGTTTACATCTTGGTACACAATCTGATGAAGGGAATCTAATTCAGGCTCATCCGCAAAATATGTCCAACTTGTCTAAACCATCTGATTCATCTGGGGGAACTTGGTTACCTGCGGTTCTAGACTGTTCCACGTCTAAACCACATGGTCTTTTCCATGCCCATCGGAAGTTCCTGTTTATCCTTATGCTGGACTAAGTTAACCTGATCCTTTGGTTTGCGTTGTCCACACTTATTGGCGAAATTTCCAGGCTGTCCACACTTATTGCAAGTTAACCAAGACTTTTGGTCTAGCTCCTTCATTCTGTTTATCTTTATTCCCACGATTGTTGAATTCTCTGGATTTGTCAGGGAATCGTCCTGGTCCCTTATTATTGTTTAACTGGTTATTCAGCTTGTATGTCCAATTTGGTGCATCAAGCGTTTCTGATAGAACCTTTAGGTGTTCTACCATTTGAGCAATAGTGTATTTACTGGTCAAAGTGGATGACATCATTTGGTACAATCCTTGATGAGGGTGCAACGCATTCTGCATCGCAATTTTCCCATCAAATTGGTCATCATATTGGCCCTATTGAGGATCTGAGCTTCCTCATAGAAACGATCAGTGAACACACCCACTGTTTCATCCTTACTAAATTGAATGCCTATAAATTCTTGTTTCTGAGCTGCCATCTTATATGGACTACTGAATTTGGTCAGAATCGCCTCCTTTGCCTCCTTGTAACTCCAGTTCTCCCCATGAAGGTAAGTCAAAACTAGGTTTTGGCATGAAGTATTGAGACAATTCATGATGGTGACAACTTTTCGTCAGTCAATATAACCGTACATCATCATTTCAAAATCCAGAAGAAGGCAGGTGCATTATCATGATGGAAAGCAGGGAGCTTCGTAGTACTCTTGTAATCTTCAACAATAGTTTGGCCAGCACTTCTAATTAGGATTTGAGCAGACACTGGAGTTGCTTTTGGTGTTACTTCAGGAAGTGCTGCAATAGTCAGGGGCATTTCCCAAACAGATTGGATAGTGCTGTCAGCGATACTCTCTGCTTCAATGGATGCTGATTCCTCCTTGAATAAATTTTCCTCGTGGTACTCATCCCATGGACAAGTACACTTTGAGTTTTTGAGGTCATTCATTTGTCTCAAGATTTTATCTTCCAAAGCCAATCATTTTTGGTTGTTTTCCCAGAGTTGACGATTTTTATCAATTTCCTCATGTAAAGATGCTTTTAGGGTTTTGACTTCTTTCTACAGCTTGCCCTCTCGGTTTTGGACATGGAATAAATGCTCATAAAATTCACAGTTCTCTTTTTCATATTTGGACATTTCATCATCTAATTTAATGACATTGAGTTTCAACAAATCTAACTCAGATTGAGTTGCCGATTCTAAAGCGTTCTTGTTGACAATTTCTATTTCCAAGCAAAGCTTATCAATTTTGGCTCTCATCTCTTTGTTGAGTCATTCAAATTTTCTTTCTGTATTGTTGATGGTACTCTTAATTTCCTGTCCTCCTTTGACTAAATCGAGCAAGACCATGTGAGTTTTAGTGTTGGCTGAAGCCATTAGCACAGTTACCTCCTGAGCTTGAATTAAATCAGCAATATTCGATTCAGCTAATTGGCAATGCTTATCCACATCATGTTTCCGTCAGTAATTAACCCAATTTGGTTGATGATTTCCTTGATTATTTTCCAAAGTTTGGTATTCAGCTCAGCCACCAGATCCTTGATTTGAATGTTTGATTGTTGTACACACTGTGAGGTAGAATCAAAACCAGCGCGAGTCTGCTGAAAACTGACATTCAATTTTCTTACATCAGCGCCTGCTGTTGTACGCTGTTGTTTTGAAAATACTCAACAAGATTGGCGAACACTGCCTGCTGCCATACTTGGATGGCTCTCATGTTTTGGGTAGTCTGCTTTACATATTTGATAATATAATCACCAATATTGCCAATGCTCCGCAAGTATCCTATTAATGTTGAGGTGTTCATATGAAGGAAGTTTTAAAAGTGTCATCTTTGCTCTTCCTGATTGGTAGTGTGGAGGAATAATCCACAGCTTCAGTCTAAGGTATTGGTCAGCAAAATTTGGAATCCTCTCATTAAGATATCACTGATGCTGGGTATATTTTCTCAGATTTGCTCTAAAGGTGGTTCATAAATCATTATGGCATTCTCATTTACTCCAATCGTTGATAGATGGATGTATTGGGATCCTTTAGCATTTCAGCCTCTAATTGGATATTTCCAGTGGTCTGCTGATGATCCTGTTTCTTCATTTCTTTAATGTTCCATATTAGTTAGATAATTCAACATTATTGTTTTCTAGTAAACCCGACTCAGCCCCTGTAGTGAGCGCCACATGTAAAAACTGCGGGGTTTCTACTGGTGCACAGGTTCACTTAACTATTGACTTCTGGAAATAAACACAAATTTGCTAATTGTATGAAGACAATTAGCCTAGTCAAGTTCTGGTAATTGGGTAGTTTCAGCTCACTCTGTCAATATAAAGGCTTAAGTAAATCCAGCCTCACTCTGGCAATATAAAGGATTTAAGTGACTTTGGCCTCACTCTGGAGTTGACACTTAGACAGGAAGACTTCTTCACAACTTCACTCTGAATTAGACAGTCAAAATATAAAACAATAAAGTATTCACAGTACTAAGGTGTTTTTTATCATTAAAGTGAGGGAATATTTATAGGGTAAAGTTATGAAGGACATGTGTTAGGGGTATTTGTGGTAACCACAAGATTCTTGGCACGCCTAGCAGATGAAAAGGGATATCCAAAAAGGGTCTCGGCAACCTAGCTGATGAAAAGGGATATCTGTGATGGTCTCAGCATGCCTATCTGACAGAAAAGAGATATTGGTTCAATTTTGGAAAATATTAAAGCTGATGTTCATGAGAAATAGCATAAATAAATCACTATTTGTATCAGCCCACATGTCAGCTATAAAACCTGACGATTTACCATGAGTAAACACCCATTTCAAGTCATTTTACTCAACTCCAAATTGTCACAACAATCCTTAATGAAATTGTAACTGTAATTATCATTGGATATAATCCTATGAGAATTATGATTAACCATTTAATCGGTGATCATCACCAATGAGATGGAATAATCAATCAACATTTCAAAGCTTAATCAATAAGCTAAATTAAATAAATGAACCAATTATCCAAAATTAATTGAAGCTTAGATAATTCGCAAGCTGGATAATGTGGTCATATAAATTCCCACAAATCCTAAATCTTGTAAAGGGCCAAAACAACTCACGTTGGCAATATTTTAATGGTACATAGTTTAAAGTAAGTGATAGGGGCATATTAAGGGACTTTGAGGGTTTGACCTGTTAAAAACCCTAATAAGATAGATGTAGATTTCCTGTAAGCAGGATAAAATCCCCAGACAGGTCAACGCTTCTTTGATTAAAGGGTTTGGGTGTCCAATTAGCTCCAAAACCTGATTAGATGCGTGAGAATCTTGATCCCCATATCTACAATAACTTCTGAGCCAGAAGGTACTGTAATTATATGGGGCATACAGAGAAATCCCATCTTCAGCGTCCACAGCCTCAAGGGTAACTTAGTTTTTCTCCTAAGACTGATATTAAACTGTCAAATAGAGGATGGATATTTGAAGAGGCATGTTCATTTTTTGGGGCTCCTTTACTTTTGACTGGGAGTTCAAATATTAATGGGATCCAATACCCTAATAGTGAAAGGTATTTTTCTTTATGGTTGATAATGCAGTTAAACTCCCACATCAGTCGTACTCCAATAAGCAACTCATTATTATTGTTTTCTAATGCAATAGTGGGGCAATAACTAGAGGTTCCCAAATTGGAGGGTAAAGGCAGAATATGCCCCAATCGCTTAGTTGGCTGATTAGTTACCGTACCATATTTAGCTTTGTGAATCAAGTCTAACCCATTTTTATTTTCTGGATAAGTTGGGAAGAGATAAAGTTAACTGGTTAGCCAGTATCAATTATTGCCAGGACTTTAACCTTGTGAATGAATACCTCCACCCAAGCCACCAAAGATCCAAACCAGAAATTAATGGCTTGTAGACTGTTGTTAGCGATTTTCAGTGAAGCAAGCGAGGGATTTTGCTGCAACCAAGCCTGGGGCTGTTCAATACTTTTGAAGGTTTTATCTGCCAGCGCTTTGCTTTCCATAAAGGAGCTGACCTCCAAAATTTGCTTTTGTAACTTCCTAATAAAAATAAGAAAACCTAAGATCTTTATTTCCTTGAATAGAAAGAGTAACATCGACTTCTGCTGGCCAGCTAACACAAAACATTCTGAGGTGCTGAGAATAGAAAAAGAGCTATAACAAGGGTCTTGAGGCACTTGAGCGTTGTCAGCATAGGGAGCCTTTTGCCCTATAATGACTGATCTTTTGACATCATATTATGGTGACTGCGATACAAGTTTGAAGTATGGTTATTTCTTTTGCAAAGAGTGCATAATAATTCAGGTGTAGGTGAATTGGGGGTGTGACTGCTAAATCTGGGGACAGTGCTTATTATTGTTAAAACGAGGTGGCCCATTGGTTTTTGTAGTTTTGCATGGATCTCCAGGATGGCTTCTTTGATATGGAGGAGGGACTTCAAGTTAGACTTCACCGCTTTAAGATAGAGTAGAATATTAGGCATATTTTGAACCTAAAATGAGGCGGTGTTAGCATCATCTAACTTAAGACGAATTCCTGTAACCAACGTTTGATCCTCAAGGTAAAAAAATTAACAAACTCATTAATGGATTCCCACAATTAAGGCTTATTACCATAAATGTTTGTTTTTGGTTAGATAAGGTTAGGTTGCTCCCAAATCCCTAACCAAAACAGTCTTGTCTTCATTCCACATACAGCAATGCATTAGATGAGGGAACATAATGTCTTGAGCCAAGCAACTAATACAGTTTGTCAGGTGTTTATGCCATTGGTTGTCAGTGGCTTTTTCTAAGTACTTTCATAAAAATATAAGAAAAAGAAGATGCTCCCCTCTCTGGGGATGTACTTTTCTTTGAACAAGGGTTTAAACGTACCACTTGGGGGATTGGATGCCGGATGACATGAACTGACACCAGGGGCATGCTTTTGCCTAATAGTGAAGCAGTATCTTGGGAATACTATTGAGGATAAAGCGCATCCACTTGACTTTGTAGGTCGTTGATGTCTTCAATTACTAGATCTACTTGATCATTGGTGGCACAAAGAGCCAATTTCATAGTGACTAGCTGGTTTAACTGCTGCATTTCATTTTTAACTCAGTAGTGGCATCTCAGAGTTTGAGTTGATGTTGCTCAGTGGCGAGCACTCTTTGCTCCAACCCACGTACACAGCAGAAAGAATTGCCAAGTTCCCTAGGCATTCATGATGAGCGGCTAGGAAACTTTTAGGAGAGAGGAACTTCATCCTGAGTAATTTGGGCTCCATGAGTGACACGTCCTAATTGCACAATGAGAATTGCAATTGCTGAATTAACGCCTGGAGGCGTTTTCAGGGATTCCTGGGTCAGCACTAGGACCAGGAGGTCCTGGTGGCCCAGGGAGTCCTCGTCACCTATCATGTCCATCTCAGCTAGGGGGTCCACACTCACCAGGAACTTCTTGTGGCCCTGAAGAATGGAGTTTTATCCTGGCAATACGTACTTAATAAATCATTCCTTCCAACAAACTGGAGGCGTTCATCCATGGAGGTCATATAGTTATCTACTTCAGTTTGTAACTCATGGGTACGTTCTCTGACCTGATTATGAATGATAACCTCTAGTTGACTAAAACAATTAGTGAATCCCGTTCGAATGGATCTCATGATCCCTTGATCCAGATGGGTTGACACTTCTTGTATCTCGTTAATAAGCCGCCAATAATCTAGTATAGCGTTTCAGTTTTCACTGCTGGAACTGGGAGACATATTGATAGAATTGTAGGAGTTGCAGATGCATTGTCTCCAATAACTGCAAATGGAGGAGCAGTTACTTGTGATGGACCCTGCTACTTGCAATAGATGATAAAAGGTGGGATATACAAATTGATGCAAATAGCGTTCCATGCATCCAGCTCCAACCTGATCTACATTGAGCGAAGAACAATTTTTGCCAAATTCACCATAGAGACTGGTAATAAGAGCCCATCTTCTATTAGCTCGGCCTCCTGGGACAAAGGCCCCAGATAGGAGGAGCTGGAGGGCTTTGGCGAAATCTGATAAGTGCAAGTGATATTGATCTGCGGATGGAGCATGGATGGTCCCCTCCAATGATGGGTGAAATAGAATGTCGTGGATCACTGATATGTCTCCTACATGCATATTGATTACCCAGTCACTGAGATGGGCGACTTCATAACCCAAGGTGCTTTCAAAGCTGAATCGTTATTGTTCATTGTTTAATTATTTCATATTTTCACCGTGAACTTGGGGTAAACCTGGCAGGGAGCACCAGTTTTGGTTGGACTACGGGGGTTGATACCACGTATCCCTTAATTTTTGAGCCAGGAGACTAAAGTCCTGGGTGTTGGATTATAAATGTTACTTTTATTGGCCAAAAAGTCTTCACCAGGTTACAATGCCTTGAATGGCAAATCATAAGCATATGTTTGTCCCTAAATGATTTTAAAGGTAGACCAAATTGTTAATGGCAAAAACATAGTAATCTTTATTTGCTTAGTTTATCATTATATGGGAGATCAGGGAGGTTTTCTTGCTAAATCTTCAAGTGTAGCATGCTAAATCTATACTTTTTACCAATCAGGGATTCTGAGTAAGTCTGGTAATCTTGGTCAAACAGGATTTAATTGTCATATAGTTTGGGTTTGAACCCTGAGATTAGGAAGCTTTGGGGGAGCAATAGTTGACAGCATATGTTGGGTTGATCCCCAATGTCAGTAGGCTGTGATTTCTGTTGGCGATCATCCCCAATAAAGGTTTGGGATTTTGTTTGATTGAGCTTTATTCCCTTTAGCCAACACATCCAAATCTCCAATTTGGGTAGGGATCACAACACTGACATTTCCAAACCTTAGTCAAGCTCCTGCATTAAAATGTGCCTTTCTTTTGGGTTCAAATAGCAACAGTCTTTTGACTCCTTGCACACCAACTTATTATCTGCCCCATTTTAATGCATCTAACTTTTATTAACCTTTTGTTCTTTTTACCAACGCCTGTGACACCGCTGTGGGTGCCATCCTATCTCAATAAGATGCTGACCAAGTCGACCGTCATGTTGCTTATTTTAGTAATATGTTGACTGGGGCTAAACAGCTTTTTCTCTGTAACTGAACGTGAGTAACTTGAGGTTTTACTTGCTATAAAACACTTCCACCTCTATCTGTATAGTAAACATTTTTAAAAAAGTTACCAATCACGTTTCTCTTCGCTGGCTTTGTCAAATGATTAGGATCCTGATGGGAGGTTAGCTCGCTGGGCCCTAAGGCTACTAAATTATGATATTTCTATAGTTCATTGAGCTATGCCATCCACCAAAACGTGGATGGACTGTCCCACCTCCCTATATTACATATACTATCCCAGAGGAGGATTGGCTTTATGAGCTTCTTCCTCACCCTAGCTTATGGACTCAAGAATTACTGGATGTCCAAGCATGGCTGAAGAAAATGGATGCCTATCCTAAAGTTGTAGATAAGACTTCAATCAAAAGGGTTGGTGTCTCCTTCCTACCTTATCTTTGACCTTCAATTTGCATGGAAACTATCATGGAAGCCTTTAAAACCCTTGCGCATTGTAACGCACTGGCTACTTTCAATGAGCCAATAATGAATTGGGAATCAGGACCCAAGTTAATGACCAAAGGGCGGACAGGGTCCCTGAGATCATTCTTCTAGTGCGTGTGCTACAGGCGCCATGTATGAACACCCTTGGAGAACAATTGCAAGTATGCTTACCCCAAGCAACATGCCCTGACTCCAAGACAAGGTGTATAGGGAGGAAATACTTCCCAAACTCGCTCTCGAAGTCCACCTTATGTTAGTATAGGCCAAACATGGCCGCTTCTAGATTAAATATACCGATTTAAACCTTGGAAGATAATAAACATAAATAAGGCTCAATAACGGCTTCATTATATATATTTTAGGCAAGTTGATAGAGAACGGAAAAAAGAACCTCCCTTCATAAGATCCCTTCCCTTATAACTCTCTCTTGCAAAAAAAATTAAGCCCATCCGTCATTCATGACACTATGTCTTTTGAATTATGCCATAAGCAAACCCCCGTTGTTCTAGGCTGGATTGAACTCCGTAGTGGCTGATCTACCACACCCAAGAATCTTCCAATTCTTATTAGAATACTTTTTGACCTAGAACCCATCCACTTCAAAACCATCTGGTTTGACCTCAGGTCTGACGGAAGTTCTAACCGCATCCTTTCCCAGTATCAGTCCCAGCCTTGTGACTAGCCAAGACTAATGCTCTCTCACACCCTCCTTCTTACACCAGCTTGTCCTGTCTTATCAAAAATCTGGGCAATGTGATGTTGAGGAAAAACCTCAAGCGTCACATCACCTCCCCCTATACAAGAAAACCTCTTGGTCTTCCTAGGACACCGGGCGCAAACTCTGGACATCTGTCATGCGGTCTCCTCAACTGGATGACCCCTCCACCAGACCAAAAAGGGCTGACGACCCTGCACCACCTTTGAGTCCAGGATCCCCTCCACCTCATACTCCTCAGACCCACTGTCAGCTTGAAACAAAGGAGAGGCCCTCTCAGGCAGCTGTCCTAAGAATAGTTTGAGCTGCGACACATGCAACCCTTGATGACATGTACCCCTCTAGAAACTTCAGCTCAAATGCCACCTCGTTCACCGCCCTCACTATTGGGTATGGGCCCAAAGCCACCAGCGCCAAATCTTGCTTTTCACAGGTATGGCATAGCTCCAAGCGTTTACCAAAACCCGATTGCCCTTCTTTAAAACGGTCCCCTCTGACCTATGACTATCTGCTTTCCTCTTCTGAGCTGCGACCGCCACCACCAGATTCCTTCTCAGGAGCCTCAAGGTATCCCAGATCTCATGTGACAGCTCATATGCTGCTGGATTCTGACCCTCTCACAAAGCCGCATACCCTAAAGGTGCTGACCATGATTTGTGAAAAATGGGGTCATCCCTCATGGATTCATGCTTGTGGTTGTTATATAAAAATTGCGCCAAAATCGCCTGACTTACCAACCATCGTGCCGCCCCAAGATGTAGCATCTCAAATAATGTTCCAATATTTGATTTACCCTCTTGGTTTGGACATCCAATTGGGGGTGGTAAGCTGATGAACGGGAGGACTTTATCTTCAAGTTTGCTAACAGATGAAACCAGAAACGAGATTTGAAATGGGTACCTAGGTCTGACACAATCTCCTCTGGTACCCCATGTCAGGAAAAGACCTCATTCATAAAGATCTAACCCGCTACCTTTGAAGAGATGGTTGAGCAACAAGGGTAAAACTCTGCATATTTTGTCAGGCGACTCACCACAACAATCAGGGCGTCCATACCCTGGGACTTGTGCAACCCTGTAATAAAATCCACACTCAGAGGCTCACGGCCTGGATGGAATCTGAAGCGGCTTCAATTTTCTCCTAACGGCATACAGAGGACTTTGACCTGGCAGACACCACACATCTCTCCACATACTACCATACTACTGCACCCACTCCCCTTCATAAATACTGGTGACGAACCAAGTACAGCTTCTTCACCCCACCTGGATTTCCTGACAAAGGATGATTGTGGTTTGCTGCCAACACCTCCTGCTGCAGACTCATCACCAGAACCCAGATCCTTCCTTCATGGAGGATAAGACCTCCCTGGACTAAGAACCCCATATGTCTCTTGCTCGCCTCCCCTTCTCTTGTCTCATCCAAAATCCGTCTGCCTAACTCACTCCTCTGCTGTGCAGTCCGAATTCTCCCTGAGAAATTTCTTCTCTCCGACCCTAGATCATTGCAAACTGACTCAATGGCAACATTGTATCGGTGTTAAAACTCCTCAACTCCTCCTTAGAAAACAACAACCCTAAATCAAGACTCAGCAAATCTGGCAAGTTATTTTGTTTCCCTGTCTTATACTCATTCCACAAGTCATACTGAACAAATCATAAGTGCCACTGGGCCTGTCTCAGATTTTTCAGACTTGGGGATTTATAATACTCTAAGGCTCAATAATCAATCCAGATCACAACCGGATGCCCGGCATACAATAGGTGGTGTTGCCTCTCCCCTAATGACACCACTATTGCTAAAAATTCCTTGTCATAGACTGGGTAATTCATCTCAGCGGGTACCATCTTCCAGCTTAAGTAACAGACAGGGTGATCAACCCCGTCTTTACCCTCCTGCAATAGCACCACTTCAAGAGCAAAGTTTTATACTTCATTCTTCACTACAAACGGCCTGTTGGGGTTAGTATGAGCCAGAACTGGGGCTGTCAGCAAACTCATCTTCACCCATTGGAAAGCTCTTTTCTCAGCCTCCCCAAACAAAGGGTACATCCCCAGTCAACCTTTTCAATAAACCACCCACTCACTAAATTCTGGGAGAACCTCCTTACAAAGTTCACAACACCTAAAAAACTCCACACCTCAGTCTGATTCCTGAGGGCCTTCCACTCCACTGCTCGCAGCTTATCAAGACATATCACTAACCACCCATGGAAAACCACATTCCCCAGGAAGGACACCGAGTCCTTATTAAACTTACACTTGGATGGCTTTAACTTCAATCCGCCCAGCTTACCACCTCCAGCACACTCCTTACATCCCTCACATGATCTTGCATCAACCTGGAAAATACCAGAATATCATCCATATAGGCAACACAACGCCTACCCACCAATCCCCCCAACACACAGTCAATCATGCATTAAAAGACTGCGGGGACATTATGTAGCACAAATGGCATAACCCAATACTCAAAATTTCCCAAGTGGCACTTAAAACGCGGTATATTTCTGGTGCTCCAGCCTCAAAGGAATTTTATTGAAAGCGTCAACCAGATCCAATTTGGTAACACCACGCACCCCAAAATCATGGTATATTATCTTCCATGAGTGAAATTGGATAAAGGTCAGGCTGTGTCACTGCATTGAGCCGCTGGAAGACCACACAAGGACGTAGTTACCCACTCACCTTTGGCAAAAGCAGCATTGGTGAAACCACAGATGATTTGGATGGCACAATCAGACCCAAACCTTGCATCTTATGGACATATTCATCAAGAGCCTCACTAGCCTGAGGTTTCAACAGATAAATTTGACATTCCTTTGGCAACTTAGAGCCTTTTTGAATTGAAACCTAAATTAAAAGTTCCCTGTAGGTGGTAAGGTGTCTCACCCTTGGGTTCAAACAATGATGTAAAATCCTGGTATCTCTTTAGCAAACCCTCCAATGGCGCTAATGAAGATATTCCCACCAATACGCTTCACTGATGACCCTGGGACTGGTACTCCCACTCCCACACATCTGAGCCCCCAGGCGACAACAGCACTTTCCCCTAGTATCATATTAAATTGCGTATGGAACTGATGCCACCGCCTCGTCCCCAGAACAACTGGGTGAAACAATTGTGCCACAGCATGAAACCCTTTTTCAAACTCATCCAGGCCTTGTCTCAACAGGATCCTGGCCTGCACCTTCCATACCGCAGTCTTCTTGGTGGCATCTTCCAACAACATAAACTATCTCCCTGCAATGGCAATCCACATCTTCTTTCCCACTCCTTATCCACATAATCTTTATCAGCCCCAGTGTCCACCAGGGTCAGGACTTTTTACACTCCTTCTTTCCAAGACCTTCCCGCACTTCTACTGGTAAAAATAATTATGAACAAATTGAACAAAGCGGCTTACTCTGGGACACCAGCTTCACTGGTGTTATAAAATCAGATGGTATTGTTAGGATCTGCCATAATGTTCATATAGGTCGAACCCACTGAGCAACAGACAGAAGATGTGGGGATTGTTGGTCCTTTAGACACACTTGAAAATATACGAAACAAATAGGAGCAATCGCCCCAACGTCTCCTTATTTACTTTTTAATAAATACAGCGACCTTTTGCTGTTCTACTATCTCTCTACTATTGACAACATACTTCTCTTAATCGCCCATCATGCTTATATACAGCGGCTTTGGATAATACCGCTCTCATAGCTTGGACTATTCTATTCTGTCAATTCTCCTCGATTTTGGCTTGTTATTCTTTAGCTCTTTATCACCCTAGTTGTAGGCGATTTTATTTGTATTCATCAAATGTCAACATTGTCTTATCGGCTTATCACCTTATTTAGAGGCAATCCAATAATAGCCTGTTATATCCCAATATTGCCTCATCTTGAGGCACTCAAATAATCGTAACTGATATCATGTTTGGCGGATTCTTTCCAATCCGCCCTAGCTGTCCCAAGATTATCGTCCAAACATCAGAATCATGACATTACCCCCTCCTTGACTGGATGATAAGGCTCCTATTGCTTGTATGGTCAGAGGAACTTTGCATGCACTCAGTTAATGATCTGACCACTTGTGGGGTCCTTGATGGTATATGCATCGACCTCAGTTTTCTCTATAACTTTGAACGGACCAATCCAAATACTGGCCAGCTTGTGTTTCCGCTAGAACCCATGTTGGTCATAGAAGAGAACCATAATGCCTTCTTTGAACTGCACCAACTTGTTATGACATACCTGATTGGCAGCCTGATTTCTGATCTTCTTGACTAACCTGTATGAATATGCTTTAATTTGCAATCTGATCAGAGTGTTTTCAAGGTTAGTCATATAGCAATAAGGTTCCGTTCTGCTGGTGTCTTCTACATATGAACAAAGTAACTCTAGAAGAGCTGGGTGTCAGCCGTATAGTAGTTGGAAGGGGATCTTCCCCATGGCAGAATGTTAACTAAAGTTATTGGCAAACATGGCAGTGGAAAGGAGAGTCTCCAATCAGAAGGTTGATCCATTACTAATTTTTGTAATATGTTCACCAAAGTCCCATTCACCCGTTCAACCATTCCATTGGACTCAGGGTTATATGGAGTCATCAGAACCCTGTGGATACCCATAGGCTTATTAAGTTTGGGGAGGATGTGCGAGGTGAAGTTGGTTCCATTATCAGTAAGAATGAATTGAGGGCAGCCATGTCTCTGAATAATGCATTCCATTGTAAACTTGGCCACTGTGACCGCCCCCAAATCCCATATTGGCTGCACTTCAACCCACCGGGTCAAGTGGTTAAAAGCCACCAGAATGTACTTACACCAGTTAGCTTCTGTTGTCAAGGGACCAACGACATCAAGGGAAACCATATGCAAAGCAAAATGTGGTTTCACTACCTGATATGAAGTCTAACGGCGAATTAGCTTCTCCACTTGACACTGATGGCAACAGGAAATGGTTTTGAGCACATCAAACTTCATGCTTTCCCAACAGTACTGAGGGTGCAATAACTCCATTGTCTTGCGCACTCCACCATGTCTGACTGCCTTGTGGGCGCTCATAATAATTCCCGGCCATGCTGAGGGTCACAGAAAATTCACTGTAGGATTGCCAGTCCACTTGTACAGTTCCTCGTTCCGTTGGAAGGTATTCGTTTGAATCTCACTAACACTTTAATTACTTGGGGTCATTTGTCATCATATTTTCCGCTGAGCATCTTATCATACATCACATCACTGAGGTCCACCATCACGGTAACAGTTGGCAGTTGAGTCAAACAGTCAGCGTTCTGATGCTTTACTCCTGGGCGGTGAAGGATCTCAAAGACATAAGCCTGCAGCTTAAGAACCCATCAAGCCAAACGCCCTTCAGGCTCTTTGAGGCTCTGCAAACAGCATAATGATGCATGATTTGTTATAACTCTAAACTTGTCCCCATGCAAGTAGACTCTGAATTGCTTATACTTGTAGGTCACCACCAAGCACTCCCACTCAGTAACAGTATAATTACGCTCATGTATTTTCAGACTTTGACTCCAGTATGCTATGGGATGCTCCTCTCCCTTGTCGTCTTTCTGAGAAAGTACTGCCCAAACAGCAGAAAGGGATGAATCCGTCTGAACAATAAACTCTCTATTAAAGTTTGGATAGCATAACACCAGTGCTTTGGTCAGTACCGTATGAAGCATATTGAAAGTGTATTGATGACGTTCCATCCATTTGAACACAGCATCCTTTTTTAACAATTCAAATAGTTGCCCCCAATATAGCTAAAGTTAGGGATGAAGCGCCGGTAGTAACCAACCATTCCCAAAAAAATACCTGTATGTTGCGTTTACTATAAGGTGTAGTTATTTTATGTAAGGCCTCCACCTTTGACAGCTGTGGTTTCAACCCCTTATAGTATACCAGAAAACCCCAGGTATTCAAGCTGAATTTTGAAGAAGTTACATTTTTAAGGCTTAATTTTGATGTTTGCCTCAGCAAGCTGGCGATATACTGCTTGTAAATGATCAAGGTGCTCTGAAAAGGTTTGAGAGAAAATTTTAATATCATCTAGGTATATAAAGATGAATGACAGCTTCAGGTCACCAAGAATAGTGCCCATGGCTTTCTGAAATGTAGCTGGGGTGTTACACAGCCCGTGAGGCATCCAAGTCAGTTGAAAAAGGCCTTTGGAGGTAAATATGGCACACTTTTGCTGTTCCGCCATGGGTAGCTCAATTTGCCAATAAATGATATCTAGTTCATCGCTAAAAAGAAATGGGCTCATCCTAATTGATCCAAAGCATCATTGATCCTTAGCAAGGGGTATGAGTCCTTATTGTAATACTGTTTAGCTTCTGGTAGACTATTACTACAAGGTTTGTGCCATCCTTCTTTTTTACAATCAGAATGGGTGAAGCCCATAAACTCTTTGATGGTTTAAGCATTTTTTGCTCAAGAAACTTGTCAATTTTATTAGTGACAATGTCTTCCACTTCCCTCAATTGGCAGATCAGCTGAGATTATAGGGAAATGATCTCCTGTGTCTACTCAATGGACCACCCCCAAGCACAGCCTAAGTTGTGATTGTTGACAGCGAAAATACCCTTATATTTCTGAAATAAAGCTATTGCTTGGTATTTTTGTTCTTCTGGTAGCCCTATTAGATTACTTCGCGGTACCACCATCATTATTCCAGCTGGTGCCTTGACTGGTAGACTGAATTTGTCCAATGACCTGAAATCATAAATTTGAAGGACCTCTTCTGTTGAAGTCAAATGTAAATATGCTACTATTTGGTGTCAGAAGATTTGCATTGGTTCGCTCTGGCTGTTTGCTAACAAAACCTTAATCTCTCCATGGCCTGGAAGTATAATCCCTGGAGCCACATTAGACTCAAATCACGTTTGATGATAGAGCCCGATGACTTCCCCATATAGCCCAATGGGCACTTCATCTCTAGCTTGGTGTTCACTAAAACTTGATGTCCAGAAGGGATAGATATGGGCCCTGCAGCTCGTAGAGTTATCCCTTGATATTCATATATCTGCTGGGGAAGGGGCCATGTCTTGTTTTTTAGTCTATGATAGCGAACTGGCATCACACCATCACTATATGCAAGATTGATATGGCTCATGTGCACTGGATCCTTTGGCATTCCACTAGAGGTGAAGTAAATTAGGATCCGCTGTCCCAAAATGTCAAGAATCTCCTTCGTCATATTGATGACAGCCCCAAAATGGTGCAGGAAAGCAGTTCTGATTAGCAAGTCATAGTTTTTATTTGGTAGCACAATCGCTGGATTTATGACAAAAATGGACCCAAAGTGCAGAGGTAGCGTACTGTAAGCTCCCTCAAAACAGTGCTTTCTGATCCAGAAGTTCCATAACATTCAATGTGCCACATCAGGTTTTAATTTTAACTTCGCCACCAACTCAGTGGAAACTATATCACTGGAGCACCAGTATCTATTATAGCGCAAACTCTATTTTGCTACAAAATTATCACTTTACATACACTCAGAATAAGAAGAATATTGACTGTATAAATTGTGAAGCTTTACAGAATCTACTTTTAAGAAAAAGCATTATTCCCTCACCAACTTTAAATATTCTTTGACAATGGCGTCTACTAGAGGGGGGACGTTTACTCCTTTCAGAGTTGGAACATCCGCGGTAGAATCCAGCTTGTCTGAGGATCCTTGATCAAGCATTTGACTGGAATATGGCTTTGGTTGTTCTGGGGATTCTTCGTCCACAACAGCCTTGGCTTGAGCTCGTGTTACTATGTTCACTCCTCTAACTGGCTGATGCTATAAAATTCCGTCATTGTACTGAGGGACTTCCAAAGGATATAAAACTATTGATTCAGGGACGTTTTGGGTTAAGATTGCGGAGGTAGAGGGTCCTATCTCTACTCCACTCCATCTTTTCGCTGGTAGTATTGGTCTTGGTGTATATAGTGCACATGGCAATTATGGCAGAATTTTGCTAAAATGAACAGGGCGGCCGCATTCATAGAAGCTGACCCCATACGAGCCACGTCATTATTGTCCTAAGAGGGTCCAGGTCAAAGTATTTGGGGTCATTAAGTGTAACCAGGCCCAAGTCATTAAGATGATTGCTGATGCTCGGTGTAGCTAGGTCCTGGTTGGTAGCTAGGCTGGTGACGGTTGTTGTGATCAACCCATGGATGCTGATCAAATTGTTGAGTATAATAGGCAGAGGACTTGGCGCAGAATTATAGTAAGGTTGAGGTTGCTAGGTAGAACGTGAGTCAGATGAGAGTATTCTCCTGAATAAGAGGTTACAGTAGAGTTGGTAGTCTTCCGTTCCATATTTGGTGGTGGAAAGTTAGGGATATGTGATGCAAAAACTGTACAATTTTGAGCAGGGGAACGTTGTCATCCAGAAGTGGTGAAATGACAGCGTGAAGCTCTCAGTATGGCTTCAATGCGGAGGTCATGGCGATGCACATGCCAGCTTCTGCTAAGTACCCTGTCCAAATAAGCACATGAGTTTCCATTGTAAATTGATCAGCGAACTGCAGGAGAGTCTCATCTCAGTGGAATCCAATTGTTAAGAATTTCGCTTTCCTCTGTGACATCTTTGAGGACCCCTGAACAGGCGAAGCAAGGTATCTTTTACATCCCTATAGGTAACAGAGCTACTTGGGAGGAAACAGGTGACTTAATCAGCACTCCTGACATCCAAGGCAGATATCAACAGTTTAGCCTTCCATCTATCTGAAGCAACTTCCCGCTGCAAATTCAAACCGTTTGAAGAAACCTTGTGTTAGAATTTGGCTGAATCCTTGAGATACGCCGTAAGGGGTTTTGCACAGGGTTTAGCCCACTGAGCAATAATAACAATTATATGACAATCGTAGCCCTCAGTAACAACAGAATAAACTTAATGTAATAATTATGGGGCGCTTGCTCCCACTACAATATTGTATTTAATATAAACAGCGGATCCTAACTGTTTCACTCACTCTATCCTTTAAAAAACCTCCTCCTCTTAATCGCCCATCTCACTTGTATACAGCGGCTTCATATGATACCACTCTCATAGCTTGGACTATTCAGTTCCACCGATTCTCCTCGTTTTGGCTTGTTATTCTTTAGTTCTCTATTGCCTAAATTGTAGGCGATTAAATTTTTATCATCTAATGTCAACATCTCCCTATCGCATTATTTTGGGTCAATCTAATAATAAACCTGTTATATCCCAATATCGCCTCATCTAGAGGCACTCAAATAATCATAACTGATATCAATTCGGCGGATTTTTCCAAACCTCCCTAACTGTCTCAAGGTTATCATCCAGTCATATTGGAATTACGACATTACCCCCTCCTTGAATGGATGATAAGGCTCCTATTGTTTGTATGGTCAGAGGACTTCACGTGTACCCAGTTATTAATTTGACCCCCCGCAGGTTTCTTAATGGTGTAGGTGTCAGCCCCAGTTTTCTCAATGATCTCAAATGGTCCACTCCATATACTGGCAAGCTTGTTCCTTCTTCTGAACCCATGTTAGTTGTGAAACAGGACCAATTCCCCTACCCCAAACTGTAGAAGACTGCTGCGTCTACCTTGGTCAGCTGCATGATCCCAAATCTTCTTGGCAAGACTAGTGGAATTTGCCTTGGTTTGGAGTTAGATCAGCGTGTCAGTTAAGGCAGACAAATAGCGGTGGGGCTTGACTCCACCGGTATCCTCCAAACAGTAGTAAAGCAATGAACTCAGCACTGAATGTCATATATAGAGCAATTGGAATGGACTATTACCAGTTGCTGAGTGGTAGCTGATATTGTATGTAAAGACAGCGGTGGATAAAAGGGTGCTCCAATCGACAGCTGCTCATTTACAAGCTTGCATAGAATATTTACCAAGGTCACATTGACCCATTCCACCATACCGTTAGATTCAGGGTGGTAGGGGGTTGTTAAGACCCCACAGATTGCCATGAGCTCATTCAACTTGGCCAATATATGTGATGTGAAATTGATCTCGTTGTCCATTAGAATAAATTGTGGACAACCATGGATTTGTATGACACACTCCAGGATGAACTTGGCGGTAGTGACAGCCCCCAGATCCTTGATAACCCCTTGCTTCCAGTCATCTTGTCAAATGGTCAATGGCAACTATAATATATTTGGAGCAGTTTGTGCCAGCTGAAAGAGGCCCCACCACGTCTAGCAAAACAGTATGCCATGCAAACTGAGGCTTGACTAGCTGGTATGTGGTTTTTTGGTGGAATGGTTTCTCCACTTGGAACTGATGTCAACAACCAAACGTCTCAAGCACATTGTAGTTCATACTCTCCCAATAGTAGCGGGGTTGCAAGAGCTCCAGCGTCTTTCTCAACCCTCCATGACCTACTGATCTAGAGCATCCATAAATTATCGCAGGCCTGGTAGAGGGTTTTAGGGAAACTCAGCGTTGATTCCCCAATTCATCTAATTAATTCCTCATTGCAAAAGAAAGTATCCTGCCTAAGCCCATCTAATACTTTGATCAGGGGCAGTGGCTCATCATTATTTGCCCACAATCATCTTTTTGTACATTATGTCCTCCATATCTTCTGTAATGGCAACCATGGGTATTCAGGAAAGACAGTCCACATTTGATGCTTTTCCCCTGGTTGATGCATGATCTTAAAATCATACGCTTGTAATTTCAAAGCCCAACACATGAGCCGCCCTTCAGGTTCCTGCAGATTCTGTAGTAAGCGCAAGGGGGCATGATCCGTTACCACTTTATATTTCACCCCTTGGAGGTAGACTTGGAATTGTTTATATGCATAGATTACCGCTAAACACTCCCGCTCAGTCACTGTGTAGTTTCATTCAGGGCCAGTTAAATTGCAGCTACAATATGCAATGGGGTGCTCCACCCCATCATCATCTTTTTGGGATAACACAGCCCCCACAGCAGAAAGTGAAGTGTCTGTTTGCACAATAAACTCTTTTTCAAAATTGTGGTATTGCAAAAAAGGCGCACTAGCCAGCGCGGTTTGTAATACATTTTAAGCGGTTTGACATTGATCCATCCAGTTGAAGGCAGAGTTTTCTTAAGTAGCTAGAAGAGTGGAGCCCTGATACAGCTAAATTAGGATTGAACCGCCGATAATAACTGACCATCCCCCAAGAACACCTGGATATCCCACTTATTGCTTGGCCATGTCATTTTGCGGATGGCTTCCATCATGGCTGTCTGAGGACTAAGCCCTTTGGAGTCTACCACAAAGCCAAGGTATTCCAACTGTTCCAAAAAATGGCACTTTCAGGACTTTACTTTGATAATTAGCATCAGCAAGGCGGCGGAATACTTGCTCCAGGTGTTCAAGATGCTCTGTGAACATCCGCGAAAATATGTTGATATCATCAAGATAGACAAGAATGCAAGAAAGCTTTTGGTCACCCAAAATAGTGTCCATAGCTCATTGGAACGTAGCGGGGGCATTGCACAAACCTTGTGGCATATGTGTGTGCTGAATGTCAAACATTCTCCTTTTCAATCTAAGAAAAAGAATGTTGGAGGTATTAATGCTCCCAAATCTGCTACCATGATTGGCCCATCTCCTGTCCAATCATCAAATAATATAGTGGATATCAACAATATGAGTACCCACGGTAAAAAAACCTTGGCAGATTCTCAGTGGAATCCTAGCTATTGGAAAACATGGCTTATAACAAAAAATGGCTTAAAAAGGTAAATACTAATATTAGGATTATTCCGACTTCTTGGTCAAATTTGAGGTGTTCAATATTGCATGGATCTGAACCTCCACAAGGTGAAAAGATTTTACCCATCGATGATTGGGTGCGAATTAACAAATCATTACCACTCAGATCTGAACCCTCCCGAGGTGAGAAGATTTTACTCATCAATGATTGGGTGCAAATTAACCAATCATTACTATACAAGTCTGACCACCGCCGAGGTGCAAAGATATTACTTGACAATGATAGGGTGCAGATTAACCAATCATTACCACACAAGTCTGACCACCGCCAAGGTGAGAAGATTTTACTCGCTGGTGATTGGATACAATACATCAAATTGTTACCACATGGGTCAGTTTTGCCAAAAAATATTTATCTTCAATATGATAGGCCAAAAGCTATATTTCCTAATTTAGATGACTCAGCTTTATATACTTTTGCCTCAAATACCCATGGTCTCAAAATCTGAACTAGTTTAAATAGGAAAAACTAGTATTGAGAAAAGGACCTTTCTTGGTTTTGCCCTGCCTAAACAATAAAATTATAAAAACTTTAACAAAGCATTTTTTTACTTTTATTATAAAGTAAAATTCTCACTTTAAACAAAATATTTGTGGCATCCATTGGCAGATCTCACAAACTGGTGCTCACTACAGGGGTTGAATCCCCTGAATACTTCAATAAGTATTAAAGAAATGCGGAGTGTCACCTGTTGGGTGCGAAATGGAGAAGGGACTGAAGACGATGATTGAATGGACAGCCCTACTGCTCTGATATATGAAGAACAATTTGAGCACATATTAATACCTGAGTATCATTGCATCACTTGGCCAGCCACTGAAGCTGTGAGAGACCTTACTCATGGAATCCTTAACCCTGGCAACATTACATCTCATGAACAAGCGTCGTTGGTAGAGGAACACCACTTGTTTCTTTATGAGACTAGTGTCCTCCCAGAGACCTATGATCAGCTTACAAATTTGACCACCTACGTACACAAGTTTGCTCACCCTGCCTTGGTCCATATGATGCATCTCTTAGCCAGCCATCATGAAGAGCTTCATCGACACCTAGATACCCATGCAGCTCTGAATTTAGCCTATGATAAGTTGTATAAATTGACCTCCGAACATCTTAGAGCAGTTAGATCTGGTGTGGAAGCTAATCGCAACTTCATCATACAGCTGCATGACTGACTTACTACTATGGACTCTGGGATTGTAAAGTATGTCAAGGAGGCCATGAAGATATTCTGGGATGAACTGAATGCATCCTCCGCTAGCACCCACTCGTTGTTGGAGGAGTTTGCTAAAGAACTTGAAAAGCAAAATGAGCAAATGCATCGTGACCTTTCAGCCCCCGACTCCATCCTTCAAGAGAAATATGAACTGCGTGTGGCTGTGGTGGAGCGGCAGTTAATTCAGGTCTTTTCACGTGTTGATGAGCTTGAACGTCGTCTGTTGCTTGAACCATCTAGCGCCACCACCACCCTTGCATCCAAGGTTGTTCAGCTAGAAAAGGCTACCTCTTAAAGCTTCATTTGAAAATACCAAATATTTGTCACGTTGCCTGAGTGAATGCGAAATTGAAGCAAAAGTGATAAAAGCTTCGCTGGAAAGCCCTGTGCTGTTGAAGGAAGTATTTAGTTGACTAATGCAGGTTGAGCGGAAGTATGAACAGATTAAAAAGGGTTACAAGGCCCCAGCTCCCACTCTCGTGATGATGAAGAGTGTAAACAAATGAAAGAAGATCTGAAGAACCATGTGAAAGCCATGGAAACTGCTTAATTAAACCTAAGCTCAATGGTGTCTCAACTTTGTTTTCAAGTCTCTGCAATGGAAAACCGAGTGGAAGATCTTGAAACTCATAAATCAGGGATCGAAGCTCAACTGAGACTATGTGAATCTGGGCCCCTAGAAGCCCTCTCTAAAGTGAAAACCTGGATTGAAGCCATGCATGACCAGTTTGATCGCCTTTCGTGGACCTTTGATCAGTTAAGCTACCGCTCTGAAACCTTGGAAGCAGAAGCTCCATTTATTCATACCCTTACTGGGAATGATTATCATACATTCAAACCAACGTTTAAAGACAAGTTTATCCCCAGCGAGGGTAGCATTGCTTCGTTTTTATATGTTTATGAAGCAGCTATGAAAGGGGCGACTGATTGTCAGAAGGCCAAACATATCCTATACTGTTTGGGCTGCATGGCACAGGAGGTGATGGTCCCACATATGGATGCTCTTAGCACCTAGTCCGAAGTTAAAGAGGCCCTCATAAACACGTTTGGTTCAAAGCAGGTTTAAGTATGAAAAAGCAAGCTTTTACGCATATGAGTATCTGAAGAGGAGAGTCAGTGGTCACCTTTGCGGAACGATTTTATATGGAAGCACAGATGTTGTTAACTTCAAAGATGTTGACTTTGGATGAAGCTGTAGCCTCAGTTTTGACTGGAGTGGCTACTTACCCATCGCTAGTGATGTACATCACCTCAGTTAAACGCTATTTCCATATCATTCAAGACATCAAGGAGGCGTTAATAGATGTCGCTGATTTCCATAAGCCTGAAATTCCATGTGGAGCAGTATCTCATCCTCGCGTTTTGACCATTGAGGATTCAAAGCCTAAGCCTCGAGCCCTAGCTATTGAAGACAAGAAGGAGCCCCTTCAGATAATGGGCCCTGAAGAGCAAAACCCCAAAGCAAAACGTCCTGAACGCCCTCGGTGCATATACTGCAACAAGTTTGGATACAATGAGGCTGTGTGCTGGAAAAAGAAAGCTGACGCCGAGGAACAGGAGCAGGGAAAAGAAATGTCAGCATATGGAAAGGCAAACCTATTGCTGACAAATCTCATGTGCCTGACTCATTTAACCAACTTATGCCATTACCTCGCGTTACTAATACCCCCGAGGATGATTCTGAGGGGGTATGGATGAGGTCAGCTATTAAGTTGTAGGAGTACCTGCTGAAGTGGAAGTCCCTGATCTCTTGAATGCTGGAGGAGTGGATGAAGCCACCATACCTGAAGAGACGTACCTCAGCCAAGTTCTAGGGGAGCTAATTATTATCAATACTGCCAGCGACGCAGATGAGGTGTTGTCTCACCTTAATTGCCCTATCCAGCATGGCCATACCATGCATTCCATCCAGGAAAATTACCCCAAGACTGCGTGCAAATTAACCTCCTTTTTCCTTCTTAAGGAGGTCTTAGCGCTATCACCCACTTTTGGGGGGATACTTATGAAGGTCGAAGTAGTTATCCAAAAAGTTTGGGTGATGGCTATTTTAGATACAGGCTCCTCAGTGAACTTAATCTCCTCTAAGTTGATAAAAAAGATCAAACTTGCACCTGATTTGGAGTACAACTAAGACTTTGGAACCACTGGTCCTAACAACACCCGCGCACTGGGTGCTTACTCATCACTTCCCATTTGTATTGTGAAGCTTATTCCTTGGCCCCCGCAGTGGCTTTGGATAATAACGCTTATGATATGCTTATAGGTACTCAGTTTATGATTAAATATGACAGCATTATCAATATGAAGCAAGGGTTCTTGTCGTTGCTCAATTATAAAGTCCCCTTAGTTCTAGCCAATACAGAACACAGCAAGAAGGAATACTCTTGCATGTATACCAACCTCGCAATAACAGTGACTAAAGAAGGGCAGGCTGCCAATGAGCTCCGCACCCCCTTCCTACATCTCAAGTGGCTGCTAAGGTATTATACTACCATAACTAAAACACCCCTCCCAGCATTCTTGAGGAGTGCAATATTGGACATTCTTCTTTTCAATTTAAAAAAGAATGTTGGAGGTATTAGTGCTCCCCAATCTGCTACCATGATTGGCCCATCTCCTGTCTGATCATCAAATAATATAGTGGATATCAACAATATGAGTACCCATGGCGAAAAAACCTTGGCAGATTCTTGGTGGAATCCTAGCTATCGGAAAAATATGGCTTATAATAAAAAATGGCTTAAAAAGGTAAATACTAATAATAGGACTATTCTGACTTCTCAGTCAAATTCGAGGTGTTCAATATCGCACAGATCTGAATCTCTGCGAGGTGAGAAGATTTTACCCATCAATGATTGGGTGCGAATTAACCAATAATTACCATATGAGTCTGAACCCTCCCAAGGTGAGAAGATTTTACCCGTTGATGTTTGGGTGCAAATTAACCAATCATTACCACACAAGTCTGACCACCGCCAAGGTGAGAAGATTTTACTCGCTGGTGATTGGATACAATACATCAAATTATTACCACGTGGGTCAGTTTTGCCACAAAATATATCTTCAATCTGATAGGGTAAAAGGCTATATTTTAATAATTTGGATGACTCAGCTTTATATACTTTTGCCTTGAATACCCATGGTCTCAAAATCTGAACTAGTTTAAATAGGAAAAACTAGTATTGAGAAAAGGATCTTTCTTGGTTTTGCCCTGCCTAAACAATAAAAAACATAAAAAACTTAAACAAAGCATTATTTATTACTTTTATTATAAAGTAAAATTCTCACTTTAAACAATATATTTGTGGCATCCATTGGCGGATCCCACACTGAAACAATCTTTTTGAGGTGTTTATAGCGCACTTTTCTTGTTCCGCCGCTGGCAACTCAATCTGCCAGTACCCAGATATTAAGTCCATAGCAGAAAAATACTTGGCCCCGCCTAACCGATCTAAAGCATCAACAATTTGTAGAAGCGGGTATGAATCTTTTTTCATGATGCAGTTAAGCTTCCGGTAATCAATTACTACTCAATTGGAGCCATCTTTCTTTTAGACAATTAGCACTGGGGATGCCCAGGGACTTTTTTGATGGCTCCAACATTCCTTGTTCCACCAATGTATCTATTTCTGCAGATACAACTTCTTCCACTACCTTTGAGCGACGGATAGGCTGTGACCTGATAGGGGGGTGGTCTTCCCATGTCCACCCAATGCACAGCCCCATGAGCGCAAATCAAGTCATGATCATTGGTTGCAAAAATGTTGTGGTACTTTTATAAACAGGTCCATCATCCTATCCTTCAGATCCTCTGATAGACCAGTTAGTGCCTCCCATGGAACCACAGACATTATGCTGAAGGGGTTTTTAGGGGCAATCCGAGATCTTCCCAAGAACCAAAGTTGTGTATCTTTTAGACCTCATTGATAGGGATCAGGTGCAGGTAAGCCACCACTTGGTGCCGCTGAACTTTCATCACCTTCTTCTGCAGATTCACTATTAACACCTTCACTTCCCCCTGCCCTGGTAACAGTAACCCAGGAGCCACATGAGATTTGAGCCACAATTGTTGATAGGGCCCCACAACTTCTCCGTACAGACCTCCTGGTATATCAATTTCAAGCTCTGTAACAATTATAATCCGATGATTCAGAAGGAATAGTCAAAGCATTTGCGGCTCATAGCGGAATCCCTTTGTAATCGTAAATCTAGTTTGGGAGCATTTGGGTCTTCCGCTTCAGCTGCCAATATCTTACAGGAATCACACCATCGCTATAGGCGAGATTAATGTGACTAAAGAAGATTGGGTCATCAGGAACTCTGCTAGAAATAAAATAGATGGGGATCCGTTGTCCCAGGATGGCTAGGGTCACTTCCATCATGTCAACTGTGCTTCATAGTGTTGCATAAAAGCAGTCTCAATCAGTAGATCATAATTGCTATCTTGTAATACTACCACCAGAGCCAAAAACAATGGATCCAAACCGCAAAGGAAGCGCACTATACGCTCCATTAGAGACCGTAGTTTCCATTCCAGTGGTCCCATACACCATCCAGAGGTCTATGTCAGGTTTTAAAGACAACTTTGGCACCAACTTAGTGGAGACATTGTTAACAGGAGCGCCTGTATCAATTATAGCTCATACTCAGGTTTTGGCTACCATAACATCACAATAATTGCACTCTGAGTAAGATGAATCTAGCTATTTACTACGTGTACATTTAGCGGTTCACATTTTCCAAGGTAACCTATAATACCTGCACTGACTTTAGGGTATCCTGTTATAATAGCGTCCACTAGAAAGGCGACCTCTACTTCTCATATAGACAACACATCTGCAAACAGTTCTAGCTGGTCTGACGGATTTTGGTCAAACATTTGGCAAGCGTAAGGCATTGGTTGCTCCAGAAACCCTGTGTCAGCCATTTCTTTGACTTGTGCTTGGATCAACACATTTACTCCCCCAACCAGATGTTGGTAGAGGAATGTACCATCATACTGGGAGGCTTCTGCTGCCTTCAATACAATAGATTCAGGTAGGACGTATGACTTCAAGATAGCGGTAATAGAGAGTCCCATCTCTACTCCGCTCTGAACTTTCCCTGATAACTTGGATCCAGTTGTACGTAAGGATCTGTCAATTGGGGCACCATCATCCCATGTGCCCGGTACAGCCGCAATTAAAACAACTAACTCCATAGGACCTACATCTGTGCTTAATATAATTGGGCCCACTCAGAAAGTTATTCTGAAGATGATCAGTGTAACCAGACCCACTTTGGTAGAATGCCTGCCGTCAATCAGTGTAGTTAGGGCTGAAGCATTAGTTGGTCAGTTGTTGCTCAGCAGTTATGGGACAGATGTTGGACTGCGGTGAGTAACCTGGCGGAATCTGCATTGGCTAGTTGCTCCCCCCACTTGGTTAGGGTTGGCCACGGCAACAGTATGAATCTGCTCAATATTGGGTGGAGGGAAAGTTACAGCTAAGCAACGTACAAAATGAACAAATTTAAAAAGAGGTACATCATCCTCCAACAACGGGGCCATGATATTGTAAAGCTCAGGGTATGGATTTACCGCAGAAGACATGCCAATGCATACATCAGCTTCAGCTATAATCCCTGCCCCAATTAACACATGTGCTTCCACCATAAATTGCTCAGCGAATGTGGTGAGATTCTCATTTCATTGAAACCTGATGGTCAAAAATTTGGCTTTCCACTGCGATATCTTTGCAGTTCCACTGAACAACCGCAGCACCATATCCTTGACTTCTTGGTATGTAATGGAACTATCTGGAAGGTAACAAACAACTTGATCAGCACTTCTGACATCCAAGGTGGAGATCAACAGTTTCACCCATCACCGGTATGAGGCTCCTTCAGTTGCAGACTCAAATCAATAAAAGAACCCATGAATATTTCCTTTGCTATCAAATGGCGGCAGCTTAACACTGCAAACTTCCTGGAGCAGCTCATCTTGTCTTTTGAGCACAGTGTCCAATGCAAGTTTCAGCTCCTCATATGCAATGGCCCCATTGTGTCATGAAGATTTCTTATCAAAGCAACTTGGATGCAACATAGCAGGAAACTGAGTTTAATATTTTATAACTGATCAATGGGCCCCCTGTAGTGAGCACCACTGTTAGAATTTGGCAGAATCCTTGAGATACGCCGAAAGGGGTTTTTCACAGGGTTTAGCCCACTGAGCAATAGGACCAACAATATGACAATCGTGGCCCTCAGTAACAACAGAATAAAATTAATATAATAATTAGGGGCACTTGCTCCCACTACAATATTTTATTTAATATAATAAACACAGCGGATTCTCTCTGTTTCATTCACTTTATCCTTTTATAAAACCTCCTCCTCTTAATTTCCCATCTCACTTGTATACAGCAGCTTCAGATGATGCCACTCTCATAGCTTGGACTATTCAGTTCCATCAATTCTCCTCGTTTTGGCTTGTTATTCTTTAGTTCTCTATTGCCTAAATTGTATGCAATTAAATTTGTATCATCGAATGTTGAAATCTCCCTATCGCCTTATTTGAGGCAATCTAATAATAAACCTTTTATATCCCAATATCGCCTCATCTTGAGGCACTTGAATAATCATAACTAATATCATTTTGGCGAATTCTTCCCAAACCGCCCTAACTGTCCCAAGATGATCATCCAGTCATATTGGAATTGTGACACCATGGATATTCCCATTTTGATCAAATGGAGGTAGTTTCTTAATATTAACCTCCTCGTCCCATTCACAGCTTTTTGGGTCATACTGAGGAATGGGTAAGGATCCAAAAGCGGTTTCCTGATGAGAGTTTGGACCAGCGGAAGTTGGAATGTCTGCCGCTTTAAGGGTAGCGTGGCCTTCTGCCATGGGAAGCACCACCATTACTTGAGGGAATTGATGCTCTGACTCATATTCGTATCCAGTACTACCATCCTGGGTTATTAGCTCTGACCAGCGTCTTATTCTTCCTCATATGATGCTACCCCTTGTTGTTCATCCTCACCCCAGTGAAAAGACTGAGAGGCACTGGTCAATTTCCGCTCTGCACACTGCAACCATTCAGTAGTATCATCCAATCAGTTGGTAAGTTCCTTGTTTTGTTGTCCCAAAATTTACATTTGGCTAAACGTGCTATCAAGCTGGTGCATGACAGCATTTCGTTCTTGAAGAAGTTCATCCTATTTTTGAGCACTGCGTCTAAGGTAAGTTTGATTTCCTCATACCCAGCTGGTTCAGTGTTTTTTGGAGATTCTATAGAAACACAGGCTGTGTAAGACATGGCTGGTGACTGGATATTCGTAGTACTTGGTGGTTGATCAATGGGCCCCCTGTAGTGAGCACCACTGTTATAAAATTAGACGGTATCATTAGGATCCACCATATTGTTCATATAGGTCAAACCCACTGAGCACAGAAAGATGATATGTGGGATCGTTGGTCCTTTGGACACACTTAGTATATACTAAAAAATAGGAGCAATCGCCCCAACGACTCTTTATTTACTTTTTTAATAAATACAGTGACCTTTCGCTGTTCTGCTATCTCTCTACTATTGACAACTTACTTCTCTCAATTGCCCATATTGCTTATATAAAGTGGCTTTACTCAATACCATTCTCATAGCTTGGACTATTCTATTCTGCCATTTATCCTCAATTTCGGCTTGTTATTCTTTAGCTCTTTATTGCCCTAATTATAGGCGATTTAATTTGTATTTGTCAAATATCAACATCGCCTTATTGCCTTATTTAGAGGTGATCCAATAATATCCCGTTATATCCTAATATCGCCTCATCTCAAGGCACTCAAATAGTCATATCTGATATCATGTATAACGGATTCTTTCCAAGCCACCCTAGCTGTCCCAAGATTATCATCCAGTCATATTGGAATCATGACAACTGGCTTCTTGCAAACTATGATAAGGAGCATTCGTCTTCTTTCTCTGGGCCTTAGAACTTGAATGGGGGCCTTAGACATCACCAACTCTTACAATTTGTTTCCTCTCCAGGCTCCCCCTGGCCCTTTCCTTCCTCCTCCACATACCTGAACCCCTTGGAGCTGTGCACTGACTCCAAACCTGCTTGTCTTATTGCTTCTGCCCGTGAAAACCACCTGGGAACTGCACCAACTCCCAGAGAGCCTGGGCCAAGGCCACCTGCCGCTCCACCTGCAAGGCCAAGGTCACCTCTTCCTCCAAAGTCGCCGCAGTCTGCAGTGCTGCTATTTCTAACAACAATTTAGCCTGAAAATTTTGATGAAACATCTGAGGAAGCTGGGACTCTGGAGCCTTGGCTGCTTTGGCCAGTGCCTAAAACATCTGACCAATTTCTTCTACAGACTTCCTCCTCTGACTGCACTGCAGCAACGCCAACCAAGCTGAACCTTGCACCTCATCTGGATACGCCGCTCGGTCAATCAAGTCCAAACATCCTCTGCTGAGCCAGGCAACCCCGCCTGCTGCTCATAAAGTTCCCATACCCAGTTTGAAATATTCACTGGAAAGTTCACCAAAACTTGACTCAACTGTTAGGTGAATGAACGCTCACCCCCAGATGCCTTTTTCAACTGCCCTTGGAACTGAACCTGGCTAAACATCTCATGTTCATCTTCAACTTCTCTGATCTCAACATTGATGGAATTCTTTCTCCAGTCTTTGCCAGTCCTATCACTTTCCCACCACTCTGGGACACACACTCCAGCACCCAGTATACCTCACAAAGCAAAAAACTCCTAAAATTATTACCTTTAAAAGCGGCGCGGTATGGTGATACCACACATAGAATAAAACTGCTCCTGGCTCCTATTTTGCTTGCCACCACAATGACAAGAAAGTAAATGAGTTATATTTATTATAACTCACGGCTCCTTCCAATGAGCCACAAATGAATTGGGAATCAGGACCCAAGTTAACGACCTAAGGGCGGGCAAGGTCCTTGATACCATTCTTCTAGTGCTTGTTCTACAGGCGCCGTTGATGAACACCCCTTGGAGGACTGTTGTGATTATACCTACCCCAAGCAACATGCCCTGACTTTAAGATAAGGAGTATAGGGATGCAGTAGCCTTCCAAAACTCGCTCTTAAAGCCCACCTCCTGTTTGTATAGGTTAAACATGGCCGCTGTTAGATTAAGTATATGATATATACCTTGGAAGACAATAATAAAATAAATAAAGCTCAAGAACGGTTTATTGGATATATTTTAGGCAAGTTGACAGAAAACGGACTAAAGAATCTCCCATTCTCAAGCCCCTTCCATTATAACTCTCTGCTGCAAGCATAAATCAAGCTTATCCGTCATGCATGACACTATGTCTTTTGAATTATGCCATAAGCAAACCCCCATTGTTCTAGGCTGAAATGAACTCCGTAGTGTCTGCGTCACCATACCTAATAATTGAGCCAATTCTGATTCAAATCCACCTTTAACCTAGAACCAACCCAATTCAAAACCATCTGGTTTGACCCCAGTTCTGACAGAAGTTCTAGCCGCCATCCTTTCCCAGTCTCAGTCCCAGCCTGGTGTCTAGCCAAGACTAATGCTCTCTCACCCCCTCCTTCGTTCACACCAGTTTGTCATGTCTTATCAAAATCAGTGCAATGTGATGTTGAGGGTAAAACTCAACAGTCACAGTCATGGGGCTATTAAAGACCCCATGAGTGGTTAAAACTCAAATGCTATTGGGAGAATATGTATGAGTCCATTTATAACGTTTTGGAACTTTCTTAACATGCCGCTCTCAAGATAAATCTAATATGCACTTTAAATTTGAGCTTGTAGCTCCTGGAACCACTTTTGATACCATAAGTATTTATGTAGTAGGATTATTGCCTGTAGCTGTCTATGGACATCTCTATATTATTCTTGCCATTGACCACCTAACCAAGTGGGTAGAGGCCACTTCTGTGCTCAATGCCACTGCAAGAGCTACAGCTTTTTTCTTGTACTAAAAAGTGTTCTTCAGACATTATTTTCCTGTGAGTACTCTTGTCAGATAATGGCACAAATTTCGTCACTTCCATAGTCTAAGAATCTGTTCCTTTCTATGCATAAGGCACCTTTTCACAACGCCATATCATCCAGCCACTGACGTCACTGTCAAACGTGCTAATGTCACTTTAATTCTATCCTACAAAAGTTAGCTGTAGCTGGTCCAGTGCATTGATACAATTTTTCTCATTAGCGCCTCATTAGCATATTGAGAAAGTTACCATAGAATAATTAAAATGTCTCCTTTCCAAACTTTATATGTTTGTGATCTGCTGTTTCTTTATAGCCTTTATCTTATCCTTGAATTGGCTACTTTAAACAATGTAGAGATTACCCTACGATGGTTAAATGACAAAATTATACGCCTCCAATCTATGGCTACTGAATCTATAGATAAGCTAACTTTAGAGAAGGAGATCAAGCTAATGAGCGACGACCTGTTCTCCTCAAATATTCTTTAAGAGATCTAGTTTTTTTCTAGCATCGCCCAGGGGTATAAATGATAAACTTTCCCCTACTTGGTCTGGCCCTTATCAGTGATATACTGAATGTACCAAATAATCTATTGATACTACTGGTACTGACACTATCATTAATCATGTGCATAACCGTTTTCTGCGCAATATAATTTCCCTCAATAAGATCTTGAGGGAGGCATTGTTTGGATTTGACCTACAACAAAATGGTTTGATCCAGGTGATCCCATATTTCATCTTAATTTCCTATCTCTAAAACTCCAACTAAAATTTAAATAATCTCGTTGGAGCACTATCCCTTGCGGCCTAGCAAAGTTGTCAAATGGAAGCCTGATGTTAATCCCTCACCTGACTTAGTTTTGGGCGCAGAAGATCTTTCAAGTGGAGGTCATCGCTACCCTGAAATAAATAGGGTGAAGTCACAACCTATAGATATTTTCTCTTTTATGCTTAATAAAGACACGTTTTTACCTCCAAATTTAAATTACTATTGAGTTGCCTTTTAAGCCTTTTCAGCAGCTCTTCTACAGACATTAGCCTAACAATTTGCCATTTTATTCAATAGGCCCCTTGATACCTATTGAAAAGCTTAATTTAGTTCACCAGATCCTGTTATTAAGTTCTTTAGCTCTCCCCACCAATCTCACCTATCAGCGGGACAGATTACCCCATCCATTATGGCACACTTTGAAGGAGCAACAGTCCTCAGCTATCCTATCATGACGAATATTATCTTGTTTTATTGGGAAAACATCTGTGACAATAACTGGTAACCTTTCATCAATAAGGCAAAAGCCAAAGCTCCTAATAATTAAAATGTGGTAATATAGACTTCGAAAAATTTGGCGGTCAATTTGTCAGGGACATGTCTATATTTCTTGTTTGAGATAGCAAGATTTAGACTTGCTAATCCTGAGCTAAAGGTCCAGTATATCAAAAGACTGTGCACACCATATAGAGTATAGAAGGGGCAATTAGTCAGTTAACCTATAAAGAATGAAGGACTTCTTTAATCAATCCCATTCCTGTTAGGCCAGTACACCAGCTACGTTTGGACGTGGAAGTAGCAAAAGAGGGATTTGTTCAGTTATAGGTGTTTTGCACTTATGGATTTAGGATTTCCAGAATTTCATTTAGGAACTGTACAAATTGGTGTAGGTTTTTAGACCAGATGGTTTTACTGTATAGCTTGTTTAATATACAATATATGGAACTAGTAAAAGGAAAGTAAGTACTTAAAAATTAATATGTGGTATGTTTTATTAACTGCAAAGATTAACCATATGAATGCCATAGTTTAAACCCATCCAACTTCCTGGATTTACCTAAGCTAAATTGACTTTTAAAAAGAGCACTATTCCTCTTTTGAGCTTATGGTATTGCGCTTTGCATATGATTTTAAAAGCAGTGGGAATCATCTCAGTCCCATTGTAAATTTTTTTACGATTGATTGACTATATAACATTACAACTAAGGTAATTTAGCAATTAATCAAACAAACCCATTACAATTATGATTTGATATGTATTTACTGAAATTTAACTTCAGCACATATCCTTGTGATTTGATGGATAATATCTGAAATCTCAGGAATGCCACTAATGTCAGGCTTTACCCTGACAGCTAATGTATTGATTAAATAACTCTCTGTTTACTCAAAAGTATTGAGCCTAGCAAATTTACCAAGTAACAGCACAATTACTTACCCAAAATTGTATAAAAATTACCATTATACTTTAGATATTATTGATACATACTATATATAATTTTTATATATATTATTATAGTTTTCAGAAAATGAAAAAAGCCTAAGATTGTTCTCAATATTCATATATATTTATGCCAAGTTTATGTATTTCTAAAATATTTGTTTGTGAGATACTATATATAACATATATACAGTAATTTTTACTTTTATATAAAAGTAGGGAGGTTTCAAAAATGGTATAAAGAGATAGTGATTTAAAAAATGGGAAAAGAACTACTTTTTAAGTGCACTAAATTTTTGAGAAAATAAGATTTGGTTAAAAAATTTCTTCTAAAATAGAACTGCCTTCTAAATCTTTTTTGGAAAAAAGAACCTCCTTCAAAAAAGGCTCTGAAAGTATGAAATAATCAAGAAATTATGAATACTCAATAAAAACCTTTTAAGACAGCGCTATACCTTAAACTGAATTAAAATAGATATTCATAATATATATACTCAGCATTGTATATTTTAAGCTGCTTATAGTTTAAACTTGGACCTAACCCAAGATAAGTTATATGTTATGCAAGCACAAAGCTATAGGCCAGGTTGGAATATGGCGCTGACTTCAAAAAGGTTTTATTAATTTTTTATAAATTTTTGATTAATTCATACTTTTTAGTGCCTTTTTTGAAGGAGGTTCTTACCTTCCCCCCCCAAAAAAAATTTAAAACCAGTTCTTTTGATCTCCAAAAAATATGCTTTTTTAAGAATGTTCTTTTTTTCCCAGCTTTATATTAAAAAGTCACTATCTCTATATATCATTTTAAATTATCACTATTTCTATATAAATAAAAATATTGTGTATATATTATATAAAGTATCTCATAAATAAATATACTAAAAATTCCTTTTTTAAATTTAGTTGATTTTATTGGTCAATCTATGCTAAATTTACTGATTGCCATCTACATTAATTCATTTTATCATATTGATTTATTTATTGATCAAATTATGCAAAAACAATGGGTATCTATAAAGATATAAGATCATCACGCTATGATCCCATACTTGCCTGGATTTTGAACATACCCCAGCCATAGGACATATATCATGTCAAAAGTTTGATTCAGTGCTTTTGCTTCACCAATGCTGGAATTAAGTTTAATCAGCAATGAACTACTCACAAAATTGAAATCCATCATTTCCAGTCTATTTAATATACTACTACATTACTGGTCAGATACTGGACAAATCCTTACAAAAGTAATGTGAGATCTAAGTTGGAGGATCTTCTTTTTTATAAAAAAGTTAAACCAAATTGGTCCAGTAATTTCAGAGTTATGTGCAACAAACAAAGAAATAAAAAGAAAATATACTTTTACTTTATGGTAAAAACCTAAAGAGCATGTATATGTATTAGCTGGATTTGTTTCAAAATCTTCTGTAACATTATATGCAATATAGTAGTGAGATATCATCATTGCACTTTATCATTTAATCATATAAAAGAAAAAAATGAGATAGTTAGATTACTTGTTTGATTGTTTAGATTAGTTTATATTGAAACTGTGAGCAACACAAAAAGGCTGATAGGTTTGATTCAATATTATTAATTTAAATTTAAATTTAAAATAGTCAGTATTTAGATGAAAGTGAATTAAGAAATCATCTCATAAATAAAATATCTAATATATATGTAAGTATATTTGTTCCATAATTCCTCCTAATCATGGACCAAAAAAACTAAACTTATTTAGAGTTTATGATTAAGGAGAACCAATGCAGGGTGGTTTTCTTATCTTTTTCTCATAGAAATTTAAATGAAAGTTAAATATAAGATATAAAAATGGTATATAGGACTGTAATTAGTTGATATATCATTTCAGCTAAGCGATTTGTAACCATTAGGTTTTTTCAATAAGCTATTGCCATTGTGTATTAAATTGTAAGTGATTTCTTTGATCTTATCTGCCCATTTATATACTAAAATTAATAATGACCATATACAATACTTAATGTCATTTAATTGGTTAATTTTGACTGGTCTAATCTAAAACTAAAATTAATGATAGCTATCAGCAATACTTAATTTAATCTATATTTTAATTGAATTAATTAGTTTGATTATATAGTGAACTTACTAACAACCATCTAAAATGCTTAAATTTTTCTATTCTTAACCAACTTCAAAAAAGGAGAATGTTTTCAATTGGACCTATATGTATGTTTTTTTCTATCTTTTCTTGTGCATAACTCTGAAAAATGCTGGACCAATTAGGATTAACTTTTTCAAAAACAAAGGATGCTCAAACTTAGGTCCTATTTTACTTATGTGTGGTATTGGTCTATTATCTGACCATTAATTTGTTATGTATATCAAATGGACTTGAAACAATGAATTTCACTTGTGAGACATGTTCATTGCAGATAAACTTAATTCCAGCATTGATGCATTGATAGCTTCAAATCATCTTTTTTTTCTGACATCATTTTTTGTTAGATGGACTTTGATAGGTTTACTTACTGTAAACCTATCAACTTAAGTAAGTAAACATCAAACTGCATAGTAAAATCATTGAATCTGTAAAAGCAACTAAAACACCACCAACCACTTAACCAAAACTAAATGAACATACCACATTAATCAATCACTAACTTTATACATAAGACCGGTGAGCCTATTGAATTAACTTAATAGCTACCAATTGCTTAACAAAACCAATGAGGCTAATGGATTGACTAAATTCCTATCTGCTTGTTCAAAATTATTGAGCCTATCAAATTAACCAAGTAACAACAAAATGCTCACCCAAAATGATTTAAAAATTATTATTATACTTTAGATATCATTGATTCATTCTATATATTAACTTTTTATTTATCCTTTTATGATTAAGAATAAAAACCAGCCTAAAATGGTCCTAATATTTATAAATACTTATGCCAAGCTTAGCTAACTTTGTATAATTGTTTATGAGATAATAAATAATATATACAATGATTTTTATCTTTATATATGTGGGAATTTTATATGAGCACATTATCCAGCTTGGGACTAATTAAGCTTCAGTTTATTTAAATTAATGGTTCACAAATTTTAATTTAGCTTATTGGTTTAGCTTTGGATGACAATTTAATTATATTCATCTAGATGGCAATGATAACTAACTGAACAGTTAATGTAATTCTCATAGGATCAAATCCAATGATAATTACAGTTGCAATTTTGTCAGGGATTGTTGCCAACAATTTGGAGATGAGTAAATAAGCTTGAAATGGGCAATTGCTCATGGAAAATCGTTAGGTTTGGTAGCCAACATATGGGCTGATATGAATGGCAATTTAAATATGCTATTCCTCGTGAATATAAGCTGGAATATTTCCCAAAAATGAACCAATATCTCTTTTTCGTCAGCTAGGCATGCCAAGATCATTGTAATTTACCACAATTTACCCCTAAACACATGTCCTCTCATACTTCCACCTAAAATATTCCCTCGTTTTTAATATTAATAAACACCTTAGACTATATCTTATATTTATTATATTTTGTAGTTTATCTGCTTCTTGTGAAGAGAGTCCTTATCTAAGTGTCAATGCCAGAGTGAGGCCAAAGTCACTTAAGTTATTATATCATGCCAGAGTGAGGCCAAAGTCACTTGAATTATTATATTGCCAGAGTGAGGCTGAAGTCACTTAACCCTTTATATAGCCAGAGTAAGGCTGAAGTTACCCAATTACCAGAACTTGACTAGGATAATTGTCTTTATATAATTAGCAGATTTGTCTTATTCCCAGAAGTCAATAGTTAAGCGAACCTGTGAACCAGTGAAAACCCCTCAGTTTTTACATGTGGTGCTTACTACAGGGGTTGAATCAAGTTTATATGAAATTAATAACGCCAAATTATTTAACTGATATGGAACACCAAAAGTAATGAGGATTCAGGATCATCAGAATCCCATGGAGGAAACATCTAATTAGAGGTGGGTATGCTGGTGGTTTCTAATATATTTATCTATCAACAATTGAAGTGAAAGAGAATGCTGTAACAATATATAAACCAACTTTGGAGCAAATCTGAGAAAATTTACCCGGTACTAGTGATATCCTGATGAAAGGATTTCAAACTATGCTGACCAATACTCTAGATTGAAGCTGTGAATTATTCCACCACACAACCAATCAGGAAGAGAAAAGATGACACTTCAAAAGTTTCTTTAATATGAACACTTTTACATTGGTGGGATATTTGTGAAGCATTGGTAATTCAGCGATTATATTATCAAGTATGTGCAGCCAACTACCCAAAACATGAGCGCTATCCAATTATAGCAGCAGGCAGTAATTGCTGATCTAGTTGAGTATACTCAAAACAACAGTGTACAACAGCAGGCATTAATGTGACAATTAGATATTAGTTTTCAGCAGATTCATGCTGGCTTGGATTCCACATTACAGTGTGTTCAGCAATCAAACACTCAAATTAAAAATCTGGTGGCTGATCTGAATACTAAACTTTGTGGGATAGTCAAAGAGAGTATTTACCAAATTGGGTTCAATTACCAAAGGAAACATGATGTGGATAAACACTGCTGATTGGCTGAATTGAATATCGCTGATTTGATTCAAGCTCATGAGGCAACTGTGCCAATGGCTGCTGCTAACACCAAAACTCACATGGTCATGCTTGATTTAATCAAGGGGAGACAGGAGATTTAGAATAACATCAAAGAGATGGAGAGAAAATTCGAAAGTCTTAGTGTGGAAATGAGAGCTAAAATTGACAAGCTTCATACAGAGATAGAAATTGTCAACAAGAATGCATTAGATTTGGAAATTCAATCCGAATTAGATTCCTTGAAGCTTAAAGTCATCAAATTAGATGACAAAATGTTCAAATATGAAAAGGAAAATCAATAACTATATGAGCATTTATTCAATATTTAAAAATGAGAAGGCACATTGCAGAAGGAAATTGAAACCTTTAAAGCCACTCTAAAGGGGGAAATTGATAAAAATTATCAACTTTGGGAAAATGAACGAAAACATTTGGCTTGGGAGGAAAAAGTCCTTAAATGATTGGATGACCTTGAAGATATAAGATGTAATTTTTCATGAGATGAGTACCATGAGGCGAATTTATTTGAGGATGAGTCAGCATCTATCAAAGTAGAAAGTTGTGGTGAAAGTATGACCCAACCTGTTCTGGAATGTCCCCAACTATTGTGGCGCTTCCTGAAGTCACACCTGAAACAACTCCATTGTCCAGCTGAATTCCAATTAGAAATACCGCACCAATTATCATTGAAGATTTTAATACACTCCAAAGTTACCCGTTTTCCATCAGGATAATGCGCCTGCATTCTTCCATTTATTTGATATGACCATGTATGGCAATAGTGACTGGCAGAAAGCTGACACTGTCATAAATTGCCTTGATACTTCCTGTCAAAATCTAGTTTTACCTTACCTTCGTGGGGAGAACTGGAGCTATAAGGAGGCAAAGGAGGCGATTATGAAAGAATTTGTTAGTCCAGATAAGATGTCAGCCCGGAAGCAAGAATTTATGGGAATTCAGTTTAAGAAGGATGAAACAGTGGGTGCATTTGCCAATTATTTTTATGAGGTATCACAAATTCCTCAGATGGGGCTAATATGATGACCAATTTTGATGGATAGATTGCAATGCAGAACGCATTGCATCCTCACCAATAATTGCACTGAATGATGTCATCCACTCTTAATAGCAAATACACCATTTCCCAGATGATAGAACATCTAAAGGTCTTGTCAGCAACGTTCAAAGCGCCAAATTGGACATATAAACTGAAATAACCAGTCAAACAATACTAAGGGTCCAAGACGATTCCCTGACAAATCCAGAGATTTCAACAATTGTGGGAATCAATATAAACAGTATGAAGGATCTATACCATTCAATTAGTCTCGGTTAACTTGCAATAAGTGTGGACAGCCTGGTCATTTTGCCATTAACTGTGGACAACGCAAACCAAAGGATCAGGTTAATTTAGTCCAGCACAAGGAGAAAAAAGAAATTTCCAATGATCAGGGAAAAGACCATGCGGTCTAGATGGGGGACAATCTAGAACCGCAGGTGACCAAGTTCCCCCAGATAAATTATCCAAATTGGACAAGTCAGATCTATTTGTGGATGAGCCTGAGTTAATCTCTTCATCAAATTGTCTATCAAGATGTAAACGCAATAACAAGATAAAATTGAAGGGGATTGCCCCCAAAATTGTAGAAGAAGTAGCTCGCCTGTATGCCTGACAAATAGTGGAGAAAGTCCAAAATGCTGAAGATGAAACCAATTTATTGAATGCCAAGTTAGACAAAGTCAATGTATCAATTCCAATTGGTACAATTTGAGAAACGTTCCCCAAGATATCAGCTCAGTTAATTCATACCCTGGATTTGGCCAATGAATCCATCATACATGCAGTAAACAATAGCTTATCTTATTATTCTGATTGCATGTATACAGATATTTTGTTAAACAAAGTCCCCGTCAGGGCAATAATTGACAGTGGAGCGTCAATCAATATAGTATCCACCAAATTAGTTAAGAGATTAAAACCCAAACCGGATCTAGAGCACAGGAAGCAGTACAGGATGGCCAGCCCTGAGCCTGCCACTTCTTGTGGGACATATAGTGCTCTGCCGCTATGGTTTTGATCCTTGGTTGTATCAGCACTGGTGATTGTCCTGGCCAACCAGAATTATGATACGCTAATTGGCATTGACTTCATATGGAAGTATGGGGTCAAATGTGATTTTGAAGAAGACACTTTGACAATTCTGGGGCAGACGTTGCCGCTGATTTATCAACGGGAGGGGAAGGCGCCCCTTAATAAGAGAAATAATTTCAAATTTAGTCTATAAGGATGGGATATTACCTGTTGGTTACAAATTGAAAGGGAAGAAAATCCAGAAGTTACCCAAATATGTAAATGAAAATTTTGGAATACCAATCCGTTCTAAAGAAGATGTCATAATTCAGCCAGGAATGCAACAGATCGTAGAGACTGGACTGACTTTGGAAATACCATAACAGTTATATCAGAAATTGAAGCTCCTTGGCAACAATTGAGGATCGAGCCTTGGGTAGCCCCAGGGATTTTAATCCCCTTGGTCATGAGGAGATTTGGATATTTTTGGCCAATCTGGGGAAAACTCTGATAAAAGTCAAACAGCATCAAGTAGTTGCATTTGCCCAGTTAAAACCAGTATTGAGATTTATTCCTTCCATGAATTCAGAGAATTAGATAATTAGATTACCAAAGGAGGGGACCATTAGTACTAAAAAAAAGATTACCAAAGGAGACTGATGGAAATATCCACATGCTAATTGAAAGGGATCAGTTAGATGGGTTAATGGAGAGTCAGAAAATATGAAGTTCTGGCCTTATGAAAATAATACTAAATTATTTTTGCGCAGGATGACCATAATCTTGGGTGCACAAAGGATGTTTTACACCAAGTTGATACTGGGGATGCTGGACCAGAGTGATTGAGGCCTATTTGAAGGTCTAGAGCAGCAGAGGCAGTTGTTGCTGAAGAAATCAAAAAACTCATAGATCATGGAATGCTTATACCATTATTCAACCCATGGGAAAGTCCTATATTAATTGTTAAAAAGAAAGCTGGATCAAATAGAGTCATAATTGATTACCATTGGTTGAATAAATTCATGAAAAAGGACTCATATCCCCTGCTGAGAGTTGACGATGCACTGGACCAGTTAGGATGAGCCAAGTTTTTCTCCACCATGGACTTAATCTCCGGTTATTGGCAGCTAGATATGCCCCCATAGGATCAAGAAAAATGTGCTATTATCACATCATAGAGGTTGTACCAGCTGATGAGGATGCCTCAAGGTTTGTGTAATGCCCCAGCGACATTCCAATGGGCAATGGACATGATTTTATGGATCTGAAGCTGTCTTGTGTTCTTGTCTATCTGGATGATTTAATTTGTTTAGCTAAACATTCACCAATCACCAACACCACCTTGAGAAAGTTTCAAGCGACTGGATTCTGTAAATCTCAAAATTAAGCCAAGAAAGTGTCATTTCTTCAAATGGAATTAGAGTATTTGGGGTTTGCAATCAACGCAAAGGTACTCAAGCCCCAAGAACTGAAGGTAGAAGCGAATAGAAAGATGTTAGTCCCTAAGAGCGTTTAGGATATTCAAGTCTTTCTTGTAATGGTCAGCTAATATCACTGATTCACCAAGGATTTTTCAAAAATAGCTGATCCACTTTTCCATCTATTGAGTGACCCAAAAAAGGGATTCGTCTGGAAAGATGAGGCCCAGATTGCATTTGATGAATTGAGGAAACATTTGATAATGAGTACAATTTTAAAATATCCAAATTTTGAGAAACTGTTTATTATTCAATTGGATGCGTTGCTGATGGCAATAGGAGCAATCCTGAGCCAAGTAGACGAAAAAGGGGATGAACACCCCGTAGCATATGTCAGCTGAACTCTGTCAAAGGCTAAGAGGAATTATACAGTTACAGAGTGAGAGTGTCTTGCAGTTATATTTACCTGCAAGCAATTTCAAGTTTATATCTACAGAACACATCTTAAGGTTTTAACCAACCACGCCTCTCTTTTTTGGCTCCATAATCATAAAGAACCAGAAGGGAGATTAGCGCGGTGGGCTTTAAAGTTGCAGGCCTATGACTTTGAGATAGAACATTGGGCTGGAGAAAAAAATCAAAACTCTGATGGGTTATCATGGATACCTGTCAATTTTGCTATTCAAAATTGTGCAGATGACTTATTTGAGTGAATGATCCATGGGGAGTTAAAAGAAGAACCAGTTGAAATCAAAAAAGCTCTGAAAAAGGCTATGGAGAAAACTTATTTTGTCAATGACCAATTATTTAAAATAACGGACAAAAAAGACTTTTATTTTTGAAACCTTCCAAATTTACAGAAATTATTTGAGCTGCCCACAAGGTTGTTGGACATGGTGGGATAAAGAAAACGCATGAACACATCAGGTAAACTATTATTGGAAATCCATAAGTTATGATGTTGCCAATTATAATACCTGTTGCGTGGAATGTCAACTTTATAAGCCACATAAGAATGTTACAAATTACCATTTGGTGAAGCCAGGATTTGCTTGGCACACAGTTCAATCAACGTTATGTGACCATTAAGTGCAAGTATGAGTAGGGTACATTACATCATAGTAGCGATTGACCATCTTATGAGGTGGGTTGAAACCCAAGCCTTAAGCTGAGCAGATGCCCTGAGTACCGCCAAATTTACTTGGAGCAGGTGATATAATGGCATGGGTGCCCCCAAGTATTCCTAAGCGACAATGGGACAAACTTTACCTTGTTTGTAATTCCACGCCTAAATAATCTAATGTGAATTAAAGGGGTGGTGTCTGCACCCTATCAACCTGAAACAATTGGAGTTGCTGAATGAATCAATGGAATGCTCGCCGCTATGCTAAGAAAGTAGATCTCAGGTAAAGCATCATCCTGAGCATCTTATTTAAGCTCAGTAACGTTTGTGTAAGCAACAGTTTTGATTCAGCTATGGGAAAAACACCGTTTGAATTATTATATGGCTATAGGGCAGTATTGCCACCAATTCTCTATTCAGCAGTGGATCTAACTCCTGGGATGAGTGCAGATATATACCTATATCAGCTTGCAAATATAATAGTGGATCTCCAATCTCAAGCTTATGATACTATAATCAGAGAAGGATCAGGCCAAAAAAGCTGATGATAAGAGTTGATCCAATTTTAGGGAATTTGCCGTTGAAGATCAAGTAGTCTATTGTGATACACATGGGTTTGGTTGCCAAAATAAGCTAGATGCATTATGGTTGGACCATTTGAGGTTATTACCAAAATGACAAATGATGCCTACATGATCAAAATGTGTCCAATGGTCATGCGATTAATAGGGTACACAGAAAGTTTCTCAAAAATGAAATTAATAATAATAATAATAAATAATATATTATACTTAAAAAAGAAGAAGTAGAAGTAGAAAAATAATAATAAGCTAAAAAAATTAAGGTTAACAAATAAATAGATATAACTTAAAACTTAGTTATATGTTAAAGAAAGTTTTATTATATTTGAAAAAAAGAATTAATTAAAACATTTAGATTTTTTTTATTTTTTTTATTTTTTTAAGCCTCAGGTTGCAAATTGCGAGCTCTTCTTTGATGCCTCTGGGGGAGGGAGGTTGAATGATGATATGATGAAAGAGGCTTCTGAAGTCAATCTGTGATTGGATGCTAGAAAGGGTTAGAGCAATGTGAAACCAAGTTTTTAGACCTGAGGGGAATTTTGAGAATATGCAACAATTGGAAGAGTGAATATAATGTCTAAATTAACAAGGCGAGAAACAACAGATCATGGGGAAAACAGAAATGCAAGAAAATGCAATCTGAAAATAAGTCCATATAGTCTCTATATGGCACAGGCGCTGAAAGCTGTGTGCAAAGTGTTTGACTACGAGCTTTGTCAAGGACACTTGTCATATGAGAGAATAATGAACAAGGAAGATGTGCAGGTGGCTGTTAAACCATGCCCCTGATTATTGCCATTAATGGGAGGTATTGCTGGATAGTCCCTGCTGCAAAGTAATCATGCAGGCAACAAACAGCATTTTGGAGGCAGCAGCTGTGGGCCTCCTGAAAGTGAAAATGAAAGGAATGGTGGAAATTTGCAAAGTGGGGAGTGAGGTGGCCCATATGCAAAGTACTTGCCCTGCAAACCAAAGTGCATAATTTTCAGTATTTTGGTCAAGCAAATTATCAAGGTCACAAGAAGCAAAAGAAACGCTAAGGGCTTCAAGCAATTTCCCCCCAATTTCCCGATATAAAAGCCAACATGCTCATCATTACTGATTGCCAATTTGGTAGACAAGATTGTTGGTTAATAAAATAGTCAATATGAAAAAGGAACTTGGGGAGAATATCTGACTCAATTAGTAATGATTGATCTAAATAAAATGAAATTACTTCATTGGGCTTGAGAGCAACCCCTGGATTTAGAGCTGATGAAGCTGAGTCCAATAATAATTCAAAATTAAGCTCAACGGAAGGGGAAATTGGAATTAAAGGCTGAGAATTTATTGAGGAAACGGCCAACTCTATTTCTTTTTCAAAAATAGGTAACGTTACAGGGAGAACAGATGATATAACTGAATCAAATTGACTCAAGGTGTTAGACCTGGCAGGAAGGGAAAGGATACATTTTTGGGGCAGTTTGCAACATTGCTTGAAAAAGGGAGGCGTCCAAATCAGATAGATTGGCCAGGATTTTCTTGTAGCATGAAGTATTAAAAGAGAACATTTTAAGCTGATAATCTGGTCAAGTGGGGGTGTGTGGGAACTTTTTTTGACTACATTATCCAGCTTGGGATTAATTAAGCTTCAATTTATTTAAATTAATGGTTTGTATATTTTAATTTATCTTGTTGATTAAGCTTTGGATGACAATTTAATTATGTTATCTAGATGGCATTAATACCTAACTGAACAGTTAAATGTAATTCTCATAGGATCATATCCAATGATAATTACAGTTTCAATTTCAATGGGGATTGTTGCCAACAATTTGGAGATGAGTAAATAAGCTTGAAATGGGCAATTGCTCATGGGAAATCGTTGAAATTGGTAACTGACATGTGGGCTGATATGAATGGCAATTTAAATATGCTATTCCTCATGAATATAAGCTGGAATATCTCCAAAAATTGAACCAATATCTCTTTTTCATCAGCTAGGCATGCCAAGACCATTGTGGTTACCACAATTTACCCCTAAACACATGTCCTCTCATATTCCACCTATAAATATTCCCTCGTTTTAATATTAATAACATCTTAGACCTATATCTTATATTTATTATATTTTGTAGTTTATCTGCTTCTTATGAAGAGAGTCCTTATCTAAGTGTCAATGCTAGAGTGAGGCCAAAGTCACTTAAATTATTATATCATGCCAGAGTGAGGCCAAAGTCACTTGAATTATTATATTGCCAGAGTGAGGCTGAAGTCACTTATATTATTATCTGCCAGAGTAGGTCCAATCTACCCATTTATCCAATCTCAAATAAGCTAATTATCTTCATATAATTAGCAAGTTTGTGTTTATTTCCAGAAACAGTAGTTAAGTGAACCTGGGCACCAGTGAAAACCCTTTGGTTTTTACAATATAAAAATAGTAATTTTAAAAAAATTATATAGATAGTTCTTAAAAATAAAGTTAGAAAAAAAAACCAGTTTTTAAAAAGCACTTTATTTTTTTGGGAAAAAATAACTGCCTTTATAAAAAAAATTTGGGAAAAAAGAACTCTTTCAAAAGAAATTCTTACGAAAAAAGAACTTCCTTTAAATAAAAGCACTAAAAAGTTTGAAGTAATTGAGATGTTATAAATAGTCATATTTACCTGAGGTAAGCTGACCAGGGGACAGACATTACTGAAACTAAAATTAAAACTAAAATAACTATTTTTCAGACAAAAAGCCCAAATGAGCGGATTGTGTGAAACACTTTGAACAATACAACCAACCAGGTGGGAAGCGAAAAGTGCCTATTTCTCCATGGTGGAAGGGGAGGTAGGATCAGGGTGCTCATCTTTGGCAGCAGCTTCTTCCACCCAGAGTAGGGTACATGTCAAGGCAGACAGTAAGGGCATTGGCAGTATGTGGTTCAATATCGCTAATAATTGGTATTTCATGGAAATTTTTAGCTAGGAAAATGGCACTGATATGTTTGGCTAAAGCTTAATCAGCTTTAATGTGGGCATCTGGGAGTTTAACATATGTGGCGATATTGGTTTGGGTAATCATAGCTTTTGGATTCCATGCTACAGTTATCACGTTCTGGATAGCATCATAAACATTTTTGTGTAACTGCTTCACTGTGATTTTACTCTTTTGAGTAAGATTTTTGGGATAATAGGAGGTAAAACTCCTCCTGTGAGCATCGCCATTGATTTGGCGACAGCTTTAAGAAGGGGATGACAATTTGGTGTTGCAGCTGCTTCAACTGCAAGCTGGTGATCACTGCAAGATGATTTGGCATTTGGCTGTGAATTATATAGTTGAGGGGGTATTTGGTTTCCCATTCTGCATTAACAAATCGCTTGATTTGCAGATATGGTTCTTTGATGAGCTTACCTGATTTGTCAATTTCAACCAATAATTCCCATGGGTTCTGGTTGAATTGAAAAGGGAATCAGAGTACAGTTGAGGTTTGGTTGATTCATTGGAGGAAGCATGGGATCAAACTGAGGTCTAATCTGATGCTTGATTAGAGGAATCATGTGTGGCATTGGGGCAAGGAGGATGCTGATTGGTGGCTGCAGGTGCGGCTGCAGCTTCAGGTTTTGGGGAGGGGGAGGTAGGATCATACCCCATTCTGGAACTTGTATGTGGTGAGCAGTGGATTAGAGGTCAGTGGACAAGTAGTCCAATCCATCAGAAGTGGCTAAGGAGGGGCACTTGCGTTTTGAGTGGTCCAACTCAAAACATGATGGACGGATCATCCACCCATACTTGATGCGGGCCCAAAATGGATGGTCAGGCACTGAAGGAATATTGGTGTGAGGGGGAATTGCCATGGCGATTTTACTAAATTCAGGGCTGATTGTGGCATACACCTGAGGCTCAGTGAGTCATATGGCCCCATTTGGGACCACAAGTTGTAATATGGGGTTGGAGCCATAGGCTGCCAAACCATCCATCAGCTCCTAGTGGAGCACTTCAGGGGGAGGTGGGTGGGCAAACCAGCGAATTGGACCACCAAAGTGGTGTCCGCTGGGAGCTGGGTCAAGTTGTGGGGAGAGGGGTGTCTTGGAATACCAGGGGCACATTTGCTGCTGTGGCAGCGTCAGCTTCACAGGTTAAGCTGAGGTCAAAATACCCCTTATAGGGGTGGAAATCTATGAATCTGGCGGGTGTCATCACCACTGTGCCATTTTGATAATGGCTTGGTCATGGTAAAAGAATAGTTTCCCATAGTTGACCCTTAGGCTGTAGTGCATTTTGCTCCAGGGGAGCATCAGTGGGCAGTGAGGTACTGCTTAGGTACAAGTGAGGTGGGTGTAAAGATCCTTGGGAGGAACAAATTGTCCCTTGGGCTTGAAATAACTGGGTGAGCCAGTCCAAGCACATTTTCCTGCTGGATGGAAAACAGCGGGGGAGTTTTGCCACTGCTCCACACTGGAGCAGCCAGCGGAGAATCCAAGGACATCAGAGAAAAACTATGACAGGTAATCAAAATTTCCTTTCTTATTAATTCATGTAATTTGCTTGGAAAGTTATGACGAGCATAAAGAGAAGTTTATAAATACTCAAAAAATCCTTTTTGAAGTCAGCACCTTATTCCAACCTGACCTATAGAATTTTTCTCAAATACAAATTAGAGCTTATATTGGATTGCTTCTAAGTGTAAACTATAAGCAATATAAAATATACAGTACTCAGTATATATATTATAAATGGCTATTAAAAGTTAGTTTTAAAATATGGCAACTTTAAAAAAGGTTTTATTGAGGATTAATAATTTCTCAATTATTCAAACTTTCTAGTGCTATTTTTGAAGGAGGTTCTTCCCCCAAAAATTTTAGTTGATTTACCTAGTTTAATTAAATACTAAATCTATTTATGGCCATCTACAATACTTAATTTAAAATATTCATTTGGTTTATTTGATTGTTTCAATTATTGCATACTAAAATTAATGATAGCAATCTACAATACTTAATTTAGTCCATTTTTAGTTGATTTAATTTGTTCAATTATTAAATACTAAATGTATTAATTGCCGTCTATAATACTTTATTTAGTTTAATGATTTAGTTGATTTAATTGGTTTCAAATATTAAATACTAAAATTACTGTTCGCCATCTACATTACTTTATTCAATTTACTTATTTAGTTGATTTAATTGGTTTGATTATTAAATACTACACATACTAAACGCCATATACAATACATCATTTAATCTACTTTCTTAGTTATTATAATTGGTTTTGATTGTTAAATACTTAACCTACTTACTGTCATTTAAACTACTTCATTTAATTTATTTATTTAGGTTATTTAATTGGTTTGATTAATAAATGCTAAACTTACTAGTCACCATCTAAAATACTATAGGCTCATCATGCTATGGCATCATTTCATACCTAAGAATTTGAACTTACCCCCAGCAATAAGATATACATGTTAAAAAAATATATACATGTCAAATTGAGAACCTTCTCCTTCTTCAAGACAGTTAAAAACTAGCCATATTTGAGGTTTTTTCAAGCATATAATTAATTCTGGATTGAAAGCTTATAGTCAAAATACAAAATTGATTCAGTTTTTAATTTGAGTTGAATTGCTCAATAACCGGTTTAGTTGAGATTAAAATTCAATTTACATCATCCATATATTAATACATGAAGAGAAAACTTTGTACCCTTTTTTAAGCATATTGCTCACACAGAGGAGTGTGAGATTTGGCATAGTTAAAGTTTATATGTAGAAAGAGTGCAGAAAGCTAAATATCTTATATATATTTTATAATAAAACAAAAAAGTTTAATATATAAGAAGGGAAAAACTATATGTTTTAATGTTGATTGGTATATTGTTGTCAAAATCGTGGTGGGGGTTAAAGCTTGCTGGTGCTAATTTGCACAGGATTCGACAATTTAGCAGAAACAGAAGTATAAAACTCTTAACTGCTATTTTATAAAAACAAGGGATTTTAAGACCACTGGAGGAGTAAAGATGGGATAAAATATACTAAGAAAACAGGGTTTTGAGTTTTATATTCTTTTATTAGTGATATCCATGGGGTAAAGAAAATGTACCCTCTTAATAAGTCAATACTTAGTAGTTGATGTGTCAAGGCTTGAAGTTTGGATTGCTTAGTAAAATCCAAATTAGGGAGTATTAATATTTTGTCTATCAGAGCTCAAAAGCTTCACTTCACTTTGATGAGTGGCTGATGGAGGGCAGGTAAGATAAGACCATTTGGTAAGGTTTTGATGTACGCCACCCAATCAGTGTGCTGGAAAAAATTTTGCACTTGGTCTAACCCCTCTGACCCTATAAAAGGAGCCAGTCTCCACAGGGTCAGCTGTACTAAAGTCGAAGTGTCCTGTAGAGGAGCTTCCAATGAACTCCCCAATTTTGGCTGACAATTTGGTGAAATCTGATTTCTCAAGCTCATTTTGCTTTCCTGATTATTATTAGAAGTGTTACCCCAATTTGAGGGGTTTCACTGGGAATCAATCAGGTCTTGTTGGCGATTTTTTCATCAATTACCTCTCAACTACACTTTTTGATACATTGGACTCGTAATTGTCCAACATTACCCCCTTCAAGAGTGGTGGGGGGAATAAGGTCGCTGTAAACGTCCATGCGCTCAATTAATTGTAATTCCAGAACCAAGGGGCTTAATGGAATACTCATCCCCTCACTTATAGGTGGTTATGAAAGGCCCCTCTCATATAGATCCAAGATTTTCCTTTCTAGGCATTATTTGATTGTGGTAGAAGAGAACCAAGTCTGCACCTGGGAAGGTAGGGAGTGGTGGCTAGCTCATTGGCCGCTTGCCCTCTTTAGTGACCATCATTGCTAAATTGGTCATCACCTCAGAATGTAACTGGATGATGTGCTGCGCCAACTTCTTCATGGCTTGATCTGTATCAGTCCTAGCTGAGAAAACATCTTTGGCTAGTAAAGCAGGCACCCCAGTATCTCAGCCATACAACACATGGAATGGAGACATCTTAAGTATCCAGGGATAACTGATATGGTAGGCCATGAGGGCACTGGGTAAGTAAAGATCCCAGTGAAGAGGACCATAGTTGGCCATTTTCTAAAGTATAGATAACAGGTTCCCACTTGCTCTTTTGACGGCACCATTGGTGGATGAATTATAGGGTGCTGAGAAGAGTTGTTGTGCTCCCATGGCGGTGGGGAGGAGTTTTACCACTTGAGAGTTGAAAATTTTTTCTCATTATCACAAAGGAGGATCTGTGGGGCAACCATGCCACATAAAGATATGTTGATGGAGGAAGGTGGCAGTGGCCTTAGCGGTCTGAGCGGGGAGAGAAAAGCTTCAACCCATTTTGTAAAATGATCGATTCTGACCAATATTAACTATTACTGCCAGTGGTCTGAGGTAGAGGACCTACCGCATCCAAACTTATGGTGTGGAAAGGTTGTTGTGGCGTTGTGGGTTGATACTGATATTGGGTCTTGAAGCTGGATTGTTTTTTACAGGTCAAGAAGGCATCCAAAACTTCAGTTATGGTTTCCATCATGCCCTCCCAGTAGTACCGCTCTTTTAACCACTTGTAGGTTTTGTGCACTCCACCATGCCCCATGGTAGTGTGAGACTCCAAGATGACAGGTACTCACTATGACGGCCGGAGATAGAGCAGCCAAATTACTCCTACTTTCTTATAAAACTTCCTACTCTCCACCTTTGTGTTGCAGGAGTGAAATGCTAAGATTTTTCGTACAGGTTCATCTTCACAAGCCCATGCGTCAGGAATCATTAGATCATGTAACCTCTCTGCTTCGCTATTATCAAGATGAAGGACAGGCAGCCATGTCAACCCATCAACATTCATATGGCACATCCCAGCTCAATGCTCAATGATCATATTGTAGTGTTGGAGCTTAAGAGCCCAGCGACCTGACCGCCCAGTGGAATCTTTCATATTCTGCAATAACTTCAAGAATGCGTGGTCAGTAATTATTTTGAATGATGTCATTATAGAAAAGGGCGGTAGTATTTGACAGCGAGCAGGACAGCTAGGTATCCATTCTCAGTTACACTGTAGTTGTGCTCAGCTTTTGAAAGTAAAATTCTGAAGTAGGACATGGGATAATCAACCACATCTTATCCAACTGAGCCAAGATAGCTCCAACGGCGTAGTCAAAGGCATATGTGAACAACATGAAGGGCTTGAAGTAAATCAGGGTGACGTAAGATGGGCCTTTGTTGCAAAACTTCTTCAGGGTCTTGAACGCAGATTTTTGTTCAGCACCCCAATGGAAAGGAGTGTTTATAGCCAAGAGGCGGACAAGGGTTCTCTGAGCTGAGCGAATTTTGTGGATAAATTGATGGTAGTACCCCATCATGCCCAAGAATACCTGGATGTCACAAAGGGTTTTATGCGCTGGCATCTTGGATATTGCTTCGACTTTATCTTGTAGAGGTTGTATCCCATCTTGTGAGATAGCGTTCCCAAGGAAATATAACTTATTTTGGAAGAAAGTACATTTAGAGGGCTTCATCTTTATGTTGGATGCCTGTAAGCGTTAAAACAGCTTTTTTAAATGCGTGAGATGCTCGATGAACGTCTTAGAGAAGACTTTGACGTCATCTAGGTAGACAATCACACAGCTCAGCTTAAGATCCTGGAGAATTTGATCCATTGCCTGCTGGAAAGTAAAAGGCCACTACACAACCCCTGGGGTAGCTGAGTGGGTTGGAACAAACCCTCACCGCAGATATGGGCGCACTTCTCCTGATCCTGTGGAGAAAGGTCCATCTGCCAATATCTGCTAGCCAAGTCCATAGTGGAGAAGAATTTAGACCCAGAAAGTTGGACCAGAGCGTCAACAATACGGGATAGGGTACCTGTCCTTCTTTGTGAGGTTGTTCAGTTTGCGGTAGTCCATCACTATCCAATGACCTCCATTTTTCTTCTTTATCAACAAGAACGGAGACAAACAAGGGATTTGAGAAGGCATTAACAGCCCAGAGTTTAACAGCTGTTTGAGTTCCATCCACATCTGTAGCTCCTCAACTTTGGGTTTGCAATAGGGTTTGGAGCGGATAGGGCATGCATCCTCAACATCAATGGTATGAGTCCAACCATTAATGTGCCTTAGTCAGTATCAGAGGTAGAGAAGATGTCGCTATAGGACTCCAGTAAGGTGTGACTTTATCCAGCTCAGTTGGTGTTAGTTCATTGGAGATATGAATGGAAGGTAGGGTATATAAAGACTGGTCAGCAGGAAAACCCATATCAGCTATAGATACAATACAGTAACTTGTTTTATAACCTCAAGGGGAATCAACATGCCTCTTCCAATCTCCCGATGCTTTTTTACAAACATATCCTTCTTGGTGAGATTCCTTAGCAGAAGGTTGATAGGTAATTGATAGGTAGGGTTGAGAACGCCTGGAAAAACTCTGGGCTCCAAAGGACTAACTTGTCAATGCTGGTTACGTGCAATAAGAAGTTATGGGGTATTTTTTTATATCTTAGTGTCAACTACCCGTTGTTCACCCGATTTAATTACTACCACTTCAGATGCTTAGAAAGGGATACCCTCAAGGGCGTCCACTGATTGAGGCAACATTTTTATATTATTTCCTGCCATGGTTTAATGCAAAGATAAGGCGGAAGAGGGAACTCAACTGTGCAAGCATATTCCTTTTTATTAAGCTCATCATCTGTCAGAATCAGAGGGACCTCATAGTTAATCAAGGAGAGATACCCCTGATTCAGTTAATAGCCTCTTCATATTCAAACATGAACTGGTTAATAATGATTAGATCATAGGTATTGTTGGCCAAGACCACCTCTAGAGCTGACAAGATGAGCTTCCCAAAACAAATGGGCAGAGAAGAGTAGGCTCCAATGGTATGAGTGTTGTTTGGCCCCACCGTTCCAAACTCTTGTGTATAGTCAAGATCAGGGACCAATTTTTGCATATGTTTGGATGAAACAACGTTCACAGGGGACCCAGTGTCAAGGATAGCCCTAAACTGCACTCCATTAACAACAACCTCCAAATTAGTTAAAGTTTCAATTAATTTGGGGGGATGAGCGAGGACCTCCTTGAGATGGAGAGTAGAGGCAAGTTGTTTGGCAGTTTCAGGGTATTTTTCTTGAATTGACTGCAGGTTATGAACACATTGGGTAAATCGGATAAATGTGGCAATGAGCTGGTCATCATCACTGGAAGTGTCAATAACTTCCAGATCCCTCAAAACTTGCTGGATATAAGTTTGGCTGGGGATCTTAGCCCAATCCACTCTCTCTGGGGTTAATTGGTTGGGTACCTCCACTTCACTTGGGGCTCCTAGAACATAGTGACCCACATCTTCACCACCCTCTTCAAATTCATCATCAGAGGGGTTATTGATGCATGTTAGGGAGCCCATAGGGGGTGAGGTAGGTTCAAGGCTTCCCTTATGGCAGGATAGGTCTTGGGGTTGTTCCTCCACCTTACTAACTTTTGGGGGAGGCGTTGGATTTATCATAGCTCGATTTTTAATATCTCAAAGTAGTGGGTTTGTGATGCCTCATTGAGACAGGTTTTATACTAGAGTTAGCTAGATAATAGATCGAGGAAGGTAGCTTTATGGGCGTGGATGCTTTAATTATCCTTTCTTTGGGTCATTCAGTGGTGGTTAGCTTTGTGTAAAACAGGTAGTTTAGCTTTTGTGACCTAGTCACATAACCCATTGTCAGTGGGGGCGATTGTTACCCATGAGAGAGGTTTATGATGAAGAGCATGCTTTGATACCACTTGGGATGGTTGCTCTGAAGAAAAAGATGGGCAAGACAAAGGGACGACTGCTTTCACAAATTGATATTTTTGATTTGACAACAAAGGGGAGCACTGCCCCGTCACATCACTATCATCTGATTATCTTTATGAGAAGAAGAAGCATTTTGTGATGGAAACTCAGTAGGAGCAGGTTTCCAGAGGGAATCAGCTGTAGTAAAGGCTAAACTAGTCAACGTAGATGCTTGGCTCAGAGACCCTTGCATAAAGACAAGTTCATAAATCTCAGCCACCTCAAGCAAGGCTTCCTTAATATCTTGTACATTTTTTATGAGCTCTTTACAGAAGAGATGCATTGCCAAGAAGGGATGAGAAGCCAAGCCAGCCAAAATACAACAGCATCTTTTAGGTGTAGCATTTTAGTAAGCAATAAGGGTTAAGCTTTTATTGTAAAAGCGTTCATCATAAAGAAGCAGTGGATTCGCCCTGTTGCAGGCCAAGGCACATAAAGGCCTGTTTTTGCCTGTTCAAACTTTGTAGTGAGCCAAATTCCTCAGTGAGTGCTTGCTTCACCTCCTCCCAGGTGCTAAGAGAGGCTATGTGCGAAACCAATATCTCTTGAGTGCTACAACTCAAACAGGGAAGGAGGTACTTGATTTTAAGATGATCCATTGCCCCTTCCATAACAAATTCATACATAAAAATGAAAAAAGCAACACTTTCCTCACCTGGGGTAAAATTGCCCCTAAAAAGGGGGTTTATTTAACCAAAAGTCTCCATAAGGGCCTTGCAATGAGTGTTGTTTGAGCCTTTTGGGTGAGACAAGGTACTCGCTAGCTGTAGTTTCATAGTGGCTAGCTGGGGATTTAGTTCGTGGAAAGGTCGTGAGGGTTACTAATCCCACCACCTCCATTGTTGTTGTTGTTTTCTGTGGTGTACAGGTTCCCCTGTAGTGAGCACCACTTGTCAAAATCCTGGCGGGGTTAAAGCTCGCTGGTGCTAATTTGCTCAGGATTTGACAATTTAGCAGAAACAGGAGCATAAAACTCTTAACTGCTACTATAAAAACAAGGGATTTTAAGACCACTGGAGGAGTATAAATTGGATAAAATATATTAAGAAAACAGGGATTTGAGCTTTATATTGTTTTATTAGTTGTATCCATGGGGTAAAGAAAACGAACCCTCTTTATAAGTTGATATTTAGTATTTAATGTAACAAGGCTTGAAAATCAGATTACTTAATAAATTCCAAATTAGGTATATTAATATTTGACCTATTGGAGCTCAGAAGCTTAAATTTCCTTTTATTTGAGATGGCCAATGGAGAGCAGGTAAGATAAGTCCATGTGGTAAGGTTTTGATGTATTTCACCCAATCAGTGGGCTGGAAAAATTTTGCACTTGGATAGACCCCCTCTGACCCTATAAAAGGGGCCAAACTCCACAGGGTCAGCTGTAATAAAGTGGAAATTGCCTGGAGAGGAGCTTTTAATGAAATCCTCAAATTCAGCCAATGGTTTGGTGCAATCTGATCAAACAACTCATTTTGCTTTCCTGATTATTATTAGAAGTGTTACCCCAATTTGAGGAGTTCCACTGGGAATCAACCAGGGCCTTTTGGCCAATTTTTTCATCATTTACCTCTGAACCTCTCGTTTTGATACACTGGACTTTTAATTGTATGACAATTGTTATGGGCTGAGGAGTTTGATATTCGGTTTATTCAATAGTTTAAATGGTTTTACCAAGTGGTTGTTGGTTTTGGGTTGATTAATAAGCTTGATGGTTTTAGTAAGAAGTCAGTAGTTGGTTGAGATGATAAGTTAATTGGTTTTGGTAGGTGATTGGTGGTTTTGTTTGTTTAAATAAATTTGAATTTGTTTTGTGAAGCGTTTGATGATTGGTTTATTTGGTATATCAGTAGTTTTAGTTATTGGCAAATGGTTGGTGGTTTTGGTTGTTTCAGTAATGATACGTTTAGTTTTACAAAGCAGTTGGTGATTGGTTGAATTTTCAGTTCAATGGTTTAGCTAAGCGGTTTAGTTGTTTATCAATGTGAATTATCTGATAAACTATAAACAATGTACCAAATCTTGGGTATCTGGATGCTAGTATGATTTAATTAGTCTAGAAATTCTACTATAAATTTGATTCATTTTATTTACTTTAATTGTTTCAGTTCATTAATTTATGTTTAACTCATTTTCTTTCATTTATTTACTTTATTTATTTAATAAGTTTTTCAAATTTTTGATTTATTATAATTTAAATCAATTGAGATGTATAAATATAATAAACTAAGGACTAGTTTTAACTAAGTTGAAATAAACTAAGTACATTTATTTCTATGAGCTACAAACTAAAATAGCTCATGTTAAATCTTATCTTCTTATATATAATGTTTTAAAGAACAAACAGGCTATTCTGGGCCTTTTACCTTGCTTTTCTGAAATTTTACCAGCTTACACATTTAAACAATGTGATTGTTGAGTAGTTGGCTGGACCTAATTGTTGGGTAATTTGATAGGGACATAATAGTAATAGCTTATGTTTAATTTTATTATGGATTATATAGAAGATATCAGTGATTGTGGAACATAAATATCCTAAGTATATGTGATGCTTGGGATCCATGGTCTAGCAATTCCACTTAATAATATTTGACTAGATAACATGGGCCCAAGGGATTGTTGGTTAAGTTGTACTTAATAATAGTTGACTTAGTGACCAATGTTTGTGGGCTTTGTTGGTCTATGTCAAAATTAGTTTCTAATTTTAATTGAGATTTTGATTAAATTACTATTTAGTGGTATAAATCTCTTTAGTATGTGCTACCATTGCTCAAGAGAAGTGATGGTTTAGCTATTTTCAGATGCGTCAGATGAAACGCTGTCTTTAAGCAATGGTCAGTTAGACAATGACCATGAGGCTGAGCTGAGTTACTGAAGAGCCTCATAGCTTGTAGACCATTGGAAGCCTTCATTAAATCCACTGGCTAAGTGCCAATGAGGAACAAGGTGTCATGGGTGAGGTGTGGTTAACATCAAACCCTATAAATTATCCCTAATTTCATTCAAATAAACAACAATATTTTAGCATAATAAGTTTGTTTAATATTCAAACGCTTTGCATTTAATACTTTTTTTGTATTATGTCAAGGCTTTACTTGGGATCAGAAGTACAGAGCAGAGACATTGTTTAAGTAGATGACCGGAGAATACAGCCTCAAAGTGACATTTCTAAGGAATTTATATCTTAACTACTGTCACCATCTGGTCTATTGTCTCTATACAATAGGCGCTCGAAACTCTAACTTATCTTAAAAGAAGAACCAATCCCATTTGAAGTAGGCAAAAAGTTCAACAAGTGAAACTCATGGCTGGGAACGCAGATGGTGACCACAATAAACAGGGGGAGCAACCCTAATCAATTATTTTGAACTATTACTGGGCCCAATTGGAATACTGGATGACTGTGTCCCAGATTAATTAGAACAATGTACCATCATTACCTACCCTTTAAACCTATTTCACACAAAGAGCTGGAACGTCTTGAACATCAGTTGTTAAGAGGGTATCAAATGGGGAAAGGGCCCGCGGACAACATAAGCAATCCTTTTTATCACCAATGACTGCAAGGTGTGTTGTGGATGAGATATCTAGCTCATCACCAATTGAGTATATCTCAAATCAAAAATAATTTAATTGGGATGGAGAACATTGCCCAATACTTAAGTAAATTTGTACACTCTACCTCCAGAACTTCTCAGATGTCAATTACCCGCCATCACATGGCCAACACTGAGTTGGTAAACCTTTCTTACAACTCCAGCCAGGTGGGCCAAATCTCAAATGAGCAATTGGAAGCTAACTTCACCAAGGTCCGTTCCAGTTTAGAGGAGAATTATAACATAGCCACTTGGGCTAATGATTGGGTAGCAGAACTAGCACAAGAAAAAAAAAAGATTACATTCCATCTTTGATGTCTTCTTGGAGGAAAAAGGAGTTACTAAATTTTGGGTTAGAAATATCACTCAGACTTCCATTAATGCTTCAGAGTTCATGAAACTTAACCATAAAGACCAAGAGGCGCAACTAAACCATAACAATAAATTTTGTGATCAGTTTCAATGACTGAGCGCCAAATTTCCCAGATGAAGGATGATTACAACGAGAAAATCAACTGCTGGTGCACAAATTTTGATGGCTGAAAGGTGGAGAATATAAAAATCAAGGACTCCGTTGATCAGCTAAATTGACATATCAATAATCTCAATGAGGACTTTACCTCTATCAATGAGTCAAACAATATTCTCCATGGAGAAGTAAACCATTGCAAGAAGTCAATTAAGGAAAAGGACCAAGTGATTTCTGTCCTGCAACTACAAACTGCTAGCCTGAATGATGAGATTTGCGAAACTAAAGTTAAAGATCAAAACTGTATCAATTGGGAAAATATTATCAATGATCAAATCCGAGCATTGGATGATTGGCGTTGCCATTGTGGCATAGACCATCTTACTGAAAATACTTCTGAATATTATGAGGACGAAGCTTCAGAAGTAGCTGATGAAACTGACGTTGGGCCTCATTGGCAAATGCCTATCAATATGGTTGCTTTGGCCAGCCCAAATTCCTCAAATAGTGGTGCAGTGCCTCAGCGCCCCTAGTATGCCTGGTTTAATCCAACAAAAGAAGTAATCGTGATAGCTTTGAGCTGGAGAATGATATATACAAACTTTCTAACCTGCCTACTATTGACAAGATCGGAAGTATAACAACATTTGTCAGACGCTTTGAAATGGCCATGTATGGGGTCATTGACCACAACAAAGCGGCCACTATGATCAAATGTTTAAATGAGTGGATCACTGAGCTAATTATGCCTCACGTGGATTAAAGCCCAACCTACGCCAAAGTCAAAGAGGCCATACTTCGTGAATTTGGAGGTTCATAATGAATGTCAACTAGAAAATCTAAGTTTTCTTAACTTTTGCTTTAAGAAAGATGAACTGATTGACAAATTTGCGGATTGATTCTACGCTAAATCTCAAGTTCTCCTAGGTGTAAAGGCTATGGTCAATTTTGACTTTAAGATTGCATTACAACATGAAGTACAACCTTATCAAAGTATTGTCAAATACTTTTTTTGCCTGCTTTTGTGCAAAACCTTGCAACGTCCAAATTGGTTGATTATGTGCGCAGATGTTCAAAAATTAAAACCTCCCAAAAAGGAATACAAATCAGGACCTGCTGCATCTTCTTGAAACCCTTTGAACCCAATAAGATGACTGAAAGTGATCTGCCTGTGGGAACTGAGAAAACCAAAATTACAAGGGCACCACGACCATTGAATGAGATTACTTGCTACAACTGTAATCATAAAGGTCATTTGCTTCCAGATGCCAACAGCATAATGTCAATGTAGTCCTTATGGATAATGCGCAGAAGGAGGGAAAAGAACAAGCACAATAGATGTGGGACGCTCTATTGTGCCGGAAACTCCAGTCCCACCTGGCTGACAAGAGCAAAAAGGCTTTGGGTCCTCAATTACCAATGTAATGAGTCCTATTTTAGTACCAAATGAAGATTCTACAAATGTAAATGCAGTGACCACTCTCAGAGAAAGGTTATCGTACCTGAAGCCTCTGATGTAGTTGCTAAACTGTATGTGCAACAAATACTTGTGGATATTCCAGAAGAGGGGCTGAGCAATGCAGCAGATACCCCAAGCTTGGAGGGTGAATATAGCTATTCCAATTGATACATTTATCAATGAATGTCCTAGTATCATAATACTCTGAAGCACACTCTTATCTCTTTAGATTCTTCTCATATTCACCTAGTAAACTCTAATGATTCTTATTACTCTGAGTGAACTTACGTGGATATTTTGGTCAACAAAATCAAAGTTGTAGCTATTGTTGATAGTGGAGCACCTGTAAGCACTGTCTCCATAAAGCTGGTCAAGAAGTTGACAATTGCTCCTGACATTGACCACAATCAGGAATATGGTACTGAAGGCCCTAAAAGCATTAATAATGAAGGAGCTTACAGCGCCCTGCTGCTGCGCTTTGGAGCTTTGGTAGTAGCTGCACCCACAATAGTGCTTCCCAACGCCAATTATGGCTTATTAATTGGGACTTGCTTTCTAAGGACCTATGAATTTCGTGCAATTTTAAAGGAAACATCTTGACAATATTGGGCCAATCACTCCCAATTTACTACTGTCAATCCAATATGAAGCCCAATAGCCATCACAAAAACTTTATTAATTTATCATATGCTGATGGGATAATACCAATGGTATATATTCAGCAGGGAAATCAAAGACACCCCATGCCAACCATTATAAACGAAAATTGAAGAATACCTCTATGTTTGAATAAGTATGAGACATTAGCTCTAGGCCATCAACTGGTTATGAGGATTATACAACGCTGGATATTCCAGAAGGACTATATAGTGAGGTCATACCACCTTTGAGTTGTTCTTGGTGGAACCTAGTATAGCACCTGAAATACTTATACCAGGGAACGGGGAAATTGATGTCCTATTAGAAAATTTGACCATCTAAATTATTAAGATCTAGAAAGATCAAGTAGTCACATTAATGAATCTGATTCTGAGGGAAGAGTTAAAATCAGCTGTTGAGTTTGGCGATTTATCTGAGTTTTGATTACCAACTGAGGGCCTAGGGGCACTTGCTTTAATTTCCTGAGAGTCATTTACTGGATTATCAGAACAACATATGGATGATGCACTAGAGTTGTTTGAATGATACTCCAAAATTTTCGCCATTAATAACCAAGATTTAGGATGTGCAAAAGGGGTACAGCATTTCGTCAACACTAGAGACCGTGTGCCCATTATAATGAGGCCAATTCGGTGGCCCTGGTCTAGCGATGAAGTAGTTGGAGAAGAGTTAGACAGGTTGCTGAAAAGTGGAATGTTTGTGCCTTTGGAAAGCTGTGGCCTAGCCCAGTTTTGATTGTGAAGAAAAAAGATGGCAGAAATTGAGTTTAATTAATTATCGTCACCTCAATGCCATTACAAAAAAAGGATTTTATTACTGCCCAGAATTGATGATGCCCTGGACCGTCTTAGAGGGCAAAGTATATTACCATAATGGATCTTATCTCCATATACTGGCAAATTGAACTGCCTCAAGAGGAGTAGGAGAAGTGTGCAATGATTGCTGTGCAAGGACTGTTTCAACCAAAGCGCATGCCCCAGGGGCTGTGCAATGCACCGGCGACCTTTCAGCATGCAATGTACACAATTTTGGGGGTCCTTAAACAATCCATCATACTGGTGTACCTAGATGATATCAATGTCTTTTTGTGGACGTTTCCCAAACATCTGGAGCACCTTGAACAAGTGAATAGACGGCTGTTGAAAGCCAATCTGAAGATAAAACCTATAAAATTCCAATCCTTTAAAGAACAATGAAATTACCTTGGGATCATCACTGATTCCGATGGATTGTGGCCTCAACCTCAAAAAGTAGAGGCGATTAAAAATAAGTAAGCTCCGACGAGTATGAGGGTGTTTAAGTATACTTGGGCAAGGTATGATGCTATAAAAGATTTGTAGAAGGATTCATGAGGATTGCTGAGCCCCAATTCCATTTACTACAAGGAGGAGTTTATTTTTGCTGTGCAGTAGTGTCAGAAAGCCTTTGAGGCATTGAAAACCGCAATGAGTATGGCGCCTGTCCTCTGATATCCAGATTTCAGCAAGCCTTTTATTATACAAACTGACGCCTTGTTGACCATGATTGGGGGTGTGCTATCCCAGTGTGGGGACGACAGCAATAATCATCCAGTCGCTTATTGCAGCAGGATGCTGAATAGGTATGGGCATAATTATATGATAACCTAGCAAGAGTGTTTGGCTGTCATCTACATTTGTATACAATTTCAGGTGTACATTCATGGCACTAAGTTTCAAGTAGTGAAAGATCACAGCTTATTACGCTGGCTCCACAATCTCAAGGAGCCTGAGGGATGGTTAGCCCGCTAAGCTCTGAAATTACAGGCGTATGACTATGATCTTATAGAGCTGGAGCGGCACACCAAAACGCAGATGGACTATCATGATTCCTATTGTAGCCATCCTGAGAAGTTTGGCCAATGAGCTTCATGAAAAAAATGATTACCCAAAGGTATGGGGACGTGACGCCTGAAGTAAAAAAGGCGATCAAAAATTATTAACTAACACCAAATATTGAAATGTAGTCTTATACAAGCTTAAGCCTGAGGGGCACCAAAGAATTTTCAAAACCTTCAGAATAAATGGATATTATTACACAAACCCACAAGGCTGTCAGGAACGGAGGACTGACCAAAACGCTAAAATTGATTTGGTCTAGTTGCTATTGGGATTCCATGCAATTTAATATCCAAGATATACTTTATAAATGCCATTTATGCCAAATCACAAAGCCCATGAAGTTAAATATGAAATATTGATTGATCAAACCTGACTGGGCTTGGCATACTGTGTCAATTGATGTAGTTGGCCCTTTAACTGTGAGTAGTCTAGGCAATAAATACATGATTGTTGTTATTGACCATCTGACAAAATGGGAGAAAGCGAAAGAAATTTAAGACATTTGGGCCTTGACTACTGCCAAGTTTATTATAGATGTATTAATTATAAGCATGGATGCCCCCAGAAGATCTTGGCGGATAACAGCACAACTTTTACTGTGCAGATGGTGCAACGATTGAATAAGCTGATGTCCATCTAGGGAGTGTTGTCAATACCATACCATCCTGAGACTAATGGTATAGTAGAACAAGTGAATGGCAATCTAGTGAGCATATTGCGCAAAAATGCAGATGCTGCGCCTTCACAATGGGCTACTTTCATTAGTGCTACAGTATTTGCATACAATATTGGACATCAAAGCAGCATGGACCACTCTTCATTTTGACTTTTGTATGGTAGAAAGCCCACTCTACCTCCATTATTAAGTTCAGTACTCAATTCAACTAAGGCAATTGGCCCAAATAGTTATGTTAAGCAACTGGAGAATACCTTATCAAGCTGCAATCTGAAGTCTATCAGAACGTATTTAATAAAAAAACTAGTCAGAAGAGCTATGACAATGCTAAACGAGCTATTGTGTCTAAGTTTCAGGAAGGAGACTTAGCAGTTTATTGTGACACTCATAGCGCAGGCTGCGCTCACAAGCTGACCTTGTTTTGGAAAGTTCCGTTTATTATATTGGAGAAATTTTCCAAAGATGTATATATCATTAAGGATCAAGGTGCTTGGGTTGTGAATCGAGTGCATGCTAAGTTCCTTCATCCATATCCTAAAGATTAAGCAAAAAAGCAAAAACATGATAAACTATAATAAAAATTAAAATAAAAAAACAGATTATATACACAGGATAAGAAAAAAAGAAGACTTTAACAATTAATAACATAAAAAAATTAATTATATATTCTGAGGCCTTGTTGCCACTGGGGCTGGATGACCTTTTTTCAGGAGGGGGAGGATAGTGAGATTGAACCAGGGAAGCCTGTAGCAGTGTAGTAGTAATGCAAATCTCATACAAGTCTTGACTGTCAAGGCCCTGTTAGAGATGCGCCAAACCCAAAAAGGCTCAGCACCAGGTACGTTGGCCTAGTTGGCTTAAGAAAGGCCATCAAACTAAAGGAATGACCATTGGAAGGAAGTTTGGAACAGGCAAGAGAGGTTCAAATCTGGAGAAATGCCGCAGAAAGGAAGATACAGTCGGTGAGAAGGCTTTCAAGAAATAAATAAATTGGGGGAGGAACACTTTTATGCAAAACATCTGATAATGGGCCTCATCTAAAACCCTCTGCATGTTGTGCATGGTCTTGGTGGGAAGAGAGGAAGGAGGGAATTGAACGCACGAGCCCAGTAGAGCCATCTGAGAGATGTCTTTTCCAGGAAGCCCTTTTGCCAGGCTTTTACAAAGGACAAGGTATATTATAAGGATGCGCCAATCTTTTAAGACCCAACTTTTGAGGCAAACGGGGCGTGTATATTGGTATGGACTGCCATGGGAGCACACCAAAGCCTAGCTACTGAGTTAGCGAAAAGAAAATCCTGATTAGCCTCAAAAATATTGAATGGGTTAATATCAGGATTGAAGGCAAGCGCAGATGACAATTAGGATTCCACAAGCTCCATCATTGAATTGAACAAAAAACCTGACATAGACATACTGCCCATGTAAAGGGAGAAAATAAGGCTGGAAGAAGGGATGGCTTAAAAAGTAAAAATAGGAATTCAGGAAGGAGATCCCCATCTGAAGTGAATTGATGCTGAATGAGGGTTTTTTTGGGCTGACCAGCTTCAGGAGAACAAAGAGCTAAGGATACAGTTGAGGGAGTATCACACTTGACCCATCTGGATGTTTGTTGTTCAGAATTCAAAGCCAAGGGGGCCTGTTCAGGTTCATTGTTGATAGTTGAAGTTGCAGTATGACGAGAAGTTGACCTGTCAGGTACCGTTGAACTGTAGCTGGTTGAAACAATTTAAGAGATCAAAGGCAAAACTCCTGAGTTTACCATAATACAATGCTTTGAAGTTCTCAATTTTAATAAAGACTCATTTATCTAAGACTGAAAGGCTATTGACATAATGCTCATATTTTAGGGATCAAGAGAAATTGGACATTGTGACCCAGAAAGAAGGTTACCCACCACTTCTTATCAAGTCAAGGTTGAGGAAGTGTTGAGTAGTTGAATGGAACTAATTGTTGGGTAAATTGATAGGGACATTATCATATTAGCTTATGCCTAATTTATTATGGATTATATAGAAGATATCAGGGATTATGGATCATAAATATCCTAAGTATATGTGATGCTTGGGATCCATGGTCTAGCAATTCCACTTAATAATATTTGACTAGATAACATGGGCCCAAGGGATTATTGGTTAAGTTGTACTTAATAATAGTTGACTTAGTGACCAATGTTTGTGGGCTTTGTTGGTCTATGTCAAAATTAGTTTTTAATTTTAATTGAGATTTTGATTAAATTACTATTTAGTGGTATAAATTTCTTTAGTATGTGCTACTATTGCTCAAGAGAAGTGATGGTTTAGCTATTTTCAGATGCGTCAGATGAAACGCTGTCTTTAAGCAATGGTCTTTTAGACAATGACCATGAGGCTGAGCTGAGTTACTGAAGAGCCTCATAGCTTGTAGACCATTAGAAGCCTTCATTGGATCCACAGGCTAAGTGCCAATGAGGAACAAGGTGTCATGGGTGAGGTGTGGTTAACATCAAACCCTGTAAATTATCCCTAATTTCATCCAAATAAACAACAATATTTTAGCATAATAAGTTAGTTTAATATTCAAACTCTTTGTATTTAATACTTTTTTGTTGTATTAAATCAAGGAATTACTTGAGATCAGAAGGATCAGGGCAGCGAGCCATTGTACAAGTAAATGACTGGAGATTACAGCCTTGAAGTGTCAATTCTAAGGAGTTTATATCTTAACTACTGTCACCATCTGGTCTTTTGTCTCCGTACAATAGGCGCTTGAAACTCTGACTTATCTCAAAAGAGGAACCATCCCATTTGAAATTAGGCCAAAACTTCAACAGTGATATTTCTTGACTTTGACACACCTTAAACAAAAACTATTATCCATTCACTTAAAACAAATTAAACTATTGAATCAACCTAAATCCCACTGCTTTAGGAGCCCATTTAAACTTTTAAATTGGCCAATCTTTACTACTTACTAAAACATTTGCTTGATAATTAGCCAAATGACCACCAACCACTTGGAAAAACCATTTAAACTATTAAATTAATCAAATAATAAACTGCTCATTTGTAATAATGTACCAATTGCTATTGAAACATATCAAAAATCACTTCTTACTACAAAACTTTTTATAAAATAAAAAAAATTTATGCCGGAATATTTTATTGTTATCCAACCTTAGTAACTATGAACAATATCATCAATAGTAAGGTTAGGAAGTGTGTCAAATGAAGGATGTAATATTCCAGGACATGTAAGATTGTGAGTTAAAGAAAAAAGCAAAAATGAATGTTTCTATAAAAAATTCTATATTTGTAACATACACAGTGCATTCAAAAAGTTCTGGGACTAACTTTTAAAGACACAACTTTACAAATAAATAAACTTTCTTTTATCATAATTTAAAATAATTCCTTTCCCTCTCTATACATATTTATATTTAAAATTTAAAATTATTTGAGGTGGGTTGACCTTGGGACAAATATACCACACCGAGAATGTTTTGTAGCCAGTACAGGTTTCAAACTCAAAACCTGCACTAGGGGTGGAAGCAGTTTTACCCGCTTGGCTAACCACCCTTTCTATACGTATTTATATTGCTAAAACAATTGTTAAAAGGTATGCACATAGTTCCTATTTTATATAACCATGTCTAAACGAGCTGTCACATTCTTCTGAATTGTCTCTAATTTATCAAAAGGATGAACCTTCAGTGCCACCTTCAGATTAAAGAACAGAAAGAAGTCAGACAGAGCCAAATCTGGTGAATAGGGTGGATAATTATAATCTGAAGGTGGCACTGAAGGTTCATCCTTTTGATAAAGTAGAGACAATTCAGAAGAATGTGACAGCTGGTTTAAACATGGTTATACAAATTAGGAACTATGTGCATACCTTTTAACAATTATTTTAGCAATATAAATATGTATAGAGAGGGAAAGGTTGTTTGTTAAATTATGTTAAATGGAAGTTTATATATTTGTAAAGTTGTGTCTTTACAACGTTAGTCCCAGAACTTTTTGAATGCACTGTGTATATATTCCTAAACCATGTATCTAGAGTGATGAAACTTTTTGAGTTGTTGGGCACATATCCCAAAGGTTTCTGTATTAGCGCAACCATTTCACATTAGTATAGTAAAAAGTTCTATATTTACATAGTTTAGTCTTATATTTTGTTAATAGTATCAGTATATTGTTACAACTGAGCAGTTTGATATTTTAATTATTTGATAATATCAATGGTTGTTCCATGAAGTTTATAAATTTAGGTAGTTCAAAAAGCTTAATGATTTAGTGAAAAGTTAGTGATTGTTATTTTGATAAGTTAATTAATTTTATAAGTTTTTGGTGATTGGTTGATTTGGTATGCTCAATTATTTTAGCTAAGCAATTTAATGGTTCATCTATAATATAAAACCTAAAATACTCAATACAAATCAATTGTTTATTAAACCTGAGTAATTCTGGGTAATACCATTATCTATATGTAATATAAAATTAAATTTAATAATTTAAATTGTTGTTCATTAACCCTGAGCAACTCCAGGTAACACCTCTATAATCTGGTTAATTTTATAGTATTTTTTGGTTTTGACCATGACTTAGTGGGTGATGGTTTTTAGTTAGTTTGATAGGGCATTTGGTTTTGGCTGAGTGGTTGGTAAAATTTTTTTATATTGATAAGATCAATGGATCTAACTGAGTGGTTGGTGGTTATATATAATATAAATTTTAGAATAATGATTTGAATTATCTGTTAGACTATAAAGACCATATCAAAGCATGGGTACTGGATGCTAGTTTACATAAATAAAGACTGGGGAAAAAGAACCAAAATTTGTACAATACATTAAAAAGTAATAAATAATAAATATAAAACACACTAAAAAAGATGGATAATCAATTAAGATATTTTTAAAGTTGGTGCCATTTTCAAACTGACTTATAGAATATTGATTAGAAATACTAGAGCCCAGTGTGGAGAAGTAAAGCACTGGATTGCTGATACAGTGAAATATTTATCATTAAAGAACTTATGTCTTTGTCTCATGCAGTCTCATGAATATTTTTTGGGAAAAAATCTATAGATATACTCAGCGCTGTGTTAATTTTAGCTGCTTACAGTTTATGATTGTACCTAATCCAGTGTAAGCTCTAAATTTTCTTTTGAAATAAAATTCTATAAGTATGTTTGAAATAGGACGCTGACTTCAAAAAGGTTTTTATTGATTATTTTATACTTTTTGTCAATTAATTTCATACATTTTTAATATGTTTTAAATTTATTATTTCATATCTTTTAGTGCATTTTTTATTTATTTCATATTTTTTAGTTCATTTTTCAAAGTTTGTCCTCCCCCCAAAAAAATAGTGTATTACTATTGATTATTCCATACTTTTTAGTGTTTTTTGAAGTCAGTTCTTTTTTATGAAAAACTATGTATAAAGAAGTAAAAATGGGATGTAGTTTTCTATCAGAAATGGTAGATCATTTCAGCTGAGAAGTTTGGTATTATTTAGTGATTTGGTAAGTTCAATGATTTTGATTTTTGTGGCTGATGGGTTTTATTTGATGTGATTGGACCACTTTCACACTAAACTTACCAATGGCAAAATAAAATACAAATTATAAATACTATTTGGTTAATTTGATTAGTTTAAAATTATGCTAAAATAAGCAATGCCCATCTATGATGTTATATTAATTTATTTTCTTGTTTGATTTGATTGGTCCAAGTATGAACTAAAATCTTTGATGGTCATCTACAATACTTAATTTATATTAATCAAGTTGTTTTGATTGTTTAAACTCATACTAAACAGACCAATTGCCATCTACAATATTTTAAGCTTTTCACACTATGACATCATTTTAATGCCCAGATTTTGAACTTATCTTCAACTATATGACATATGCATTTCAGCTTCACAATGACTGCCTATAGTAAAGCAAGAGAAGCGTGTAGTTACTGGTTTACAAACCAAATGAGAATAAAATTAGACTTTAGTACTTTATCATACAACTGTATTCTAGACTTTGGGTTTATAATCTAAATTTAATCACTTGAGTCACAGATCAATAGACAGACTAATTTTATATGATAGAACAAAAAAAGTTTCCGCTTAAACTCACTTTAGATAAAATTTTAACAAAGTTTACTTTACCACTGCCGTCTGGCCACGTCCATTCCCAAATTAATATCCTTGGATCTGTCTCCTGCTGCACCACTGTGGTTAGCAGTGATCCACCCCCTAGCATTTTCTGCTCTGCGGGGAAGCATGTTCAGATGGTCTCAAATAGTCCACCCCACTCTTCTAGCTGATATGTCCATCCGCAGGTCTTAGCGCTCCAATAGCGCTCATCCACCCAACCCACCCCATATTCTCACACTAATTAACTCCAACATTTGATTCTGTCTTTATGTTGACTAAGGCGTTTATTTCCATATGCTGACAAAGCATTAATTGAAATGACCACTGCTGCCTTTGCACCAGCTGGCTTTAATGATTTCACCCTTTTAAGGGCTATTTTGCCATTGTTTTTCAAATGGAGGAGGACGATGCCACAGCAGCAATGACTCCTTTAAATTTATAAAAATACCCCCATTCCAACTACCCGTACTTGTCTCCCTTCTGATACCACCCCTGATGGTGTCATTTGAAAATCTCCCTTCCCATCTCCTACCTCATATTCTGTATGAAGCTTTGATGTCAGGGCTTTTGGCCTATGGCACTCACCCAACCTCGTCTTCACAGTTTCCTCTAGGCTGAGCACCTTAAGGCCCATTGCACCACTGCCACTATCATCCAGAACCATCCCACCATCACCTAACAAATCCCTATATGTGCTCACATCACTATAGCACCAGAGAGTTTTTTTGGGGCACAGGTTGCCAATGGTCGACAGATTTTTCCACTCTGTTTTGGGATTGACCACTCTAATAAGTTCTGCCCCATGCCAGTCCCACAGCTGTTTCTGGCCCCTTGTCAGCGGCATCCAAATGAGGTGTTTTGTTGCCCCCTCCTCACCCAACGCCCTTGCTTGCAGGGCCAGAGCGGGAAATCTGCTCCATCCAAATCCTACAGCCACAATCACCCACCTGCATTCAAACCCTCAATCAGAATCAGGCTTGACCACTGTTTTCCACCAACCAAATTCCCATTCACCAACTACCACCCACCCTTATTCAGCCTCTCCTGAACATGTCAACAAAAACTTTTGGGCTTTATTGGATGAGGTTGATGAATCAGGTGCAAAATGTCATGAACTAGGAGGACAAATCAGGTGAAAGACACACAGAGGGATATGAATTGACTGAATTTCTTTATTCTGATTTTGATGATCTTCTCCCGCCCAGAAGTTATGCCCCTAAACCCAATGCCATCCCCTTCCAAAGTGACCACCAGCTTTCCTTAGCAGTAGCAGACTCACATCATAATCTCTCCCTCCATAAAGCAATGGCAAAAACTGCTTATAAACTCTCATTTGGATTACATCTGCCTAACTTCCCCCTACCCAGATTTTCCGATGAAGCGTGGGAAAAATCACCAAGCTGGCCTACACCACCATTAACACTGCCGCCTATGTTTATAGACTTTCAGCCTTTAACCCAAGATCAAAATCATGAAGAAAAGTCTTGCCAATTTTGTGCTACTTCCAGATGCCCGCCTCCAAGATGAGCATCATCTTTCAGAATAAGTAGAAGCTCTCCTCCAGGCTGATATTGTGGATCTTAATCCTTTTGTTAGTACCCTCAATCACACCATGCTGATGCCCCAACACCCTTGCTCTCAGCTTATATCCACCACTTTGATCAGGTTGCTGATTTTGTCATTGCTGTGCCTGACATTAAGCCGCCTGACCCTCCCTCCCCCTCTGCCATGGTGGATTAGTGGTTCTCCGCTCCTTGCCTGGTTGGAAATTTTATTTTGGTTTTGTTTTGTTGCACATTTTTTGGGCTTTTTTGCTTTGTATTAATATCGTCCATCACCTGGTCAACGTGCCTCAAATTAACCTTTAAAAAATTAAATTTAAACAACTTTTTTTTGTAAAAGGCTCGTTTTTAATTTAATTTGTAAATTCCATAAGGAACTGGTGATGGAACTGTCTGGTGAACTTTTGGTTTACACTAAGATGATGAAAGCTTTAAAAACTATTAAGTCAATAAAATATCAACTAATTTTTCTGCCAAAAATGATATTAATTCATTATAATTGTATAAATACTCACTTCTTACATATAAAACTTTTTCATTTATTATGACAATCCTTATATAAATGGGATGAGAACACCAAGAGATCATCCTCTTTCATTAAAAAAAAGTTTATTCAAATTGGGCCAGCTGTTTTGGGGTGATGCACAAACAAACATATAAGTTATCCAATGATGCTAAAAGCATAGTGGCATCCTTTCTGGGCCATTTTTTCCCAGATGAGACACTATTTCTCCCCCCCTTTTTTATTGATATTTTTGTTTTTATTTTAAAGATAATGAGTTCATAGAGTTATATACTTCTGTAACCACAAATTAAAGTGTTACTAGAAGCCCTTGCATGCTTAAAGCCTGTACTGGACATAACTAACATATTTTTTGATCTCCTCTATCATCAGTAATAATTATATAGAGGTATGATAAAAAAGGTAAGAATTTGGTTGCCTGTGCGTGGTGGTTTTTCCTATTATTAAGTCTTTTAAATATAAAATAGGTTCAATGGTTTATTGGTAACCTCTCTCTTGCAAACATCACTTCTTAAATAAAAAGTGAACTGAACAAGAATTGAGAGAGCAACCAATTGCCAGTTCACACTGCAATTATAGAGCAGTGAACAACGGCCAACCACCCAAGCGTAGGGAAGTCAATCCGCCCATCTGTGCGCAGCACATAGAAATGGACGACTTGCCTACGCCATTATCAATTAACAATGATAATATGAAGGATGCTATGATGGACGTACCATCTGACAAACTTCCTGCTGGCCCAAGCCCCCCTATGACTAGAAATGGAGAAGGGCAATACAACACATATACATCAAGTAATGATCTGGTGACATGAACAATGATGAAATGTGTGAGCATGTTGATGAGTCACGGGGCCCTTGCAACTAGCGCGGATAACAGGGTCAACTCCCTAGGATTGGTGACCAATGACAGCCAGACAACAAGAGAAACCTTCCAGGAGCGAGGCCCAATGATGAGAACAGCAAAGTTGTAAATATTCCCCATTGAACCTTGATCAGTAGAGGGGATTGGGGCCTCGCAGGGTGAGAAAACTTTTGTGAAAAAAAAACAAAAAAAACCCAGATGAAGTATTGATAGGATCTGAAACTGAATTGGATTTGATTGACAAAAATCAGCAGCTCAAACCAACTGAGCAAAGCTATAAAAGGTTTTTACTGACACAGAGAAACTTACTGAATCCGCTTGGGGTATTTGAGTGAAGAAGAAGTCAGGCTCCAATATTGAAAAGGCCCAGTTGGGGGGGACAAACGGTCCCCAACCAAAATCAATTTGGTGAAATGAGAAAATCATCAGGTGTGATCCCCAATAAACCATCGGGTGCAATCCCTGATGAAGTCATGTCAACAGGGGGCTCTAGCTCAACAATGAATTGATAGCCAATCCTGAATAGCCAATTGCTGACCCAATATGAATCATTGGAGACCAACCCCAATAGGGTGAAACTATATTGAGGACTGAATCTGAGGGATTGGACACCCAAGAAAGTTTGGCTAAAAACTAAAAGTATTACTGGAAGGGGCTGAAACCCCAATAGCGGTCAAGTTAGCAGCCAGGGCCCCAGTTAAATTTACATCAATCCAGTTAGACATGTTGGCACGCCAAGGTGTGTCCACCTGTGAGGTCAAACAATGGGAGGCCCTACAGTTTCTGTACTCCACAGCGACTCAGTGGGTCTCCAAAGGTATCAAACCAGCCATCATGGCTATATGGTGAAACCACAAATTTTCTGCCAGAGCAGCCAAATGCTGGCTCAACACTCAAATCTCAATCAACATGGCAGTACTGTTCAAGGCGTCATGAGTTAGGACTGAAGATGTCCTGGAATAGATGAAAATCCCTATGGAGTACATGGTGATAGAGGCCACAATCCGCAAAGATTAAAACTGGCAGACGCAAAGGCTGGATGAAAGTTTGCATTGACCTATTAAATGTGATGGTGTACAACAAGGCAGGCATTACAGCACTATATGCCCAAGCCATTAGGAGCTTGGGCCTCGACCCAACATATTTAGCTGAGTATGCAAAATGATTCCTGAACGCCTCTATGGCCCTTGAGTGGGCCCAACACTCCATCCCAGTGGACACGGCACTGGAATGGTATAACATTACTTTCTCCCCAGAGGAGGCCAAAGTGGATCATGACTGGGTTCTAGGCCACCAAGGCCTTACACTGGTCATATACCAGAATTCCACCAGCCACCCCATCAGACCTGATGAAAGCAGGCTGGACAAAGGAAAAAGCGGTGGAATGAGGACCTTCCGGGATTGGTCACTGGAAGAGGCCATCAACTGGTCCACCAAGGGATTCATGCTGATGGAGATGATGTACTGGTTCTGAGTGGGGGCCAGTATAGACTAGTGCACAAATGGGCAGAGCTGGGGGTGACTAAACTGATTCATGAAACTCTTAGAGGCTGCCCCTTCCCAATCAACTAGTTGAAAATCTGGTGCAATGCTGCAACAATCGCTGAAGCTGCAGACTGGGATGCAGTGGGGTTCACC